>PVKB01000594.1:0-461700 GCA_004027205.1 Ctenodactylus gundi | reverse complement strand
GGGGACCAGAGGAATAGCACAGCAATTGGAACAAGTGCAAGGCCCCAACTTTGATTCTGTTCCCCAGATCCACATAATCCAGGCATGGTGGTGTATGTCTGTAATCCCAGCACTTGCAAAGCTGAGGTAGGAGGATTGCTGTGAGTTCAAAGCCATCCTGGGCTAGAGAATAAGATTTTGTCTCAAAAAAAAAGAAAAGAAATTAAAACAGAAAATGTCTGTTTTTAAGAACATTCATATGTGGGCTTTGTCTTAGATTCACTCATCTGAAAATTTTAGCCTTTGGTGTATTTTATTTGTAAAGAGGTTTGCTGTCCTTTCCCACCCCTTCACCCCCTTTTCTTTCCCCTTGTACTATAGATAGAACCCAGGGCCCACACACTGAACTACATCCTCAGCCCATTTTTTTAGAACATGTCCCTAAGTTACGAGGTTGCCCAAGATGAGCTCGAACTCATATTCCTTCTGCCTGCACCTCGCAGAGTGCTGGTAATGCAGGCCTGCAGCTCTGGGCCTGGCTCGATGTCCTTCCCCCAACCCCAGCTCTTTATTTTGACTGTTTAAACCCTTCCCCCATCAACATGCAACAGTATTACCTTGAACGATATGGTTCACTTTTTGACTTCACCTGTTGGTAGCATTTGACCTACTCTTTCGGTAACTTGTCTAGATAAACAGATATCCAGGCAGGACTTTGAGGAGCAAGGAACAAACAATGTTATAGGCATTCGATGCCCCCTTTTAGAAGTATTCCACTGCTTTTTCCACTGTTAACTGAGATTGTACAGAAGCTTCTGAAGTGGTAGATGGACTCTGGCATGTCACCACACAGATTCTATTCTAACCCTGACTGGGATGGATTCCAGCTTTATGAACTTGGTCAAGCGATGTCATTCTCTGTGCTTGCATTTGTGATGTGGTCCCAAAACAGACTACATTTTAGAGGATCGTAAGGGTTGCCTGAGGAGACACAGGAAGACCTTGGGCCTCCGCCAAGCATGGAGGTAGATACTAATTTGAATATTACTGTGTTAGACTGGTCAGAATAGGAAAAGACAAAGTAAAGTTAATAGATCTGGAGGATGCTTAGGCGCAGGAATTCCAGGAATGGATCTGCCCCAGAGAAGTCTGTCGCATTCTCTCCGCATAACTACTTTCTTCGTTGAGGTTCACCTACAGAGGGGACAGAGAGTGTCCCCCTTTGTCACCACCCCTGTCCATTGCAAGTCTGAGGCATCTTTCTCTACTGGTCTCCATTAGGACTACCAGGAGGCAAATCCCCCTCCCCACAAGAAACATGTGGTATCTCGGGACGTCCCTATCCCTCCTCACTCTCCAAGCATCATAGCCTCACTAGCACAGGCCTCTGGTCTGTGTGAATGCATGAATATGTGTGACCTTCCTCTCCTCCAGAGGAGTCTGGTCTGTGTGCTCCCGCCCCCACACTGAAGGCTGTGTTTGGGTCAGAGAAATAAGCAGTTTTCTTCTTCCTGAAACCCATTCTTGGGCCCTGCCTCAGAGAATGGAGCTGACCTATAACTAGAGGAGGGGAGGAAGGTGAGATGTATGTTACTCTGTGTGTGTAGAGACAAGACAGTACTGTAACAGAGGCCTGTGATAATCAACTTAGAAAAGGTTTATTTGGGTCATGGCTTTAGAGGTCTCAGCTCATGATCAACTGGTCCTGCTGCTTTGCACCTGTGGTGAGGCAGCACATTGTGGTGGGAGCAAATGACAGGGCAAAACCTTTTACCTGACAGCCAGACTGCAAGAGAGGGAGGGAGAAAGCTGTCGTTCCTTGAAGGTCCACTCCCAGTAGGACCTCCTCCCACTCCAAGTGGTGCCTCCTGGTAGTGCCCAGTTGGGTACCAGGCCTTGGAGGATGTTTTATATCCAAATGGTAACAGGAAGGCACCAGCACGGTGAGTAGAGTTGAGTCCCTGCTGGGCTTTGCAAGAGGAGGTGTGGAGAGATGAAAGCAAAACTGCCTTCCCGCCCTCGGGTTCACCTTCAGGCCATGTCCTTTTTCTCCCTTTCCAGGAGCTGCGAGTCATCCCCTGTACTCACCGGTTCCACAGGAAATGTGTGGACCCATGGCTGCTACAGCACCACACCTGCCCCCACTGTCGGCACAACATCATAGGTAATTGTCACCTGCCTCAGTTGTTGCTGAAAGCCAAGTCAGGAGACACTGTCCTTACCAAGTGCTTAGCAAGTATATGATACATGCCACAGGCTCCTGATAAGCACAGCCAGCACAGCATTGCTTTCTGAACTGGGTGGCATGATGGGCATGGAGGTTGACTGCACAACCCTTAGAGGATTTTGGCATTAGAAATCCCTCTGAAGAGCCTAGAGGTAGAGCACTTGCCTAAGCATGTGCAAGGCCCCAGGTTCTACCTCAAGTCCCACCAAAAATCCCGAGTTCAATTTTAGGGTCACATTAAACAGTGGAGTGACCAGTCCCTTCCTCATCTCTTCAGTGAGGTAGCAATAGTGAGATCGTCCAAGCCCAGGCCACAGCGTTGTGCCTACAGGCCAGCACTGTGGCAGGTATGATAACTGCTCCTGTGTCACTGTATTACAGAGATGACAGGCCAGGAGGGGTTTGGGGTGTGCAGGAGGCACTTGCTGCTCTGTCTCTGTTGCTGTCCATGGTGCCTTCATCGGGCAGAGGCGTGGGGAGATGGAAAACTGGCCCTTACGTGAGTGGCCATTGTTCACACAGAGAGGCGAGTGGTCCTGGTACCAGCTGGGCCTTGTTGGCCTCTTAGACTGTAGCAGGACGTGAGAGTAGGATATGGCCCAGCTGCTGCTTCAGTCCCGGCTCTTTCTGCCTCTCTCCCCTGGCAACTGCTGTGCTCAGCCTTGTTTACCATGTTTCCTCCACCTCTGCCCAGAACAAAAGGGAAACCCGGGTGCTGTGTGCGTGGAGACAAGCAACCTCGTGCGTGGTCGGCAGCAGAGGGTGACCCTGCCAGTACATTACCCTGGCCGTGTACACAGGACCAATGCCATCCCAGCCTACCCAACGAGGACAAGCATGGACTCCCATGGGAACCCTGTCACGCTGTTGACCATGGACCGACATGCAGAGCAGAGCCTCTACTCTCCACAAACCCCTGCCTACATCCGTGGCTACCCACCCCTGCACCTGGACCACACCCTGGCCACTCACCGCTGTGGTCTGGAACACCGGGCATACTCACCAGCCCACCCTTTCCGCAGGCCCAAGTTCAATGGCCGCAGCTTCTCCAAGGCAGCTTGCTTCTCACAATATGAGACCATGTACCAACACTACTACTTCCAGGGCCTCAGCTACCCGGAGCAGGAGAGTCAGGCTCCACCTAGTCTTGCACCCCGTGGCCCATCCCGTGCCTTCCCACCAAGCAGTGGTGGTAGCCTGCTCTTCCCCACCGTTGTACACATGGCCCCGCCCTCTCACCTGGAAAGTGGTAGTACATCCAGCTTTAGCTGTTACCATGGCCACCACTCAGTGTGCAGCGGCTACCTGGCCGACTGCCCAGGCAGTGACAGCAGCAGCAGCAGCTCGGGCCGGGGCCACTGCTCCTCCAGCGACTCTGTGGTAGACTGCGCCGAGGTTAGCCACCAAGGCGTGTACGGGAGCCGCTCCACTTTCCGCAGCTCCCTCAGCAGCGACTATGACCCCTTCATCTACCGCAGCCGGAGCCCCTGTCGTACCAGTGAGGCGGGCGGGTCGGGCAGCTCAGGCCGGGGGCCTGCCCCGTGCCTCGAGGGCTCCTTGCCAACTGAGGAGCTCCCAGCAGCATGCAGTCACGGTGCTGGAAAGGGAGAGCTGTGGCCAGGCCCTGCCTCTCCCTCGGGGGACCAGCTCTCCACCTGCAGCCTGGAGATGAACTACAGCAGCAACTCCTCCCTGGAGCACAGGGGGCCGGCTAGCTCTACCTCAGAAGTGGGGCTCGAGGCTTCTCCTGGGGCCGCCCTGGACCTCAGGAGGACCTGGAAGGGGGGCCGAGAGGGGCTGTCATGTGCCTGCTGCTTTGAGCCTCAGCCCTCTGCACTGGGGCCTGCAGCAGGCGCAGCTGCCAGTAGCAGTACCTTGTTCCGGAGCACCCACCTCCGTGAGGGCTGTAGCCACACAGGTGGGGATCCACACGCAGGAAGTTCCCAGGGCCTGACCCGCCTTCACCCAGACCATTTGTCCAGGATCGATGGGATGAGATACGAGGGCCTGCCCTGCTGCTTCTATGAAGAGAAGCAGGTGGCCCACGGTGGGGAGGGGAGCAGCAGCTGCTACACTGAGGACTGCTCAGTGAGTGTCCAGTATACGCTCGCCGAGGAGCCCCCACCCAGCTGCTGCCCAGGGGCCCGGGACCTGAGCCAGCGCATCCCCATTATTCCGGAGGACGTGGACTGTGACTTGGGCCTGCCCCCAGACTGCCAAGGGACTCATGGCCTCAGCCTCTGGGGTGCAACGCTGAGCCCGGATGCCCCACAGCCCCACAGGGGCCTGGGAACAGCCCAGGAAGAGGAGCAGGCTCCGTGCTACCAGGTCCATGTGTTGCCGCAGCCTGGGTGCCCTCCAGAGGAGGCAGGTGCTGCCAGGGAGAGCCTCCCCAGCAGCCCCCAGGACACTCACCAGTCCAGTGCCCCAGCCACTGAGGCTGCAGGTGAGAGCAAATGATTCTTTTCTAAATGACTTTCTCTCTGTCCTTGGCTATAAACACCGTCTGTACCTGATGAATTCCAAATGTCCTTGCCCAGTCCTATCTTTAAGTTCCAGATCTGCCAGGCCTTCTGTTTCTGTGGCTTTTCAGTCTCCCTCGCAGGCCTTGCCAGTATCCCAGCCGGTCATATGCATAGCAGCATTCATCCCTAGAGCACATCTCAGGTACAGGACTTTCTTCATACCCCCCTCCCCCCATACACACACACACACACTGTCACCTCAGTTCAGCCCCATTCCTGTCCAGGATAAAGGTAGCAGTTGTCTCCGGTCACAGGGCTGCTAGTCCCCTAGCCCGTGCAGCCGGCGCCTTTCTGCTCTTCCTCGTGCTCCCTGCTGTAGCTCACCGGTGGCCGCCAGCCATCCTTCTGACTGCCGCACCCCTCAGGCTCCCACAACTCTCCCCTAGCGCCCTTTTTCACATCTCAGCCTGAGTGGCCCCAGCGCCCACTGGGTCACCTGCACACCTTCTGTTTGCCTGCCAGGTCACCCCAAGCCCAGGTGCCCGGGGCAGCCTGCCCACGCTGTGAGGGAGCCTTCCCTGCTGGTGCGGTGCCTGCTGCTGGGCCTGCCACTACGAGGCGTGCAGTTCACTTCGCTTTGTACATCATGTTTTCATGTCACCTATTGGTTTCCAGAAAGCTCCATACCCAAATGAGGGAGACCAGCCCCAGGAGACAGTGCTTAGCACAGACTGAGCCCCTGTCAGGGAAGGTGGCCTCTAGCCTGAACACAGTGCCTCCCCCACCATCATGAGCTGCCTCTCCCTTAGAGCCTGCTGATGTACAGAGGACAGAGGGGCAGAGTCCCTCGCCTGGTGCCTTGGCATCATACCCAAAGCCTGCAGTACCTGCCCACCCTGATGACTATTCTCCCTTTCTCTCTCAGGACCAGGACCTCGCCCAGCAGAGCACAGTGGCATGGGAGCCTGAGCTCAGAAGTAACTCTCACTGCAAATGGGGAATTGTACAAGACTCTGACTCCAAAAAGAAAGAAAGAAAGAAAGAAAGAAAGAAAGAAAGAAAGAAAGAAAAACGTTTTTTTTTTAGCTTTGACAAACACATAAAAGTGGTAATAAAGAGAGCCCTCCTTCTCAACCCAAAATGTGAGCCAGCTGTGGCAAAAAAAAAAAAAAAAAACCCTCCCATTAACAAACCGACAGAAAATTCTCTGAACCTTTGCCTCTTTTGATAAGATGTTATTCTTCTGTTTTGTAAAGTGTGTGCTTGGGGTTCCAAGGTGTGTGGGATTGAGTTCTCTGCTTTGTTTTATAAAGATATATGTAAATGTAAAAAGTTATTTAAATATATATTTTAAAGAACACTAACTTCCAACTTTTGCTGAAAAAAAAAATCACTGCTGCATGAAGTGAACCACATCACGTGTAGATAACCATTGTCTCCCTGGAGGGAGCTCAGGCCTTTGAAAAGCTCAGGGCTACACCTGCCTTAGAAAATGAACCAGAAACTTGAAGTAAAGCTAGCTGATATGGGTACAGACTGAGGAACAATGCAAAGCTGCCTCTTTCTTCGTTGTGGCAAATCGAAACATAAAATGTCAGGTCTTCAAAAGCCATATCTCTACAGCCCACCCCTGTAGACAGGTGGTCAGAATGGCTAAGAATGGACCAGAAAGTCAGTAGCACTGGGGAGCTGCGTCCAATCACTGCAACAGAAGCCCTGGGGAGGTTCTGCCCAACACCCTCTACCTGTCCCTTAGGGTCACCACACTCAGTGAACAAGCGTTCACAGTCCTGAATTTGGCACAATCCAGATCATAATCAGGGCAGTATTCTTGGGAATCTTACACCTGAACTGTAACCCCTGGGGCAGCAAAGAGTAAAGTCCCTCTGTGGTCCTTACCTCGGATTCGTTTGCAAATATAGCTTGGGCTTTTTGCCACTGGCTGAAGAAATAGTTGAACAGGGTATATGGGATAAACACCCGGAAAGAACATAGTTTTGTGGCCCTGGTGTTCAGGGGTACTGAGGGAGAGCAGTCTTCCCTTATCCAGCAGCACAGCCATTTGGACAAGGTGGTGCAGGGCGTGCTTGGGCACATCTGTGCGTGCTCTGAGGGAGAAGGCCTGGCCCTTAGCTGTGGGGTGCAGGATCTGACCCCGTGGGGATGAGCCGCCCTGAGCTTTCTTTTGAGTGATACGCTTTCCATCCTCTTTCTCATGGAAGCACTGCTTCAGGGTTCTTCGGCCCTCTGCCTCTATCCGGCTACCTGATGCATTATGGTATGTTGGTTCTCCATGAGACAGATTATCACGTTAAACCCAAAGGGTGGGGTTTTGTAGATTTCCTCAGCCTTTATTTATTTATTTATTATTATTATTTTTTTTTTTGGTAAGCAGGAGGGAGAGATTTTTAAAACTCAAACCATTTTTTTTTAATGTTTCATTTTTAAAAGGGAGAGACTATTTAAAACTACTTCAGATCAGGGATTGTCATCCTTTTTATCCAATGTGTTCCTTGTTCTCAAATTTTTTCCTTACAGGAAAGTAATCACATTAACTCTTTAAGTTTGCTAACCCTTCTGGTCACCTTTACTCATTTAGCAGATAGTTTTTGCCCTTTATATGCGTATGACTCATTGGAACTAGAAGTCTCATTGCAAAATGATTCCTTGGGACATGGCTCCGCCATGTGGAAATAGGGTCCACCCTGAGTTGTCAGAAGGTTGAGTGGTCAAGCACACAGCAAGTCAGCTTATAGTGCAGACAAGAACATTTTAAATGAGAATCTCACTATGTCAGAATAGTTTTTTCTTTAAGAAACCTATCATAAGGAAATTATTTCTAGTCAAGATCTGACAAAGTCCCGGTGTCAAATGATCAAGCTGTTTGCCATTTAGAAACTCACAGGGGTAAGATCTGTCCTCCAGCTTCTGGGATGCCCACCCGCCCTCCCTCCCTCAGGAGCTGCTCCCCTGGGCTATGCCCAGCACACCTGTTGGCAAGGGTGTGGAGGGCCTAAGCTGCTGATCTGTGATCAGAGCCGCCTTTATTTCTGGGGCCAGGAGCAGCAGCTGCTATGGACAACAGCTTGCATTACATGGTTTTAGGGAAGGGGGTGGTATTATGACTTAACATGAACTGCAAAAGGCAGCTTCTCATTGTTGAGATTTTTTGTTTGTAGTTTTGCTTTTTTGTTGTTTTAATGCTTTTGAGTGCATAATATCTTCCTTGTCTGAAAGTATATCCCCAGTGCGGCTTCCTTTAGCCCAGGCTGAAAAACCACTCCTCAGTAGCCAGAAGCAGTAAATAATAAGTAGAGAATTTTGCTGCCAGTGGACTTATTGAAACAAATGTGTCCAGTTTTCATTTTGAAAGAGTGATGACTATAGGTGACAAAAAGCACATTTAATTTTTGTAGTTTATAGGTATGAGAAAATGAAAATCTTAAAACTTACAACAGCCATCATCTTTTACCTTTAAATTTGCTCAACAGACAGGAAGATCTCCAGAATAAAACAGCCGAATACCATCTCGCACCACCAGTATAATCGAAAGAACTGTCTGAGTTAATTCTGAGACTCCAGTAAGGTACCAAGCCCCTTCTTTTTCCGATCAACTTTCAGCATTAAGTAGTAGTTATGTAGCCGGGGAAATGGGGTGTCCCACTTGCCACCAGGAACCAGCCCACCCCCCCAAGTTGGAGTGTGACAGTGAGCCTGGGCCTGTGACCTGAAGGGCAGGACAGTCATGTGGACTGAAGAGTTCTAGCCCTAGCTGACCATGGGCATCTGGGCATTCTGACCTGTAAGGTACCTCTGTGGACACAGCCCCAGTGAGCTGGCTTAACTGCAGCCTTTCTCCCCTCCTTCAAGCCCAAGCCATGTTACGAAGTTCCATCTGTTGTCTCCAGTCCATGTGCTCAGAGCCTTTTGTATGTGCCTCTGGTCTCTGCTTGAAGTTAATACCACACTAATGTTTTTCAAATGATTTCTAAAAAAAAAAAATAGTTACTGATCAAGAGCATTGTCTTTTAAACAAAACAGACTTTTTCTACTCTTTATGTAAATTACCATGTGGGTCTAACAAGGCGTGATTTTTTTTAAATTTAAAGCTTCTTTCATAGCACTTAAAAATATTTTATAAAGACTTTGCTGTAAAGATTTTGTAATAAAATGATCTAAGGGCTCTTTTCCCAACATTACCATTTTTAAAAAAATGTTCTAAAAGCTAGAAAACAAGTTATGTATATTCTGTGTATGTACAGTAGGTCATTTCATTTATGGAAATATGTTCTCAGAATATTTATTTACTAATATATTTATCTTAAGCCATGTCTTATGTGGAGAGTGACATTGTTGGAATAATCATTGAAATGACTAACACAAGGCCCTGTAAATACATGATAATTGCACACAGATTTTACATATTTGCAGACCAAAAATGATTTAAAACAAGTCGTAGTCGTCTATGGTTTTTGTAACAAATTGTACAAATGACTGTTAAAAAAGAAACAATTTTATCAAGTATGTGTTACATGTTGTTATTGCTCTGTTCGGCCAAGATCTTTAGATTGGACCAAGAAGAGGTTCACATTTGCTTTGTCTTGATTAATTCCCCCCGATCAAGCCCCTGGCAGTACTGGGGGATTGAACCCAGGGCGTTTACACACTGAGTTCTATCTTCAGACCTGTTTTTTTCCTGTATATTTGATTTTGAGGCAGAGTCTTATTAAGGCTCTCAAGTTGCCAGTCTTATTCTCAAGTCCCATGTGTCTGGGCCACTGCCGTCCATTTCCCATACCTCTCCCCATGTCCCAGACCTTCACACTGAGCAGCATCTCCAAAGCTTTTTATCATTTTTTTTTTTGAGGCAGTTTCACTAGGCTGCCCAGGCTATGTTCAAATGTTTGATCCTTTTGCCTCAGTCTCTTAGAGTGATAGGGTTACAGGTGTGCACCACACCTGGCTGGTGCTCTGAACTTAAATTTACCAGGGAAGCATACCTGCGAACTGCCTATTCTGCTCATGCAGTTCAGGGCATCTCTGCGGTGTCAGGAGAGCAGATGTTACAGGCTGTTGGTTTCTATCATTGAGTTGTTGGCTTTCCGCTCAGTGCACATGGAGGGAACTGGGGAGACTGGTAATAAATAACTAGAAATTTGCCAGGGGCTGGAGGAATGGCTGAGCGGTTAAAGTGCTTGTCTAGCAAGCGCTAAGTCAAATACTAAGTACCCAAATTCGATTCCCCAGCACCACATAATCTGGGTATGGTGGCACACGCTTGTAATCTCAGCACTCGGGAGGCTGAGGCAGGAGGATTGCCGTGAGTCCAAGGCCAGCCTGGGCTCCATAGTGAGTTCAGGACCAGCCTGGACTACAGAGCAAGACCCTGTCTCAAAAAAAAAAAGTGCCGTACGATGACACGCTTATAATCCGAGCACACAGGATGCAGGAGGAGCCCAAATTCAGAATTTAGACCCTAGCTCAAAACAAAAAAGTTATGTATATTTAAGTATGTACTTTTAGCAGTTCACGTCCTAGTAAAAATGGGGAAGGTAGGTTAGGTATGTACCATTGAGCTTATCCGCCAGACCCTTTTCTTGCTGGAAGACTGCAATCTAATCCTCAAGACCTTTTAGGAAAAAGCCTCGCAGCATCGGCCTCTCAAAGGTACCTAATCATGTGTCAGGCAAGGTGATGCGTGCCTGTGTGCCAGCTACTCCAGAGGGTTGTCTGAGCCCAAGAATTCAGGACCAGCCCAGACAATGTAGCGGGCCCCTGTCTTCTAAAATGCACAAGTTACCGCTTTTGAGAGAGGCTTTGGTCTCAAGTGCCTTAGCGGTTTGTTGTGTCTGCCGGGGAGGGAGTCAGTAATTTGCAAAGCGCTCTGAGATTACACGGAAGGTGCAAAGGGGTGTTTCAGAAGTCTAGCTGAGACTATCCAAATCTCTTGAATTTCTGTTTTTGTTCTTTACTTTTCAACTTGGGCCATTTCTTGGGCACTAGCTCCTCATGGACACCCAGCCACTTCCTGGCCAGTAAGACATTCTCTTGAACACCTTCAAGGCTGGCATCCTGCCTGCACAGAGACTCTCCAAGCTTCTGTTCAATGGCCTCTCCCAGCTCCAAACGGCGCCTCTCAGGAGTTCCCGATGGATCCCACAGCATGGGCTGTACCACAGCGAGGTATGGAGACCAGTAGCCCTCTGTGGGGAGGCCATGGTGGGTTAGGGTGTCCTCTGACAGCTGCTGTCTCTTTCGGGTTTCCGGAAGCAGTGCTTGGCCCTTCCAGGCTGCCGTCCCACTGTCCTAGGGAAGCACTTGGGTGGAAGCCACATGTTTGGCATTTCTGTCCTCAAGATCTTGGCTGGCTGTCACTTTTCTCTCCTTTGAACTTTCTTTAGTCAGGAAGAAAGCAGAGAAGTCAAAGCTAAAATATGACATGGGAGCTCAGAATAATTATCTGGGATTTGTGTCTTCAGAGTCTTGATTACAGCAACAACCAGCATTTGTCTAATACGCTGTAGTTCTCTGAATTCTTTTAGGTACACTGCTGTCTCTATTGTCCTGTAAGGTCAGCAGGGGACAGCTTTAAAGGCAGGGAAGCTGGTTTGCCCAAGGCCACACAGCTAGAAGGTTAATAACCACAGCTGTCATCATGTCAGTGCCAAGCAAGATCCTAATTACTTACTCTGCGCCAGGCCCTGTTCAAAAGCTCTTTGCATGTATTAGCCCATTTAAGCTTGATGGAGCCCGATGAGAAAACAGCCTCATTTTCTATGATAAAATTGAGACAGAGATTAGGCCCCAGGTTGTATCAGTTGCATAGTTGGGATGTGAGCTCTGACCTGGTACCTCCAAAGCACGCTCTGAGCTCTGCTGACCACCATGAAGTGGCAGAGCTGGCCTCCGATCAGGCCTCTGGCGCTAAAGCTTTTTGCATGGGAGCTCACAGCCTGAGCTGGAGCTTGCCTTGGGCACATATCTGTGTGCAAGCACGCATTACCCGCAGCTTGCCCTCCTTTCCTGCCATAATTCCCTGTCACCATCAAGTTCCTTTCATCTGTATTTACCAAGTCCCCCTCATCCATCTTTTAATAATAAATAGCACGGCCTCGGATCTGGTGCTGTCTCTGCTCTCTCGTGGGGCTCTGTCCTCCTCGGTCTCACTCGCTTTACCTCCACCGCCCTCCCAACACATTCCCTGTGGCTGGCCGCCGTCTGCCTCGCTGGTGCTTCCTGCACTCGGTGAGCCTGGCAGCTGCCTGCTCTTGAAATTGCTGGAATTTCCTACCCTGGCTCCCTGGGTGACTTTCATCATTGAACTGTCCCTGAGCTTTAATCTCTGAGGTTTTTCTTCTCCAAACATGGAAGGTACTAGGCAGCATTCGCCCTCTGGTTGCTGTCTGAGCACAGCTTAACCAGGAGAATGAACTGGTGGTTGACAGGTTCTTCACCACTTCCCAAGAGGCGGTACCTGGCGCTGGCACCTGCTCTTCTGCCTGGCACGTGTTCTGGTCGTCCAGATGTTGGTAAGACAGGGAGAGTCCTGAAACCTGGCATTGGGCAAGATAGACCATCAGAGTCCACAAGTGGGGGGTGCTGGAGTCTCATCTCAGAGGGGCTGGATGCTAGAATTGTAAGGGGGCAGGTGGAAGGAATTAAAAAAAAAAAAAGGACCAGCTCTCAAGCAGATACCGGAAAATTTAAAGTCTGAATTATTAACATCTTTTTCTATGGACTGATCCTTCTACACATATCTTTAAAAATCTTGTCATATGTCCCCTTACTTGCTCACCAAGATTCTGTGTGTGTGTGTGTGTGTGTGTGTGTGTGTGTGTGTGTGTGTGTTTGTGAGATGAGATAGGAACTGTTCAGTGTCATGGTGTTACCAAGGCTCTTGAAGAATACACAAGCCAAAGCAGGAAGTTGGGGTGAGGGAGCGATCCCTAGGAACAGAAGATGATTCCAGTCTGCTAGGAGAATAAGGGAATCTGTGGCAGGATAAGAACGGAAGCAAGGGGCATGTAGGGCTTGTAAATAAGCTGGAGTCACAACCACACCCCAACACAGAAATGACTACAGGTCAGTCCTGCTAAAACCCCAAAGACACCTTCCAAGCTGACTACTGTAACCAAGAAGATCCACTCAAGAGGAGACGTACTCTTATCCAGAAAAGCCAAAGGTCCGCACCTATAATGCTTGCCTCAACTTCCTGGGACCAGCCAAGGACAAGAAAACAAGTTGGGTTGATTAGAATCACATACTTAAAGAGATCTGTCATCTATTAAAAAATCACCTTATCCCATTTCAGTCACGTTAAATGTTATTTAGTGAGCTTAGTAAGGGGAAGAAATATATAGTTTCTCTAACCTTTTTCTTTTTAAAAAGATTTCTAGGCAGGCTGGAGGAATGGCACAGCAGTTAACGCGCCCAAGTGCAAAGCTCTGAGTTCAATTCCCCAGCACCACATAAAGCCAGGCGTGGTAGTACATGCCTGTAATCCCAGCACTTGGAAGGCCGAGGCAGGAGGATTGCTGTGAGTTCAGGACCAGTCTGGGCTACAGAGTGAGATCCTGTCTCAAAAAAAAAAAAAAAAGATTTTTTTTTTCTAGCCATCTGTCTTGCTCTGCCTCGGTCGTGTTTGGGCAAATCGCTGTTTGTTTAGACCTTGGCTCCTGAGCAGGCAGTTTTGAACCACTATCTCCAGTTTCTGCAATGCCACTGCGGTTTGTGATGCAGGTGTGGGTAGGTGTTACATCATCGAATTTTATAGTATATAGGAAGTTTTATTTTGTTATACTCATAGCCTTAGGAACTTTTTTTTTTTTTTTTTTGAAACAGGACCTTGCTCTGTAGCCCAGGCTGGTCCTGCACTCACTATGGAGCCAAGGCTGGCCTTGGACTCACAAGTAATCCTCCTACTTCAGCTTCCCAAGTGCTGGGACTACAAGCATGTGCCACCATGCCCAGTTTATGTGGTGAGGGAGGAATCGAAGCCAGGGCCTTGCTCTTGAAAGGCAAGCACTTTCACTGCTGTGCCATTCCTCCAGCCCCAGCCTCAGGAACTTCTGAAGACCTTATTTCCCCTAAACTAGCATGGAGAAAGATCCTAGCATTCTTAAGAAACTTACTTTTGGGGCTGAAGGACTAGCTTAGCAGTTAGAACTCTTCCCTAGCAAGTATAAGATCCTGAGTTCAATACCCCAGTGCCACATAAGCTGGACTTGGCAGCACATGTCTGCAATCCCAGCACTTAGGAGGCTGGGGCAGGAAGATTGCTGTTAATTAGAGACCAGTTTAGGCTACACAGTGAGTTCAGGACCAGCCTGAACTATAGATTGAAACTCTATCCGGGGGAGAGAGAGAGAGAGAAATAGAGAGAAGGAAGAATAAAACATGCTTTGTATGAAATGCCAAATACTCAGACAAGATTTGTGGGTTCAGGTAGTGAGATGCATCTTTACATGAATAAAAGTTCCCTCCATGCACATAAGGAAAGTACTGTTAAACTCTCAGAATTGCTGCCGAGGTTAGGGACCAGGGACGGAAGAACACCTCTCCCTGTGTGTCTCTCCAGGGAGACCACATGGTTTCTGGAATGCGGTCTTCCTTTACATCCCAAGGCAAATGCAGTAATTAGAGCTGTTAGCAGTGTCAAGGGCTTGAAACAAGAACAAAGACGCCTCTTCCCGGGAAATCTTGGGCAATGCCTCCCTCTTATCAGGTGCCGGTCCTGCTGGTGGTTTTGATTTTTCATACACAAAATGCCAAAGGAGGCTCCCTAGTGAGGGGGAGTGGGATGAAACCATGGAAAAACCGAGTATGCGCTTGGCAGGGGTGGCTGGAATCGCATGTGTTGCCTGTTTGGAGTTTTGAGTGTTGTCTCTGGAGTGAATTAAAGCTCACAGGCAGACCGCACCACAGGCCGCAGTGGAACCACCTCCAGACCTACGGCATTTGGACCCACAGACGCGCTTGCGAGGACAATGACACCTATTCAGCAGCGAGCCCTGGCTTTACCTCCCACGAGGTGGGTCAGCCGTAGAGCAGGGTGGAGGGAAAGGTTCCTCTTGGGAAGGGTTTGCGAATGTCTGGAAACTCAGTAGGGAAGTATCCTTCCAAAAGCCGGTGGGTGCATCTTGGAGAGGTGGTGGCAGGCTCTTGGGTCACCTGAAAATTGTCGCCTGCATTTCAACTCTACCTAGCAGAGACAGTAAGCAAGAAGCAGGCCGTAACAGGCGTCATAGGGTGTGGGGGGCGGGTACTAGGACTTCTGCACTGACTACATCCTCCCAGTGGTTGGTTTTTTTTGTTTGTTTTTGTTTTTTTGTTTTGACTTTTATACTTGTGATCCTCCCACCCGGCCTTCCCAGAACATTGACTTTGCAGGTGTGTGTGCCACCATGCCCAGCTTCCTTCTCCTCCTCTCTCCTTCCAAATGCTCGCCTGTCGTCTCCACTGCCCTATCTCTGTCTCAACACCAAGTGGCACAGCTGTGACAAGGAACACTGAATCTTCCTTTCAGCCCTGAGCTGCTCTGACAGACTCTTCAAACCCAAAGAGATTCTGCCTTTTCATTTAGTGTAACTCTCTTCAGTTGTCTAGAGGTGACCCTCACCTGCCCTAGAACCAACCACGGGGGAGCTTTGTGCTACCTCTACTATGTTGAGGAAAATTAATATTTATTTGCCTCTTACTGAAGGCCAGACACTGTTCTAGGCCCTGTTACAAGCATCATGCCATGAAATACTGCCCCCGTCCTAGGAATGTGAGTACTGTCGCCATCTCTACATTGCAGGTGGAGAAACTGAGGTATGAACTGCTCAAGAAGCATGCGCTTGGTCCCACAGCTAGAGACTTTGCATGACCCATGCCCTGAATCTCAGTTGTAACACTTGGTCTCTTCTCTGGTAGGCCCATCCGTACACTAGCCTTGGACCACGTCTTCGTCCTACTGTTGTCCTGAGACTGGGCGCAGGAGGTATTCTGTCCTACTTGGTACCCCACACCCAGCTCTCAGCATTCATACCTCTGAACCCTAACTCTCTCATTTGTGAAATGGGGCTACTAGTAGAGCCTACCCAAGAATTACTGAGAGAGTGGGGTGAATGTAGCACTTGGCATGACTTCCGGTGCATGGTTAGCACCCAGTAAGTGTTCTGCATAGGACAGGAAAGAAATCGCTGTGCTTTCTGTCTTTGGGAGTAGCCCAGATTGAATTGGGGAAAATATATAAATAAAGATGTTCTTATTAGCATTATTAATATTGTAGGTTATTTGCTTATCCAGCTTTCTCTCACTCCTGCTACTCGTGTCTAAGTGACATAATCCAGCGTTGAATATGATTTTTGTCTCAGAGCCATCAGGTGTATGAAACCAAAGAATGGGCTCCTTGAAGGAAGGGAATATTTTGATGTGCTTTGGGGATGGTAGTGTCTCTTTTCTCATAATCCATCATCATACAATATGTGTTGAATAGATTGATCTCAGAGGATCAGTATACACATGGGAGCTCCATTTCTGTGTTCCAGAATAGTCCATGTTTCATTAGAGGTAGAGGAAAGTGGGCAGTTGAAGACACAGTAAGAAAAATACTGAGGCCTTGACAGACTGTTCACTCAAAGATTGTTTAGAAATATAAAATCTGGGGGCTGGAGGAATAGCTCAGCGGTTAAAGCACTTGCCTAGCAAGTGCTAAGTCAAGCACTAAGTACCTAAGTTTGATTCCCCAGTACCACATAAACCAGGTGTGGTGGTGCACACCTGTAATCCCAGCACTTGGGAGGCTGAGGCAGGCAGATTGCCTTGAGTCCAAGGCCAGCCTGGACTCCATCATGAGTTCATGACCAGCCTGGGCTACAGTGGGAGACACTGTCTCAAAAGAAAGGAAGAAAGAAAGAAAGACAGACAGACAGAGAGAGAGAGAGAGAGAGAGAGAGAGAGAGAGAGAGAGAGAGAGAGAGAGAGAAAAGAAAAGAAGAAAAGAAAAGAAAAGAAAAATATAAAATCAGGCTGGGAAGATTATTTGGTCCAGGGTTCTGAAGCCAGGGCAAGAGATTTCCATCCTTGGTACCAATACTTGAAATTGAGCCAGTTGGGTCTTTATGTTGCTGAAAGGCTTCTACCTCCTAGGAAGATTTTTTATTTTACTCTGCTGAGTTCAGTCTGATAACCCCCAGCATTTGAAGTTGTCCTTCATGACATAACTAAACCAGCACCTCTGTGTGAAATACATCTGCCCCTCTTTGATGCTTGGCCAAGCTTTCCTCCTAGTATTTTTAGCTCCTGTAATCTCTCTTCTTTCTTGTCTTTGGTTTATCTTAGCTATTATTCTCTTTCTGGTCAATCAGATGATCAAGAAGAAACTGAGTCCTTTCACAGGAAGCCTTGTTTTTCCCTCTATGGAATTATGGAGGTTTAGTGGAATGGTCGCTTATTTTCTCAGGTGTTTTCATTTTAACACCTGAGTGATAAACTTCCATGGTCCTGAGGTTGGTGATACAGAAAAAGAAAAAAGATTTGGATAGAAAAATTTGAGAAGATTCCTGAACCATGAGGCAAACTCTGAAGGCCAGTGATTTAGAGTGCAAGTGCTGAGTATGCATCAGTTGTGGGCAAGGATGTGAAAACAATGGTGTCCTGTCACTTGTCACCTGATTCTGGATACAGATGACTTTTATTTTCTCATTTCCAATGTAAACGTGCCCACCTGGATGCTCCACACGTACGTATATCTTGCTTATTATACTTAAGATCACACCTTCTCGGGGCTGGAGGAATGGCTTAGCAGTTAAGCCACTTGCCTACAAGTGCTAACTACTGGAGTTCTATTCCCCAGCATCACATAAACCAGGCGTGTTTGGCACACACCTGTCATCCCAGCACTCGGGAGGCTGAAGCAGGAGGATTGCCGTGAGTCCAAAGCCAGCCTGGGCTAAGAGACCCTATCTCAAAAAGAAAGAAAGACCACACCTTCTTTTTTCCTTCGTTGGCCTTGCTTCTCTCAAGTTTTCTATCACTAGATGCCTGGGTCAGAAACTTGGGACAAGGGATCAGTAAACATACTGTGCTCATGAAACCTGAGTCTGTAAAAAAAAAAAAAAAATCATGACTATGAATCCTGTCTTTATTTAACATGTTAATAAGGGGCTGTGATAGAACGCTTGCCTCAGTATGGTGAGACCCTGAGTTCAATTTCTAACACGGAATAAAAGAAATTGGTATTTTGTCCTTTCTAGAATTTTTGGCATTCATTTATTTAAAAAACTATTGTCTTGACAGCTCAGAGTTTTTTTCTTTGTTCTTATAGTTTCCTTAAATTACTTAGCCTATGCCAATACCCCGTTTGTCGCACTCTAGTCCCAGTCCTGAACCAGAAAGTGTTTGTTGATAGAACACTATAAAGGGCTGGAGAAATGGCATGGTGGTTAAAACGCTTGCCTAGAAAGTGCAAGGCGCTGAGTTAGATTCCCCAGCACCACATAAAGCTGGGCATAGTGGTGCATGCCTATAATCCCAGCACTCAGGAGGCTGAGGCAGAAAGACTGCCATGAGTCCAAGGCCAGCCTGGGCTCCATAGTGAGTTCAGGACCAGCCTGGGCTACAGAGCAAGACCCTGTCTCAAAAACAAACAAACAAACAAACAAAAAGATGTAAACACACCCAGACTCCTCTAGTTTGGATCTCCTAGCTTCTTGGCAAACCCTGCTACCCTCCAAGAAGGGAAAGACTTCAGAGGGCAAGCAGGCAAACAGACAAACTGACCCTCATTAAATCTTCGTGCTGGCCCAGGGGCCGCAGTCAATGTCCTCACTCTTTCCATGAAAAAAACCTGCTGAACACCCAAGGCATGTGAAGCATTGAAATAAATACCTCAGGCTGCTCCTTGCCAGAGGCCAGCACCACATAGCTGGGCAGAAAACCTTGAGCCTTTTAGTGCCATGACCTGGACACTCAGCTGTATTTTTAGCGTCGTGTGCACTCTTTCCATCACCTGTGCTGGGCTTTAAGCTGCATAGGAGACTGTGGGGGTGAGGGTGGGGAAGGATAGAGGGATAGTTTTTATGGCCGCCAGAGGGGACAGAAGCTCACAGACTTGCGAGCTCTGTGGTACTCAGGGACAGTTTCACAGGTGTGCCATTTTAAAGGGCCCTATCTTTGATTTAAGGCTGTGCTGTCACCCTCTTGAAATTCTTTCTCTCTTTTTGAGACAGGGTCTCACTCTGTAGCCCAGGCTGTTCCTGAACTCACTATGTAGCCCAGACTCGCCTTGGCTCACAGCAATCCTCCTGCCTCAGCCTCCCGAGTGCTGGAATTATAGGCATGCGCCACTATGCCCAGCTTATGTGGTGCTGGGAATCGAAATTTCAGGATCTTATGCCTGCCAGGCAAGTGCTTTAACCACTGCACCATTCCTCCAGTCCCCCTCTAAATTCTTAATAAGTTTGAACAAAGAACCCCATTTTCATTTTTTACCATCCTATGCAAATTAAAAATACGATGATTCTCAAGTTCAATGTAAACATTATGTGTCACATAAATACATATCAATAAAATGAAGAAAAAATAAAAATATGATGTTTACATTTTTAAAATTTATTACAAGCTGGGCCTGATGGTGCAGGCCTATAATCCTAGCACTCTGGGAGGAAGGAGGATCCCAAGTTTAAGACTGGGTAACTTAATGACTTAGTGAGACCCTGTCTCAAATAAGCAATGTAAAGGGGCTAGGGATGTAGCTCAGGGTGAAGGCCCTGAGTTTGATCGCCCAGACCCCCAAAAAGAAAATTATTGGTAGTAAAAGGCACATTGCCCTTCAGACTATCTTCCCCCCACCACCCCTATCCCGTCACTTCAAACACACATACCCCATTGTTCTCGCCACTTCTTTTGGGAGTGTCTTTATTGCGGTGTGATCACAAATATGGTGAACACTGCTGTCCAGTGTCATCCAGTGAAAAGGCAAGCTTGGAAATGCGTGGCAGTGTGTCTTTATCTACCTACTCACTGGATCTGGTGCAGTGAGACTTCCAGCTCATCCCCAAACTCAAAATGATCATGGGAGGTAAATATTTGTATTGATTCAGAATGCACAGGCAGTCACACAACTCACGTAAAGGTGCTCTTAAAAGAAGACTTCCAGAACCGTCTCGGGCCATGGCAAGAAGTCAGCGTGTTGAAAGGCAGGTGGGTATTTTGAAGCGGGTGAATAGCAATGTGCCTTTTGCTGTAATCACTTCTTAAAATGAAGAACATATTTTTTGATCACATCTCATGTGCAGCTGATCGAGGTTGTACCAGTTATACTGGGGGCTGAGGTGAGCCTAGCAGGTGGGGCATTCCTGCAGGGGCAGAACACTCCCAAGCTGCTATCTAGAGGCACAAGTACTCAGTGACAAACTAGGTTTCAAACCCCCTGTCACCCCTTCCTGGGAAAGCAGATATGAAGCTTGGAAAGAATCTAGAAAGCTGTAGAAACCACGCCCTGTATTTGTTAAACTCTTCCCCATGGTCCTAGTAAAACAATTCACAAATCATTTTGCCAACACCTTCTGGTCTCTTCTTTTCTCTGTAGTACTTTTGAGTCTCTGCAATTTATTTATTTATTTATTTTGTTTTGTTTTCTCCCTGTAGATTGGCTAGGATGTAAGTTCCAGGAGAAAGGTTTGAGCCTGCCCTAGCGGTGGCTATGCCCTCAGTGCTGGGCATGAACCCTCATTGGATATTTGTTGAAGGACTTTTTGTCTTTACCTAGGGTTTGCCTTTGGACTGGTGGTGTCAACGCACAGTCTCATTTCATTGTCTTGGAAAGAGCTTCTGTCTGGGCTGGAGCAAGTCCGGGATAAGAAGTTCCCAGGTCTTGCAAGAGAAGGGGGGAAGGGCCCCAAATTGTGGTGAAGGTGGAGACTGAGCAAGAGGAGAGGCCAGTAGGTGGGACGCGGTTGGTGGGTCCCCAGGATGGAGCGACCCGGGTGGGTGGGAACGGATGTCTCCAGGTTCCAATGAGCAGTCCAAAGGATTCTTGAATTTAGCAATGACTAAAAACAAGTGACTGAACATGATTCTTCTTGCCACAGCTCTGGGTCGTGTGGGTGGAGAAGGACAGAGAGGAAGAGGCCTCCGTAGGAGTAGCTGTGCCCTTGGGGGCCGATCCTGGGAGCAGCTGTCTATGTGTGTTTGTGTGTGGGGGATTACTGGAAGGTTTGAGCTCTGGAAGTTAGAGACACGGCGCAGGGGCAGGTGTACACAACGCAGGCCAGGGAGCCCGCAGGGTCCTCCCCGCCCGGCTCCTGGGCACGGCGAGTCAGCGCACGAGAGCAGATGTTCCCGCCTCAGCTACCGGGCACAGGCCCGCACTTGCAAATCCGGGACCAGGGACTTGAAAGAGCCCGGCATGCCGCCCGGACCTGTCCTGCTGGGCGTCACCCGGGCGTTTTAGGCAGGAGCGGTAGGAAAATCCCCTCTGCCTGGGGGAGTGTGGGGGAGGAGGCAGGCCTGCGACCTACCGGGTGCAGCTGAGGTAGACCTTCCAGAGCGAGGGGCGTGCCACGCCGGCGACAGAGGTCGCCAGCTCCCTCAGCATTCTGTCAGCGGCACCGTCCCATCCATTTCTGGACTTTGCATGGGTCGAAGCATTTGCTTTCATCCCATCTAAAGCGTGAAGGCCTTTTGTGAGTCGTTCCTATTTTGCAAAAAAGGCTAATCAAGAAGACAGATCAGATAGATCAGGAAGCTCGCCCTACTTGACACAGGATATGTGATAGGATCCTGAACTGGGGCGTAGCATGCCGCCTCCTGTCATGGAGAAAGGAACTTCCCGGCCGCTCTGCGGTCCCTGCTGTATCTAAAAGCTCCCATGCATTTTCTCATTCAGTGCAACGGATTAGGAGAGTAATTATTATTGCCCCCACTTAACTGACCAGGAAATTTTAGGGAGAAGCTCTGTTTTTTGAACCTGCCCAAGGTTTTACGGGTGACGGGATGGGATATGAACCTGCTGGCTGATTCCAAGGCAACCTTTTGTTAACCACGACGATGAGCCAAGCAGAGAAAAGCTGCTTGCAAACTGCTATTCGGATTATTACCTTTGTGGTTGAGTCCGCGCACGGGTCACGACCCAAGTGAGGTGGAACAGGGGTCACCGGGCGCCGGGCCCGGCTCAATCCCGCCAAACCTCAGCGTGGAGATTCGGAGGCTGGGCCCGGGCCTCGCCCCTCACCTGCTGGCCCCACCCTTAGGCCAGCTTAATTGGGCTCCCGCGGGGGCGGACCCAGGTGAGAAGCGGGTGGGCGGGGCCCGGCGCGTGAGTGGCGGGCTCGGAGCGGGGCGGGGCGTGCGTGCGCCGTCGGCCCCGCCCCCCAGCCTGGCGGCGGATCCGGGCAGGCCCTGGGCGGCCCGCGAGGCGGCGGAGCTGGGGAGGGCGGGCCGGGGCGGGGCAGCCCGGCGGCCGGGGCGGGGCCACACACGGCCCCGCGTCCCGCTCCCATGGCCGCCCCCGGCTCCCCGCGTCGCCCCCTCTCCCCCGGGCCGCGCCCCGGGGCCCCGCACTGACGGCCCATGGCGCCGCCCGCCGCCCGCCTCACCCTGCTCTCCGCCGCCGCGCTCACCCTGGCGGCCCGGCCCGCGCCCAGCCCCGGCCTCGGCCCCGGACCCGGTGAGTGAGCGACCCCCGGCGCCTACCGGAGCGGCGCCCGCCGAGGGGCGACGCGGCTGGCCCGCCCGCGTCCCTGGGCCCCTCCGCCAAGCCTCCGAGCGACCCGGGCCCCTCGGCGGATCCCTAGCGGACTGGACCCCTCAGCGTTCCGTCCCCGCCAGGCCGGGACCCCCTTCCGCCTCCGCGCCCTTTGCCCAGACCCTCACGACGCCCCGCGCAGGGAGACGTCTCCCCGGGCTCCGGCCTGCCCGAGCCCCTCAGCGACTCCTCCCCGGGCCGGGCCGCCCCCGCCGGCCCGATGCCTCCCGGGATCCCGTCCCCACGTCTCTCGGCGACGCGCCTCGGGTGGGACGCCCCCGCCTCGAGGCGCTGCCCCTCCCCGGCATCCTCAGCGTCACCTCCCCCGGATCGGGACCCCCTTGCCGAGCCTCGCGCTGCAGCTCCCGCCCACCCCGGTGGACCCCTCGCGGCGGCGGCTGCGGAGGCGGGAGGCGCGGGCTCCCGGCCGCTCTGCGGACCCGGCTGCGCCCGCCCGCCGGGCCCACGCGAACTTCTGCCTCGTGAGCCGCCGAGGTGCCTTGCCTGCCCTGTCCTGCGAGAGGCAGGTCCGGGTCCCAGGACGCGCCGCTCCCTGTACCCGGCCAGGATGCCCCCTCGCGCCTCGGCCTCCGAGGCGGCTTTAAACTTCTGCCGCGCTCAGGTGGTGGCCCGACGACTGGGAGGGCGGGAAGGGAGCGGTGGTGGGCGACTTCCCGCGGAGCCTAGGGGGCTACTTCTGAGTCCCGTTCCTGGGTGAGGCCACACTTGAGGCAGGTTACTTGCTCCCCAGGCTGAGGCCAGGTCTTCCCGAAGTGGGACCCTGGATCGGGATGGAAGCTGGGTCTTTGCTGAGCTTCCGCGCACACCCCCTTCCTTCCTGGTACCAGAACTCTTTCCAAGTTGAAGAGCAGGCAGGGGTGTTGCCCGGCCCAAGCGAGATTCTCTACAGGTTGTTTGGGTGTTGAGCATTTGTGAAAGGGAAGGGAAGGGTTCATTACCACACTCCCTGAGAACCTCAGGGTTCTCCACCCAAAGTTGCGCAGTGTAATGTTGGAAATGTAGGATTTTTTTTTTTTTTTTCTGGTGAAAGAAAACTCAGAGTTGCTTTGTTTCGCCACAAGCTTGAATTAGTGAAAAGGCCAGGATTTGGTGTTGTCACTTACTGTGTGACTGGGTTATGCCGTTAACTGTTAGAGCCTCATTGCCCTATAAAGGGGTGATTTTGATAATTCCTTGAAAAGTGTTTTGAAGATTAATTATATATAGAAGTTAACAAACATTTTATAATAATTTTTAGAGTGCTTCATAGTTCCCCGAGTGCTAAGCATTTCATTTACTTTGGGAGTGCTGTGAGCTTCCTGTCTGATGCGTCCGCTGTCAAAAGGCAATGCTCAGTCTCCAAGTACTGTGAACTTGAGGCTCAGTAAATAGTTTCTGAGTGATCGGTGCCTTCTATGAGACTTCTATCATTTATCCTATGTGAGGAGGGAAGGAGAGACATTCTGAGAGCCAGGATATGTCAACATAACTGTAACCTAGTAACCCCTTAGCTCCACTCTGCCATCTGTGTGTTCAGGATTTAATGTCCTCTCTGGAGAGTGAGGTATGGTGGGAACAGACTGGTTCGTTTCCCTTCTGAAACGGCCAGAGCAATAGCTCTGAAAAGTGTTAAGTGACCCAACTTTATGGTTAATGCTTGTTGAAAGGTGCGTCACCCTAGTCACCTTTGCTTTGCTAGGTCAGATATACCAGTGTTCGTGTAGTTTAAACCTTGAAGTCTTAGTGGGCTTTTATCTAGGAGTCTGGGCCAGAGGTAAATAAATTCTTGTTGTGAAATGATTTCTGATATGTGACCTGAGTTCTAATTCAGAATCTCACCAGTTTGGTTTCTTACCATTTAGGGCATCGGTGCTTTTGCGACTTTTTTCTTTCTGATTCCGGGAGCTGTTTTAGAGACACACCACACACTCTTCAGCATCACATCCTGTCAGGAGCCTACCCACTAGTTTAAAAAATCCTTTCCAATAAAAAACACGCTCTATGCCGAGGACATGCCAAGCCTGCCGTTTTGTATTTTGTGATACTGTAATTTTCTCTAAAATTTTGTGGATGGAAAAAATTATTCCAATACTCATATTCTGCACAGTTTTGTAATATTTAAATTACTGGTGGCTTGCATTTTTGAATGCTGACTTTATAAAACCAGTTAGCTCATTCCCCGTCAATGCTACTTCTAATTACAGTATGTAGGCAACCCTGAATGATCTCCCTTCTCTCTATTCTGCCTTTGGGGTTCTCTTCCCAACTTCTAAGAGGAAGATAGTTTGATGGGGGATCTAGATTGGGGAAGACATGGGGCTGATGGGCCATCTGTCATGGGTGCTGTGTGGGCTTTACTGACTTTCAGCATAGAACAGTAGAGTCTCAGTGGACTTGGGTTGCAGGTTCTGTGCATAGGTAAACTGTCCAAGGCACACTTCTTTCTTGAGAGTTTTGCTACCCTGGGGGATGGGGCACCTACTAAATGTGCTTCAGCAGAGTATCACCATTCATGTCATTGTTGCTTTTTGTAAATATGTCACTTGATGTGCACTCTCCTGTAGACCTCATCTGGAATTTGCCCCATCAGCCAGTAGTATGTCTTGCCATAAAACCTGCATTCAGTTAACAGTGAGAACCCTATACTCCTTGCAGCTGAGTGCAGCTCCTCTTGGGGACTTCGCGGTGTTCACAGTGGAAAGCTGAGGAGTCAAGCTAAGCAATCTGCAGATCAGTCCCTTGCATGTTTGAGTATCCTGTGGAACACTATTTAATCTGACGTCAAAGAACTCTCATCCTTTTGAGAAAATTTGTTTTGACCCCCTAGACAAATAGGGTTGTAAATCTTAATGCAAAAAGTTTTACATTTATGCTTACTGCTCATTTGCAGCAGGTCGACACATGCAGTATAGATGACACTCATGGTTTACCGTAGTTGAACTAAAAGCAAGGATTAAGATGAAATATATTGCTTCACTATATACAGTTTAGGGATTTTGGGGATAGACAGTATACCGTGTTTAGTTTACCATTTTCAAGGCTGAAATGATACCTGAGGCTCTACGTCAGGTGTAGGCAGACATTTTTGTAAAGGATGAGACAGTAAATATTTTGGGTTTCGTGGGGCACATGCTGTCTCTCTTGCAGTTAAACTCTTTTTTTTTTTTTTTTTTTTTTTGGCGGTAGTGGGGATCAAGCCAAGAGCCTTCACACCGAACTAGGTCCCTAGCCCATTTTTAGTTTTGATTTTGAAACAGGGTGTTGCTCAGTTGCTATATTTCCCAGACTGGGCTCTAACTTGCAATTCTCTTGCCTCAGCCTCCCTCAGACTTTGGTAAAAGCAACCTTAGACAATATGTCAACAAACAGGTGTGGAAGTGTTCCAGTAAAGCTTTTTTTTTTTTTTTTTTTTTGAGGCAGGATCTCACTGTATAGCCCAGTCTGGCCTCGAACTTACGACAGTCCTCCTGCCTTAGCCTCCTGAGTGCTGGGATTACAGGTGTGTGCCACCACACCCAGATTCCAATAAAAGATTTATGGGCACTGAATTTGAATTTCATATAATTTTTATGTGCCATATTCATTGTTCTGTTGAATTTCTCAGATTTAAAACCCAGCCTTAGTTTGTGGCCTACAAAAATAAAGAGTCCAGATTTGGCCTGCAGATTTCACCACACCCTACTCAAGGTCGTGAGTGTATTGATTTTTTTTTTTTTTCAGTGTTCACTGCTCTGGAAAATGTGACAAGGAGCCTTGACTTTGTTGAGTGGATGACCCTTTTGCCATTTGCTGTTAATTTAAGGTATACATAGGAAATCTCCAGCAGTATGAAAAAAAAAATAGCAAAAGATATATATGGCAGCCAGGCATGGTGGTGCACATGTAGCCCCAGCCCCTGGGGAGACTCAGGCGGGGGATCACATGAGCTCATGAGTTGAAGGCAACATAGTGGGATCTTGTCTCAAAAAAAAAGGTACATAGGGGTAAACATTAAACCATGTCAACATTATAAATTTAATTTTTTTTCATAATCTGTAAAAGATGATATAGATGAAGGAAAGTACAGTTTGATCTTTAATAAGACTTTAAAATATGTTTAAGGGGAAATAGAGCATAGCTCTCTGTGCCCCAGCACAGCAGTGCATGCCTTGGAACTGACCTATAGTTGGTCCATTCAACTGTGCTTGCAGATGTTCCTTGGAACCAACCCTTGAGAGATCTGTTTCTCAGAGGAAAGCCCAAGCAGCAGGTGGCACCAGCCCTGAGACCTAGAAAAGCAGCCAGGAAAAAAATATAAAGAAAACAAACGTCTGTCAGTTTCCTAAGCAGTTAATTTTTATTCCATGGTTTGGTTGTCATATTTAAAGTGAGTTTTTTTTTTTTTTTAAAAAAAAGTGCTTAGCTTTGCTGATTATTTTGTTTTAATTAAAGCATTTTTGAAGGAAAAAGAGCAAATAAAACATCCAAGCATACAATGTTGATTGTGTTTGTACTGTGGAACAGTTAATGCAGAACATTTGAGAGAGGCCGGAAGTTTGGGTCTGTAGCTTTTGTCTAGTTTTGCTTCATGCATAAGAACAACATAACAGAAGTTGAGTGTGTCCCTTAGGAAACTACCTACACAGATCGTGAGGTGAGATCCTTCAGGCCCCTGGCACCTCTTGGCAGGTCAGTTTTTGGCTGGCTCGTGGTGTCGCCTCGCAGAGAAGGATGGCTGACATTCTTTCCATAGTTGGCTTGACCTTGAGACTGCAGCGGGAACCCAGAAGTAGTCATCTCCTTGAAGCGGCCCAAGGTCACTCTACTTTCTCCTTGTCATCATTGTCTTCCTCCCACTGTGGCAGTGCCTTTGAGACACTGGGTTCAGACCCTCCAGAGGCAGGAGAGAAGCTATTGTAGAATCAGGGGTGTTCCTGCATCTCACATGTAGCCGTTCCGTAGAAACTTGCCTTCTCCCAAGGGAATCCCTTCCTCCCCGCCCCTTTAAAATCCTCTTTCTAGGTAAACACCTCCTTAGCCCAGACTTGTGTGAGTTTGAAGAGGAATGAAGTTGGCTGCTAGGAAGCATTTTGGCAGACAAAGGGTTTATGCCACCTCACAGGCAGAGTTGCTGTGCTGCCTCCCACCTCAACAGCAGGATCCTCAAGGAGCTGCTTCTCTGCTGGGCCCAGCTTCTGGTTTCCCCTGCCACGGATTTAATCCCTGGCAAGTAGCCAAAGTATTAAACTTTTATTGTTCAATTTACCACAAGGGCGGGGCCCTGCTTCTAGTGGGCTGAGGAGGCTGTGGTCGTGTCCAAACCCGAGTGTCACACCGCATTAGCAACTGCAGACTTTGAGGGCTGGATTTCTTTCAGTTTGGTTAGACTCTTGGTTAGAACCAGAACAGTATACTCACACTTGAAATTTTAAAGCTAGGAAACAGTAAAAATGGCAGAGGCAACTTTTAAAGATGACTCATTATGGTTGTAGCTCTCAGCATATGTGGCTGACCCTTCCGTGATTTCTTTGTGTCCCTCAAACAGATACATTAAATGGCTTTGCATTTTCCTTAATGTCCTACAGTCAAAAGACAA
This sequence comes from Ctenodactylus gundi, assembly GCA_004027205.1. Lineage (NCBI taxonomy): Eukaryota > Metazoa > Chordata > Mammalia > Rodentia > Ctenodactylidae > Ctenodactylus > Ctenodactylus gundi. Next base: position 433,723 of record PVKB01000594.1, on the reverse strand, counting down.
TTTGGCCTTGAAGTAGTTCTCTTCTAGCATAGTAGGGATTATTAACCAATCCCTTTACAGTATGTAAATTACTTGCTGCTGTTCAATCTATAAAAATTCATCTTCAAAGAAAATTATTGGGCTGGTAAAAATATTTTTAATAATGACCACAGAAGCCATATTTGTTTTTCTTTGATGTTTTTTCCGAAGACTCCTCTGGTTCTAATCAGATTGTTCCCACATAAAATAGAGTGGAAATCTACAATAATAAAATCCCTATTCCTACGTCTATGGGGAAATAAACAGGATGGGGATTGTCTTTTTAAGGGGCTTTCCCTTCGCTTTTCCCCAGACTCAAAGCCTCTATTACTGGTGGGTGTTTTGGCATCAGTTAAGGGCCTTCAATCCTTCCCTCCCTCTATGTTTTGCTCTTTCATTAAAGTGTTTCTGTTGTCTAATTATATCCTTTCAATCAAATTAGAGACTGCAGCATCTGGTGAGGGCCCTAACTGCTGCCATCTGCACCTCGTGTATACAGGCCTTTTCAGCTGAGAATCACTCAGCTTCCAAATGGCAGGAAGAGATTTGGAAAAAGTTTAGTTGAAGGGGAGGTTAACTTAAAAGAAACGTCTTCAAAGGCGTGGGACGCCCTGCTTGCTGTGATGTGTGCATGGCCATGCAGAACTCATCGGCTTGGCTCACCAAAGATTCTTCTTTGGCTTTCTGGCACATGAAGGGTTTCTGATTCTCTTAGCTGAAATGATTAGGCCTTGGTTGTGGAAGGGTGGAGGTGGAGCTGGGATTGTTCTAAGAACAATCTTTTGTTATATGACCACTGGTTAATAGTTGTGACACTTTCTGCTTATTTGACCATTTCTTCTCACCCCGTGATTTCAACACGGGGAGTTTTTTCCTCTGGGGACCATTTCGCAATACTTGGAGGCATTTTTGGCTATCCTTACTGAGGGGTTCTATTAGTTGTCTAGCAGGTAGAAGCCACGGACGTTGCTCAACATCCTAAAATACACTGGGCAGCTCTGCACATGGGAAAATTACCCATCCTAAAATGTCACTAGACAGGGCTGGAGGAATAGAATAGCTCAGTGGTTAAAACACTTGCCTAGCAAACACATGGCCCTGGGTTTGATTCCTCAGTACCACATAAGCTGGGCGTGGTGATGCACACCTGTAATCTCAGTGCTTGGGAGGCTGAGGCAGGACTTACTGTGGGTTCTAGGCCAGCCTGGACTACATAGTGAGTTCAGGACAAGTCTAGACTACAGAGCAAGATCCTGTCTCAAAAAAACGTCCATAGTACTGAGGCTGAAAAACCCTGTCCTTAATTGTGTTGTTATTATTACATGCTCTTCCTTTCACTGTGACCTAGGAGCAGGCAACTCTGACCAGCTTCTTTTATTTCACTCTTAAGAGAGTAGTTTCTTTGTTATTCATACCAGTGGACAGTGTTTTAGAAACTTAAGTTGAATAAGAACTGTGATTCCCTGCGTCTTTTGATTCTCTCTAGAAAGTTAATAGAGGATGTGTAGTTAAATCTGAATTTCAGATAAATGCCAAGAAAGTTTTTAGTATAAATCTGTCTCATGAAGTATTTGGAAATATTTCTCCTGGAAATTATTCAGTAGATTAGTTAGGGTTAAGGAGAAAAAATATTTAATATTTATTTCAATTTTAACTGAGCATCTTATACTTTTAGTTGCTAAATCTGGCATCGCTACTGAAGATCCATGAAGCACTACATGAAACCTCAGACCTTGGATAGTCCAAGTGACTCTGTTGGCCACTATCTTGGCCAGCAATGACAATACTCCCACTCACAGCCTCTTTGTAAACCACTGCTACAGTGAGTCTTCCTTCTGCCCTAAGCCAGAACTTCTGAAACTTGTCTCTTGGGTTGTATTTTTATGTTGGGACCAATCAATGAGTACTTACCAGAATGAATACTGTGTGCTCAGCATTGCTGACCAGGACTTACTTCCTTCTGCCAGATCGCAGAAGCTTCCAACTTTGTTGCTTCAGGGTTTACTTTGAAGCCATACCCTAGAGACACATTGTCTCTTTAGCTATGAGCTTTGCTCACAGGAACTCTTACATTGTTCAAGCCCATTTCATATCAGCTAACATAAGCTGAAAAGCCCAGTCTGACTTCCATGGGGCATGGGCCGTCCTCCAAAACTCCAATTTGGGGAGCTTTCTTGTCATCTGACGTTAAAAGTAGGTTACAGGCAATACTGATAAAACTTGTCCAGAAGCTGCATTGTATCTGCTTATTTGATCTCATTTTAGTCTGGTTGAGATCTTCAGATAATGTGAAATAGGATTGCCCAAGTGATAGTGAGGCAAGGCAAGGATTTGAACCAGACATCTCTGAAACCAGAAACTTCCCACAATGAAAATGTCAAGTTGTTAAAAATGAGATAGACTGTTTCGCCATTACAAGTGGTTTTACCATCAATTTCCTTTAAGTAGCAAAGTCTTCTAGTTTAAGTAGCAAATAACTTTATTTATTTAAAATTTTTTGATTACTAGGCAGGTCAGGAGGCTGCCCTTTCAGAAGCATAAATTGGTGAGGCAACTTGAGCCCTTTAAATATATGTATAACATATCCCCCGCCTCATTCAGTAGACACCGTGTGGTCTGTACTTGCTGAAGATACAAAGGTAAGATGCTTGGGGCCAGGGGTGTAGCTCAGTGATAGAGCATATGTTTACCATGTGCAAGGCTCTAAAATCAGCCCCTAGTACAAAAAAGTGACTTGGGTGGGGGGGGGCAGTGGGAGTGGGAGTGTAGGTCAGGGATGAAGCACTTGCCAAACATGCATGAGACTCTTGAGTTCAGTCTTCAACATTAGGAGAGGGAAAAATTCAGCTGGAATCAGTGTTTAGGCCTATAATCTGAGCACTTGGAGAGGTTCATTCTGGAGGATCATAAGTTCAAGACCAACCGGGGCAACTTAACGACTTAGGGAGACCTGTCTTGAAATTTAAAAAAAAAAAAAAAAAAAAAAACCAGAAGTGGGCTAGGTATGTAGTTCTGTGTGAAGGCCTTGGGGTCAATCCTTAGTACCACACAGAAATACATAAATAATTAAAAGATAAGATGCTTAAGAAACACAGACTGTTGGAAACGAGGCTGGGTACTTCCTGAAAAATTACATTTGAGAGTTGTCAAGTCCTCTAAGATCTATGGCAGATACTCTGTCAGTTGTTTCAGATCCTTTGTTTCTTAAAGGAGTTATAGTGCTGTCTTTTCCAGGCCGAGTCTTGAATAGTTGATTTTTGTTCTTTTCTTTTTTTTTTTTGGGGGGGGGGGGCGGGGGGCGGTTGCTGACTTTTAACAAACTGAGGTATTATCCATCAGAAAGCTGGGCTTGGAGCTTTAAATATCTCATTTCTTTATTTGAAAACTTTCTCATTGAATTCTTTAAAAAAATTTTTTTTTTGGAGACACGGTCTCGCTTTGTAGCCCAGACTGGTCCTGAACTTACTATGTAGCCCAGACTAGCCTTGGACTCATGGCAATCCTCCTGCTTCAGCCTCCTGAGTGCTGAGATTACAGGTGTGTGTCACCATGCCCAGCTTATTTGGTGCTGGGGAATTAAATTTAGGGTCTTTAGCTGCTGTGCCATCCCTCTAGCCCCTCTAGTTGGCTCCTATTACATGGTTGAGGAGGCTTTTTAAAAATAATTATCTCAAGTAGATCCATTTGTACTTACATGTTACACTGGTAAATGAATATTTCACATCATCGGGATATGATGGAGTCTGTTCAGGTACTAGGAGTAAAATCCATCAAAGTATTTTGGCTAATTAATGAAATATTTTCTTTAACTTCGGCTGAACCAGTAACTTCTCACTATTTTAATCCATTCTTGAAATAAGACTTGGCTTAATCTCTGTGTATATATTATAGACTTAGGTGTTGATAGGTTAGTGGTCATGTTTTTCTCAAAACTGTCAAGACTGGGATTATGGCTCAGTTGTAGAGAATGTATGTAGCGTCTGGGTTCAGTTGTCAGCATCAATAACAACAACAACAAGCCCAGGTGTCTCTTGGGCTTCTATTTGATGATTGTATGTGTTTGTAATATCCTAAATGATAAATTTAAACTCTTCAAGCCCAGTTGCATATTCATGTTGGCTATTCCTGGCAAAAACAATGCACTTCACAGTGACTACTGTGGCATGTTTTCCAGTGGGTCCTGCCTGGGTAGGTGGGGCTTATTTAAGATGAGAGCCAGTTGGGAACAGGAGCGGCACCCAGGCCATTGCATTCTGGGTGTTCTCTGCTTCCACAATTACTTATATTTTTTGAATTTTTATTTAATAAATAACAAGGTTTCCTTCCTTAATGTTTTCACAGGTCTTCCAAATTTAAATCTCTAGCCTTGTGTTTACCATAGGTTCAAGTTGTTTTATTTATTTATTATTATTTTTTGAGACAAGGCCCTGCTCAGTAGTACAGCCTGGTCCTGAACTCGCAACGTAGCTCATGTTGACTTCTAATTCATAGCAATCCTCTTGCTCAGCCTCTCTAGTGCAGAGATTACAGGCATGTGTCACCACACCTGGCTCAAGGAATTTTTTGAATGGTATTTTAAATAATTTAATATTTTGTCTGTTAATACAGATTCAAGTAGAAGACCCCTAGTCCTCTTTCAGAATTTTTTTTTTTTTTTTTTTTTTTTTGGATATAGGGTCTCACTGGGTAAAACCCAGGCTGATCCTGAAGTCTCCGTGGAGCCCAGGCTAGCCTTGGAGTCATGGCATTCCTCCTGTCCCAGCTTCTTGAGTGCTGGGATTATAGGTGTATGCCACCAACATCGAGTTTATGTGGTGCGGGGGAACTGAACTCAGGGCCTTGCTCTTGGAAGGCAAGCTTTTAAACCACTGTGCCATTCCTCTAGCTCCTCTCCCCTCCCACACACTTTTTTTTTTTTTTTTTTTTTTTTTTTGATAGGATCCTGCTCTGTAGTCCAGGCTGGTCCTGAACTCATTATGTAGTCCAGGCTGGCTTTGAACTCAAGGCAACCCTCCTGCCTCAGCCTTCCAAGTGCTGGGATTATAGATGTGCACAACCATACCCAGATTTTGTCGTGTTAAGGAATTGAACTCAGAACCTGGTACTTGCTAGGCAAGTGCTGTAACCACTATAATATTCCTCTAATCCCAGAAGTATAAATTCTTTAGTTAAAAATACTTGAGGAATAAGCTGTGCATGGTGGTACACACCTGTAATTCCCAGTACTCAGGAGCCTGAGGCAGGAGGATTCCTATGAGTTTGAGACCAGCTTGGGCTACATATTAAGTTTAGGACCAGCCTGGACTACAGAGAGAGGTCCTGTCTGAAAACAAAAAATACTTGAGTGTGGTCTTTTCTTCTGTTAATGTGTATGTCAGTGTGTGTGTGTGTGTGTGTGTGTGTGTGTGTGTCTACATGTCTGTACATATGATTTTGGGGTTTAAACATAGGGTCATATGTGATAAAACTACTCTACCACTGAACTCTACTCCCAAGCCGTATTACTGTTTTTAAAGATGCTGTCTTCTTAAATGAGAAGGAAGATTTAAAAGATATTTTATTGTAAAAGCTATTGGTGCTTAAAAATTATAGTGATTATTTATGTGGTGATTCTACTTGGGGCAAAAGTAGCATTTATCCTGTGATCATTTTGTGTAGTTAATATATAATCCAAGACCAGAAAACATGAATGTCTGTCCTAGTTATAGATGGCTAGATTTATGACTGAATTTATGGTTCTTGAAAAGAAACTAAGATAGATTAATTGCAAAAAAAAAATCCCATGCCGATAACTATTTTCAAGATGTCCTTTACTTTTTTATTATGGGAAATTTAGCACATATACAAAATATAAAAGTATAAGACGTGTATCCATATCTCAGCTTCCAAGATTATCATGTTTAAGCCCTTCTCTCGTTTCCACTAGATTATTTTGCTTTTGTTTTGTTTTTTCTTTTTCTTTCTTTCTTTTCTTTTCTTTGTTTTTTTTTGTGGGGGGGGGGCAAAGGGGGCAGGGTCTCACTCTGCAGCCCAGGCTGGTCCTGAACTTGCTGGTATAGCCCAGGCTGGCCTTGGACTCAGGACAATCCACGTGCCTCAGCCTCCTGAGTGTTGGGATTAAAGGCATGTGCCACCATGCCCGGCTGTATGTGGTTCTGGAGAATCGACCTCAGGGCCCTGCTGTGCCATTCCTCCAGCCCCTCCACTGGGCTAATTTGTAACAAACATCAGATATCATCTCATTGGTAAATATTTCTGTATGTGTCTCTAAATGATAAGGATTCTTTTGAGAAATGTGGTAAATAATACCATTATGGCATCTAAAAGTCAGTAATTCTTTAGTGTCATTAGGTATCCAGCCAGAGTTCAGATGTTCCTGGTTACCTTATCAGTCTTTTTTATAGTTCAGTCAGGATCTAGATGGTATGAATCTTAAGTCTTTATTAATCTTTAAGATACTTTTGTTTCTCTTCAGATCATATAAATCTTTTGCCTTTTGTTAATCTTTAGGTTTCCACTTCTTTTCTTTTCTTCAGTTTATGTGTTGAGGATGTAATTTCCTTTTTATTCTCTCCTTTCTTTCTTTCTTAGTCTTAATCTGTAGTCCAGGCTGATCCTGAACTCACTGTGTAGCCCAGGCAGGCTTTGAACTCATAGGAATCCTCCTTCCTCAGTCTCCTGAGCTCTGGGATTACAAGTTTGTGCAACCATACTCAGTTTATGAGATACTGGGGAATCGAATTCAGGTTCCTATGCTTGTTAGGCAGCACTCTAACTTTTGGATTATTTCTCCAGCCTGGAAAATGTAATTTCTCTTAAGTAAAAGGAGGGGCTTAGAGTACATGGGAGGCAAGTTATTTGTTTTACCATAGAATTCTTACTTCCATTAGAGAAGCATATAAGATGAGATAATTTTAAGGCTAGGAGAGTTTTTCTTTTTATCATTCTCTTCCAGTCATGTAATCCAGACTTTTAAATCTTAGTTTCTTTTTGTTACAATGTTGTAGATGTCTGGGTAATGTGCCAGAACAATGCCAGCCATTTATCTAGTGTCATGTTGCTTTTTCCAGGCATTCTCAGTAGGTACTATGTGTGTAGAGGGCTCCCTTGCCTCAGTTGTCCTGTCTCTACTGTCTTGAACACAGGGCCATACACGCTAAAGCTACTCTACCACTGAACTACACTCCCAAGCCGTGTCACCTCTCTCCATGCGGTCGCTTTGGGAAGCTGCTATGCAAGGTAGAAGTGTCCTGTGGTGTGGATAGGAAAAGCTGGGCACCACTTTCTCCCTAGGACCACATGATTGACCCTTTTCCATAGGGTTGCATATAACTGAAATTAGCGTTGTGTTGTGCTCTGGAGTATCTGCGGGGAGGGTGGCTTGCTTAGCGTCGTGGCCTTGGAAGATAGACCTGCAGATTCCCGTTGGGCACCGCTTGGTAGTTGAAACTCAACAGAGCCACAGGTGTGTGTGTGAACATTTGAGAACATTGTCATGCTGCTCTCTAAATAGGAAGAAAGGGCTTTCCAACAAAGTTTTATCTTCTCTAAACTATCCATCCACCAAATTGTGTAGACATTTGAAAAAGGGAAGAAGGTATTCCCATTAGAAACGTTCTCTACTATGCTGCTCTTAAGATACTGGAATTAAATTTAATGTGGATTGCTTTGTGTTAATTTCAGAGTAGGCTAAATGAGCCAGATTCTTCCAGCAGAAGAAAAACAAGTGGGAAGTTAGTTCATATAGAGATTTGGTGGATTAAATCACAATCTTTGTATATAGAGGTCTACATAGTGATTCTACCAGAACATCATGTGAGAAAAATACACTTTAAAAAAAAAAAGATTTCAGTATATAGCCCAGAGTGGTCTCACACAGTCTTTCTCTCTTGGCTTCTCAAGTGTAGGATTGCAGATGTGTGTCCACATGCCTAGTTTTGGACAAATAGTGTGCCAGTCAGCCTTCCATTATTATAATAAACACCTGAGGTAGTCAACATATAAAGAGTAAAGATTTATCCTGGCTCATAGTTTGGGAGGTTGCTGTTTATAATTTATTGGCTCTTTTACTTTTGGGTCTGTGGCAAGTATTTGGGAAGCAAAACTGCTCACCTCCTAGCCAGGAGGTGAAAGAGGACATTTCCTTTGAAAGCCTGTCCCAGTGACATAAGACCTCCAATGAGACCCTGCTTCTTAAAGGTTCCAGTGTCTCCCAGTAATACCATTGGCTAGGGATCAAGCCTTGATTTTTGGGGACATTTAAGAGTAAAACTCAAGCGTTTTTTTTTTTATTTTTGAAACAGGGCCTTGCTCTGTAATCTAGGCTGATCCTAAACTCACTACGTAGATCCCAGGCCGGCCTAGAACCCATGGCAATCCTTCTGCCTCAGCTTCCCAAATGTTACAGCCATGCCCTATCACGCCCAGTGCATGTGGTGCTGGGGCGGCCACATGCTTCCCAGGTTAGGGTCCTAATCACGGAACTACTGCCCTAGCCTCCCAACTCTAGCATTGTCATCAGGAATGACCTAGTTACAGGGCTTCATTAAGATTATTTTCTTTAAATGTCTTAAGTCTTATTGAGAAATAGAATGTCTTTTAGGTTAATGGCTGCTTTCCTACTACTATTCATACATGCCAAGTTGTAAGTATTTTAAAAGAACACTGTTATAGCTTAATATTTTTTGCAGCCCAGCGGCCTTTTATTGCTTTAATACTTACGAATTTGCAGGGATGGGTCTAGGCTCCGTTCCATTGCTTTTCACAGAATGGTGTGGACATGGATGAGGTGCTGAGTCTAATGTCCAGCAACGAGAAAACCATGGGAGCTGGGAGTGGTGGTACACACCTATAATCCCGGTGTTGGGAGGCTGAGGCAGGAGGTCTACAAGTTCATGGACATTCTGGTCAACATAGTGATTTAAAGGCTAGTCTGGATTACATGAGCGACCCTATCTCAAAGCAAAAACTACTAACCAAGATGGCCATAGAATATTTCTGAATTCACAGCTGTCACCCTAGTGCTGCCAGTCTTTCTTCTAGCCTGGCCTTCTTCCTATTTTTTTTTTTTTTTTTTTTTTGAGACAGGGTCTAGCTCAGTAGCCCAAACTGCTCCTGAACTCACTGGTGTAGCCCAGGCTGGCATTAGACTCAGGACAACCCACCTGCCTCAGCCTCCCAAGTGCTGGGGTTACAGGCTTGCAGGCGAGTGCTGAGATTTCAGGTGTGTGCCACCATGTCCAGCTTTTTAGCCTGCCATTCTATGGAAACCTTCTAAATGGACTCCCTGGCCTATTTCTTGTCCCTTGATGGTTCTTTCTCTCAGCAGCTCGACAGTTATCTATGTTAAAAAAAATAAGAAAAAATAAAAAAAGGCTAAGCTTGGTGTGTTGGCGCATGCCTGTAATCCCAGCACTTGGGAGGCTGAGGCAGGAGGATTGCTATACGTCCAAGGCCAGCTTGGACTCCACAGTTAGTTCAGGACCAGCCTGGGCCACAGAGCGAGATCCTGTCTCAAAATTAAATAAATAAATAAATAAATAAATAAATAAATGGCAGGGAATACAGTTGTTCAATGTAAAGGATTTAACCTCCAGTGCTCCCCCTCCCCCTGGACACACACAAAAGAAAAGAAAGGAAAAAGGACGAGCCCTTGTCCAGCAGACACAGGCCCTGAATTCTGCCCTAAACTCCACAAAAACCAGATCAAAGCAAGGCAAGCCTTCCTGTGACTTGCCCTCATCCTCACACCAGGAACAGAAGCCATAGTCCTGCTGCCATAGCCCCAGAGACCCTGCCCGCGGCCTGGCCTGTGTTTCCCACATGCTAGCCCTCTCCAGGCAGGTGAGAGAAGCAGCTTCCTAGTTCCCCACACCTACGGCTCACCTGCGCAGGCATTTCGCTCTTGCCTTGTCGTTTGTTGGTGACACTCTTTTCACCTCCTGGCCCTCCCTGGTCCACCCACCTTACAGTGCTTACCACACTACCTGGTGGTGATTTTGGTTGGGTTAGCATAGCACCCATCTCCCGTTAGGTTATGCACTCTGTGATCCCAGAGCTGTGAACAGTGTCAGACATATGGTAAATAGGGAATAAATATTTGTTCAGTTAATTATGGAATATCCTAGGTTTGTTGCCTTCTTTCTCTTTTTTCCTTTTGATTTAAGCCGTTTCTTGCTTATCTAGCCAAAGCTTATGTCAGTTTCAAAGCAGTAGAAAATAAGGGAGCAGAGTCCTCGTTACCTCGTACACACCCTAGTGTTCTGATGAAATCAAGATGCCCGGATGACTGTAATTCCCGAATACTCTAGTTTGTTTTTCTTGCTTTACTCCATGCACTGGGAGGGTCTGGTTTTTAAAAAAAGTAATAGTAATATTAATTGTTAAAATCTGGTACACTGCCTTAGTTTCCTCAGTGTAACTGAAAATGAGATTAGGTCTGAGAAACAGCTTGAAACAAACCTGCTTTTCCCCATTCCTGCTCTCAGATGGCATCTCATCTCATTCAGGAGGATGGTCACATGGGTGTGTTGCTGTCACATTGTTTTGTAGTACTAATCGAGTCATCTGAGCCCCTGGGAACTAGTTCCTGCGCATTACTAAGGCTGCCCATTGGTGAGCCTGAATTTCTGGCTCTTGGGTCACTTCTCATCACTTTCCTTTAAAATTCATTTTTGATTGTGTATATTTAAGGTATACACATGATGTTTTGATGGGTAAGACCTGGTATAAGGAAGATATATTAACACATAGCTCAGCCTTCACACTGAAAAATTAAAATTCTTGCCATTGGCAAACGTTTGCTTGATGTTTGCAAAATCATCTAGTCTAGGGCTGAGATGAGGTCCAGTGGTAGAGCCCTGGGTTTGATCCCTAGCAAATCCACCTTTCCCACAAATCATCCAATCTGACAGTTGTGAAATTAGATTATAGAGCAGAATCAATTGGGCAGTTTTTTTAGAAATACGGGTTTCCAGTCCCACTCTACCCTTGAGGTTGAGACAGTGCTCTCGTATGGTATGTACCACACACATTCATGTTCTTATACTCTTTCCACCTCTTTTCTCAAAACAAACACAAGTGATTCCCCCATGTCCATGGGGTATTTGTTCCAGGACTCCAAGGACACCACGCTCTGCTGGGGCTCAGGCCCCTTATATAAAATAGTAGAGTATTTGCATGTAACCTGCACATATTCTCCTGTATGCTTTAAATCTTTTGTAATTACTCATAGTACCTAATACAGTGTAATGCTGTGTAAGTAGTTGTATTGCTCAGAGAGCAATAACATAGAAAACATGTTTGGTACAGACAGTCTTTTCCTGATTCTTTTTTTCTTGTACTGGGGTTTGAGTGCAGGGCCTTCACGCTGAGCTATATCCCTAACCTATTTTTGATTTTTGAGACAGGGCCTTTTTAGGTCCCTGAGATGCCTCGGCTAAACTCAAATCTGTGACCTTCCTGTCTCAGCTACCTAGAATGCAGGGTTTATAGGCCTATGCCACTGGGCTTGGCGTTTCTGAATATTTTAGATCCACAGTTGGTTGAATTGGTTGTGGGGAATCATTGGACACAGAGGGCAGGTTGTATATTTTTTGGCTATAATAAGTGCTGTGAAGCCAACAAACCAGGGCAGAGAAAGCTGATGGAGAGGACAGGTGGATTGCCGAGGAGGTGACATTTCATTTGCAATGGGGAGTATTAGAAGAGGAACATCTGGGGCGAGAAGTAGTGTGCTGTGTTCATGGAATTAAAACAGATCTGTGTAGCCGGAGCTCTGAGCTAGTGACTAAGGGAAAAGCCTGGGTGCCCAGGAGGAAGGGGGCAGCCTTGTGAATATCCATGAGGAGGGGTGTGTGTGGGGGGGGGGGGGAATGAACCCAGGGCCTTTACACTGAACTATATCTCCTGCCCTTTTTTTTTTTTACTTTCAAGATTTTAATACAGAGTCTTCTTGAGTCACTAAATTGCCCAGGTTGGGCTCAAACTTGTGATGCTCCCGCTGTAGGCTCCCCGAATGCTAGGATGGCAGGTATGCGCCGCTGGGTCTAGGCTCCTGACATCTTCCGTTCTGTACGGAGAGCAGACTGTAGGACGAAAGGGAGAACCATGAAGCCTGCATGTTCTCTGACGATAGTGAGAACCAGCTGGGCTCTGGAGACAGAGAGGACTGGAGGTTCAGGCTGATACTCAAGAGAATCGGCAGGATTTGCTGGTGAGCAGAAGTGAGGTGAGGGAGGGAGGGAAGTATTAGGGTGATGCCAGCGGGTTCTGCTAGATACTGGATGTGGTCAAGCACCCCTATTTCCTTCTCTGTAAGATATATTAAGGGACCTTTCTCCTGGGTTGATGACGAGTTAACATTTATAAAGTCCTTAGAACAGAGCTTGGCACACAGTAAAACACTATGCAAATATTAAAACTTACGCTGTGGTGGTGATTCGCCTAAGTTTGCATAACTGATCAGCAGCAAGTCCAGGACAAGAACCCAAGGCTGAGCCTCTTGGGTTAGTGTGTGGCATGGTATGCTGAGCTGGCCCCTACACCTTTGAATTTCATTTGTGTAAAATTTTGTCATGTACATGGTAACATATGAGTGCCGTACCAAACATAACAAACCGGTAGGGTTTTTTTTTGTATAACTTAGAGTTTTTGATTATTTTAGCTTTTTAGGAAACAATGCCATTTTAGACAAAACATGGGGCCTGGCTGGTAGGAGCAAGGGGATACTGGAAAAGAAGTGTTCCGTGAATAGTTTTTAAATATTAAAAGAAATATTTTTCAGAATATAGATGTGCTCATGTTGTCCACATGCCTATTAGACTAGAGTGGGCACATGCATTCCCCAGTGGGAGATGGCGTTACAAGTCCTTTGTACCGGAAGTTAAAGGTCACTGTGTATGAGGAGAAGGAAAGAAATAAAGCTGAGAATGTTAGCCTAACTCCCCCGGACTGTCAGGTTTCTAGTGACACATCTTAAAGAAGTGTTTGAAGTGCTTCTATCTGTCAGTTTCAACTAAGCTAATTTTAAAAAATTGTTCTTTGTACTGTGCGTTTCTCATGAACCTTTGTGAGTTTAATGCATACAATATGTGGGGGGAAGCCTGTCAGCTTTAGCTCCCATCCCCCAAAGTCTGAGAAGCAGATTTTAGAATACTGCGATTACACCTGCAAGAATTTATCGTCTTATGAAATGGGACCTGAGACCGTTTTCAGTGTGTCCTATAGAAAAGAATTTCAGAAGGAGAGAAAGTGCCACCCCAGTCCTTCCTCCTTGGGGCTGACTGCCGGTTTGGTTACACCTCCATCTCAGACAGCATGGAGAGGACTGTTCCTCATTACTGGGGAATGTGAGTCATTCCCAGATTTGTGTGATTGGGATTCCAAAGCATTGCTATATCCGATGGTCTTATTAAATCCAAGTGTCAGTGCAGCCTTTCAGACTGTAGGGGAGAGCTCAGTTACAGCTGGTGACCTGGTTCTAGTTACCACACAGAGACACTGGTGAGAGCAGTGACCCCCAAGTACCCATGATTCCGTATGTATGGCTGTTACCAGCTGTTTCTAGATTTGAGAGTTGCCTGGTTCACTTCATGGGTTTCAATACGTTTCAGTTCCCTGTTTATATCCTTGTTGGGAATCTGTATACTTTGGGAGAAATGGTCCTACTATCTCTGCAAGCTAGTGCCAAGCTTAACCTTGTGTATGCACGCTACCTTGTTTCTGATTCACTCAGCCCCAGCACAGTCGGCCACCCGGTGTTCAGGATCTAGCAAGGCACTATCCATTCTCAGCTTGGTCCAAACAAAACAGATAAAACATCAACTAGAGAGGGAGGAGACTTCAAACGCTGCCAGAAAATGAGTATGCTCTGTCTTTTCTCTCTCCTAGAGTGTTTCACAGCCAATGGTGCAGATTACAGGGGAACACAGAACTGGACGGCACTGCAAGACGGGAAGCCATGCTTGTTCTGGAACGAGACCTTCCAGCATCCGTACAACACTCTGAAATACCCCAATGGGGAGGGCGGCCTGGGCGAGCATAACTATTGCAGGTAAGACGGGGCCACAGAATTAAAAAAAAATACACGGTCTCTTCTAACTCCTTCAAATCCTGCTCGTGACTAGATAAAGGTTTCTTATTTCCTGTCAGCTAACTCAGAAAGCCTTTTTTGATCACTGTTTTAAAAATCTTTTCCCCATACCTTATACATACAGAGTCATACACACACCTTCCTCCCCCAAAAATTCTACTGCTTTTTAAAATTGACTTGCACTGGCTTTCAGAGCACTTCTGCCTTTGTGTTGGCATTTGCTTGTCTCTCTTTCAGAGGGTTTTTTCAGTTGGGCCTCCTGCTTGTAGACAGTACACAGAAAAACTTCTGAAGCTGCTGAGAATGTCATGTTCAAACAATCTGGGATCCAAACCTATGTCTGCTTCCTAGCAAAAGAGCCGCCTGCCTTGCTCATCTCCAACCAGCCCAGGATAGCCTTAGCAACCACTGTATCCATCAGATTCTGTATGTACTTCTCTATAAACTGAAGTATTTCCTTCCTTCTCACCTTCTTTCCGACTCTAGAAGGGGCTTTAAAAAATCTTACTATGTTGCTCGGTTGGCCTTGAACTCCTGGGCTCAAGCGATTCTCCTACCATACTCTTCTGAGTAGCTCGAACTCTGAGCACTCGCCACTACCCCTGGCTCCTAGCGGAAGCTCTCAATTTCACGTCCATGGTGCTTCAGGTGGACATTCATGATCTCCTTGGGATGATCTATGACTTTGCTCAGATTCTAAATGTTACCTGTAGTGTATGGCTATATTACCTGGAATGCGCTCAATCTCGTTGAAATGTTATCTGTGATCAAAACCAAGTTAAGAATCACTGGTATGTAGAGGCCGGAGCAGAGATCCTAAGAACATTTTGTTATACCTTTTAGCTGCTTATACCCAAGATTCCAGTAGCATGATTCAGGTTTCAGCAATGTGTTGAATTTAATCATTATTAGGACAAGTGCCAAAGCTGCCTCTTTAACAGGGAAAAATGATGGTTAAGTTCCATTGTGAGCTGTGCACCGTGTCCCTGGTTCCGCTGGGATGGTGGCACCTTGGCTGCATGTTGCTGTAGATCCAGCTAAGCTGACACGTGTGTTCCTGCGTTGCATGGGCCGCCCTACTCACCTCCTGCCCACCACAGAACTTGGCTAACATCTGAGGGCCTTTGTGGTTGTCTTGGAGTCACCAGGCCTGCATTCCATGTCTTCTTTATCCTGATACCTTCACCTATTTCCGTCACTTCTGTCCTAACTTGTTTCAACTGATTGTTGGCCCATAGTTGTTGTTGCTGTATTATTTGTTATTCTAAAAGTATTAAAAGCCTATTACAAGAAATACTCAAACTCTACAGATATTTATTGTCTAAATAGAGTCTCTTTGGGGGTTGGGAATGTAGTTCATTGATTACAGCACTTGTCTAGAAAGGGAGAGGCCCAGGGTTTGATCCCTGAGTGATTGTGGTGGTGCTTGCCTGTAATTCTAGCATGTGGGAAGCTGAGGCAGGAGGATTATTGCTATGAGTTTAAGACCAGCCTGGACTACAGAGAGAGACCCTGCCTCAAAAAGCAAATGAACAAGCAAGTAAACAGTCTCCCATTTTAGCTCTGTTCTTGAAGCACTTCCTGTCCTGTCCTGACAGGATAACCAAGTCCTGTCATTTTGTATGTGCTACTTTCCTTTCTGCTATACTTTGTTTTTCAAAGTTGTTCACATAAATGAGGAATTTGTTCTACTACATCTCTGATATATTGTTTTCCTCTGATTTTTCTGTTCATAGGAACAGTTGGTTAGGCTGGGAAGAGTGTTCAGCCTGCCCTGGTGGCTGTTGTGGCAGCTGTGGAGGCTGCTGCTTTTTCCTCTTCAGTACTGGGGACCAACCCCACACATCACAGCATGGGAGACAAGTGCTACCACCAAGCTGTGCCCCAGTCTCTACAGTTGCTCTTTAACAGGAGGCTGTTGATTTATTCTGTTACTGGGTTGCTTTTTATTAAGCAAGTCTTTTCAGAAGAGCTCTTGTTTTTAAGTCTAACTTTAAGGAAAATTTAAATTTCTGTGGAGTCTTGACTTATGCAACATATGTTTTTCCCCAAGAGGTAACACTCATGTAATATCTGCTCACAGGATCCCAGAGTACACCAGTAAATATTCATTAAGAAATCCGTGAAGGCTAGAAGCACCTTTCTCGTTAGCCCTGGGTGGCTGTAGCCTTCTCCTTTGAGTAGATGGAATGTACCAGACATGAATTACCAGTTTATACTTCAAAAAAGGGAGGCCGAAATTGTTGTTTATTATCACATCAGAGAGTCCGGGCTTTTTGTTTTAGCACTGCAATACGGTGAGGATGAACTCACTTGCTCTTTATTTCACTATTCTAATGCTTTTCTGAATGGCCTTGACATTGATAATAAACAGTTTTCTCAGGGTTTTACCCAGTACTACATCAAAGCTGGACACTGAATAGTGGTGGAAAATGACAATGAAATACTGTTGTAAGAAGGGCTTTGTACAGTTCTCCTGCTTTGATTTCTCAGCTGACATTCGACACCATGTTTATCTTGCTTGACTCTTCAGACCCATCACATCTGAGAGGTCTGGGAGCTGGCAAGTGATGGGAACATACTTCTCTGCCCTGGGCTTGCAGTAGCTGGGTTAGAGCAGAAGGCAGAGGCGGAGAAGAGCAGAGCTGGTGCTGGTACCTGGCCCTGGGCGCAAGAAGTAAAGGGTCCTCTGTGCCTGGGGAAAGCCTATCTTTTAGGCCACACAACAGGCTTACCCCCTCCCAGGCCTGAGAAGGGTTGCTGCCCCAGCCCTGCCTGCCTGGTCTTTATGCCCGTTTCCGGCCTAACCAGAGCATCGTGTTTCCAGTATTCTGAGTCTGAATAAAAGGGGCTTGGGAAGTGGGGAGAACGGGTGAGGCTTTTCTGTGTGTCCAGTGGCCCCTTCCTTTTGTTGGTCTGCTTCAACAGTGTCGCCCTTTATAGTGATGTCATCTCTGAGTTGAAAAAAAAAAAAACCCTAAAGAGGATTTATTTCAAGCTGTTCTCATTTGAGAAGGTAGAAGTAAATCTTTAAAAAAATATTACCAGAGCCAAAGTGAGTGCCAGGATGACAAGATCACAGGTTCTGAAACTCTGGCGCAGTGTTCCTCACAATTTTCTGCGGGTTCAGGGTTTTGAGGAAGGGGTGGGATTCATTTCTGTCAAACATGAGCTGATCCTTGGGGAAGTTTGCCAGTTGAGTCTGTGCAATGGGAGTATTACTTTATTGTTTTAAAACTGCACAGTTGTTAATAAAATATTCACTCTTGGAAGAAGTAAGACAATAAAACCATAATAGAAAAAAATTGAAGTCTTGAACACTCTGATCAGCTAGAGATAAATAACTTTAAGAATTTAGTGTATGTTCTTCCCTAAAGATATCTTTTTAAAATAGTCATCTACCTTTAAACTAACTATCTTTAAAAAACAAGACAATGAAGCATTGTGACTATTTTCATACTATTAGGGCGAGCCTTATAACAGTTTCCCTAGGTAGCTAGCATTTCTTCGTGTGTATATTTCATATCCTTTATTGTTAGATATTTGCTATTTCCACCTTTCTTATATCATAAAAATGCTTTGATGAACATCTTTCTTTTTTTTTTTCTTCTTCCACCTAATGATGAACATCTTTCAAAGTAAAGATTTCCTAAAAGTAAATTTCTAAAGAGGAAAGTGCCAGGAAAAGTGTTTGCGTCCTTTGGGGGCTTTCGACTAGTCACAGACTGCCACCTGGTTGTGCTGGCTCACTTGCCTCATCAGCAGTGTGGAGAGCACCTGTGTTCACATAGACGCCAGCCCCTCTTGTTCACGTTCACTGTACCTGTGTCTGGCGGCATGGGCGTTGTGACCCTCCTTAGGCCATAGGGAGTTTGCTTTCCCCTTTGCTCACTTCTCCCAAGTCTATGAAGTCCATGTCAGATGGGAAGGTGTGTTCTTATAGCATAACCACAACATCCTGGTACAAGATGACATGCCAGTTATCAGAAATGATGCAGAACCTGTCATTTCTAGTCTGTAAACCTGAAAAGCAGTGAGCCAGTTTATAGAACACATCAGCAAGGTCATCATTTGTGTCCTTTTCCTCCACAGAAACCCAGATGGAGACGTGAGCCCATGGTGCTACGTGGCGGAGCACGAAGACGGTGTCTACTGGAAGTACTGCGAGATTCCTGCGTGCCAGAGTAAGGCTCATGCCAGGCTCAGCGTGTAAATGCCCTGAGCACCATGTGCAGAGGGGGAGGCCCTGCCAGGGTCCGGTAGCTCAGCAGGTGGTAGGTGAGGCCATCCTGGGAGAGGCTGCCCAGGAGCAGCAGTACCCATTTTCTCTGCGCCCCGGTCCGTGGGGGACTCCCATGTGGGGAAGTCCAGTGAGGATTGGCGTTAACGTCCTCATGCTGATTCTTACTTAGCAAGAGAAGGAACAGCCCAGGAGCAGGTTAGAGAGGGAGAGTAGGTATTTCGTACTCTTTGAAATGAATTTTCCAGAATGAATATTAGGAATGAATCTCAGTGAAACTAAGTCACAACACTTACTTGTCATTATGTTGCTTTGAACAGGTTCCCTGAAAAAATCATTGTTGGCAAGTAACTTTCAATGTCGTAGAGCCCTTGGCCTGGAAGATAATATTTTACTTACATTAGCATAAAAGACACTAATTTTTTAATGATGATCTACAACTCAGTTTCTTTATCCTTTTGACAGACAACTGGTTTCCTCTTTCATTCCTGTATCTGCAAGGTACAAAGACACCCTGGCCCTAACGGGTTGTGTGGGGTACAGGGAATCTTAAGATGGTACTTTAAAGCAAGGTGGAAAATACTCTGGAAAAGTTTTAGGAAAGATTCAAAGATTGGAAACTGACGCTAAATCTGGCAGTGTAGTTATCCCTTTGGTCTCCGAGAGGGATTGGTTCCAGGATCCCCTATCCGAGGATGTTCCAGTGCCTTGGATGAAATGGTATAGTATTTGCATAAATCTGTTAACACATCCTCTTACATGCTTTAAATCATGTATAGATTACTTATGATACCTAGAGAATGTGAGTGCTGTATAAATAGTAGTTATAATACATTTTTGGGGAATAATGATGAGGAAAAAAAAGTTTATACAGGTTCACTTTAGATGCAGGTTGTGTTTTTTTTTTCCCAAATATTTTCAATCCATGGTTGGTCGAGTCCATGAATGTGGAACTTGGAGTTACAGAATCTGTAGATACACAGGATTGACTGAATGAGATTACTATGGTAGTATTTAGAATATATATATATATATATATATATATATATATATATATATATATATATTTTAAATGATTAACTTTTTTACAGTGCTGGGAGTTGAGTCTAGGGCCTTTATATTAATACTAGGTAAGTGTTTAACCACTGAGCTGCACTCCCAGACTTAGAGTATATTTTTAAATATGCCAAAGGAACAGTCCTCAGTTCCTGAAGCTGAAAAAGGGAGAATTTATTCATACCCAGTCTGCTAGCTTATTTTTCTTTATTATTTAAACTTATTTCTTTACTCCCTGGAGCTGTGTGTTTGTGGAATGACTCAGAATTTATATGAGATCTGGGACCCCGTTCACTCTGGCCTATAGCAGCAGCCTGAATTCTGATGCCTCAAGGAGAAAGAAGGGCACCTGAAGCAAGGGGATTGCAAATTTGAGCCCAACCTGGGCAAGTTAGTGACTGAGATCCTGTCTCAAAATTAAAAAATAAATAAGTGCTGGCTATGTAGCTCAGTGTGAAGGCCCTGGGTTTGATCCACCACCACCCAAAAGAGCTAGGCCTGTTGGCACAAGCCTGTAATTCATAATCCCAGCACTCTGGGAGGCTGAGACAGAAGGATTGCCAGTGCGAGTACAGCGTGGACAGCTTGGAAACTTAGTGAGACCCAGTCTTAAAAATAAAAAGTACAAAAGAGCTGGGAATATAGCTCGGTACAAAGGCCCTGGGTTCAATCTCTAGTACCACAAAAAAAGAAAAAAGAAAAAGAAAGAAAGAGGAAGAAAAAAAGAAAGAATGAAGGAATGGAAGAACAGGCAGACAGTTGGACCAGCGTTGCAAGCCCAATATTTGCCTTTCATACATAAATCAAACTTTCAAATACCTCAGCTGCCTTGCAGCCGGGCCCAGCTTCACTATCCTCCCAACCTGAGGGTGCCTTAATTCAGTCCCCAAATTGAAAAAACTACCAAGAACAGAGTAATGGGCTTTTTGCTCAGTCTACTTAATGAAAATTTTAAAATGAGACAACATCTCATTTGGCTCTAGCTGCATAAAGAAGAAAAGGGTAGGGGAGAGGAAAGCAGATTTTCCTCGGTCCATTTGTTTTATACAAAGATGGTCTTTTACTACCAGCTTGTGCCATTCTCTCAGAGATGGTGAGGAGGGGCTTTCAATCTGGGCACTTTTCAGGAAGATAATCTTCCACTTGCATTTATAAAATAAAAAGTGGCCTAGTAGGAACTGATTCGTCTGATCATTGAAAGTAGGTTCCAAAAGAGAATTTTAGCAAAATAGGACAAACCACCTAGTATGTCTCCGATTTGTAGTGTTTGCTGGGTGTGTCCCTCACTGTCTCAGAAAGGAAAATTAAGTATTCTCTCTCTTTTTTTGTGTGTGGCCCTCTGATGCCCACTCAACTGGTCCAATTAGGGACACTTGCAAAAAGATGGGAATGAGATCTCAGTAGTACCTACTCTATGGAAAA
The DNA here is from genome assembly GCA_004027205.1 of Ctenodactylus gundi. Classification (NCBI taxonomy): domain Eukaryota; kingdom Metazoa; phylum Chordata; class Mammalia; order Rodentia; family Ctenodactylidae; genus Ctenodactylus; species Ctenodactylus gundi. The sequence continues at coordinate 412,895 of PVKB01000594.1, read as the reverse complement.
CCCCTCAGTTATCCTGTGAGTCGCAGGGTTCTGCATGAAGCCAAAGCTCAGACCTAAACCTCATAGACTGTTGTACTTCTGATATATCACGTACTTGAGGAAAAACCCTTGTGCTATTTGCGGCAAGAGATTTTGGTAATATTTGCCTGGTGGATTTAACAGAGATACAGGTTGCCTACTGCAGACTGATCTTGCCTTTTCTGGATGTGGACTGATAATTTTCATGACCGATCCTAAGCTTCTGTGTAACGCCCGCGCTACTTGTGATTAGCCCTGAGCTTATCATACAGGGAGAGGCCTGTGACATGATCGTCTTCCTGCATAGTTCATATTTGAAAATAACAGGCTCAGCAGGAGCTGGTGAAATGAATGTCTAGGGACAAAGCAAAATCGGTTTTGAATGGGGGGCCATTGTGTGGAGACCGGAATCTGCCCCTTAGTGTGCTATGAGGAGGGCTGCAGTAAGCAGCAGGCGTAGAAGTATGATTCAGAAGTGAGCAGAGAGAAGCGGCGCTCTTGGCCTCCAGAGCACGGATCAGACTTGACTCAGAGGCAGTCGGACTCGCCCCGCCCAGCACACTGCTCTGCCAGTATGTCTTTCAGAAACTTCCAAGTTCTTATTATAGCCAAGAAAAATACAGACATTAAAACCAAACTCTAGCGTCATCACGATCCCTACAGATCTCATCTTTTAGATATCTAAGTCCTGTTCGTTTGGCTTTTGTGGGGAAAATCATTTAGTCTAATATCCTTTGTGTATTTCTCTTCTGTTAAATAACCATCCCCTCCCTTTTTAAAAATATTTTTTCTTTGCTTTTGAGTGACACACTTTCTGGACCTTCATTTGGCTTTTACTCTATTCTCTTTTACCTGTAGCTATTCCGTAAAAGTTTTTTTGGTATTTATAAAAAAGTAAATAATGTAGTTATAAGTGGGGAAGTGGTTTACAAAGGACACAGAAAGGCAAATATATATACACACACAAATGTGTGTGTGTGTGTGTGTGTGTGTGTGTTTCACATAGCTGATTGGGTCTTGAGGCCATAGGGAAAGAGAAATTTACCTTTTAATCCCTGAAAGCTATTTTTTATTAGCTAAGAAACTTACTCCTACAAAACCAGCTATAAAATTTATTTTGAAATAGAAACATTTGAATATAGACTATTAGATTATATTAAGAAGTTGTGGTTGATTTTATTAACTACAAAAGAAGCATGGGGAGACTGTATATATTTATGTTATGTGTACACACACATACATGTTTACATTCTTTAAAATTATAGCTATAGAATGAAGTATTTGAGTTTGAACTGGCTTTATAGTTGGTATTTGTTTTCAAACAAGCCTATTCTCTAAAGAGTCACTGGTGGGGTTAATAGAAACAGATTAAACAAGAATAGTTTGTTTGGTTTGTTTGTTTGTTTGTTTGTTTGTTTGGATGGTCCTGGGTATCGAGTGTGGGGCCTTCATGGTGAGCTACATTTCTAGCCCATTCTTTATTTTGAATTTTGAGATAGTGTCTTTGTAAGTTGTCTAGGCAGCGCTTAAACTTGCAATCCTCCTGCCTCAGTTCGCCAGAGTACTGGGATTATAGGTCTGTGCTAGTAGCCCAGCAAGAACAGCTTTTTGTTTTTGTTTTTAAGTGAAAATCTGTTAATGCTGGGTGATGAGTTCTTGTTCTTACTTTTGTATATGTTTGAAAGCTTGCATTAAAAAGAAAATTCAGGGGCTGGAAGAATGGCTCTGTGGTTAAAACACTTGCCTAGCAAATGCTACGTCATGCACTAAGTACCTGAGTTTGATTCTCCAGCACCACGTAAGCTAGGAGTGGTGGTGCATGCCTATAATCCCAGCACTCAGGAGGCCGAGGCAGAATGATTGCCATGAGTCTAAGACCAGCCTGGGCTACAGAGTGAGAGCCTGTCTCAATAAATAAATAAATATGAAAATGCAACTATAAATTAATTTTAAAATATTTTGGGGCTAGAAGAATGGCACAACAGTTAAAGTGCTTGCCTTGAAAGCACAAGACCTTGCGTTCAGTTCCCCAGCACCGCATAAAGCTGGGCCTGGTGGTGCATACCTGTAATCCCAGCACTCAGGAGGCTGAGGCAGGAGGATTGCCATGAGTACAAGGCCAGCCCAGGCTACATAGTGAGTTCATGACCAGCCTGGGCTACAGAGCAAGACCCTGTCTCAAAAATATTTTTAAATATTAAAAAATATATAAAGGTAACATTCACAGTCGGAGTATCTAGACTGAAATATGTAACACAATTAGCCTAAGTTGTAAAACTTTTTTTTTGTTGTTAGTTTGTTTTGTGATGCTGGGATCAAATTCAGAGCCTCTCATATGCCAGCCAAGGGCTTTTCTGAGATATACGTCCAGCCTGATAATATTTTTGCATGTAGCTCTTATGTATCTGAATTTATTAGTAAAGTTAGTTACAAAGTTTTAGTTCCTAAGCTTATTAAAACTACTAGTTATTTAAAGTTATTAAAACTATTCTTTATTGAAGTAATTTTAAAATTAGTTGTTAAGGTTTAAAATCACAAGAACTTTAGTCATATTTAGAAGTTGTTAGCTATGACAAGTGACTTTTTTTGAGACAGGGTCTCAACTTTATAGCCCAGGCTGGTCCTGAACTCACTATATAGCCCAGGCTAGCCTTGGACTCATGGAAATCCTCCTGCCTCAGCCTCCCAAGTGCTGGTATTACAGGTGTGCGCCACCATGCCCAGCTTATGTGGTGCTGGGGAATCGAACCCAGGGCCTTGTGCTAGCTAAGGAGGTGTTTTAATCACTGTGCCGTTCCTCCACACCCCCACCCCACACACACCTTTTGAGACAGGGTGTCACTCCTTTCTGTCTAGGCAGGTCCTGATCTCACTATGTAGCCAAGGCTGGCCTTAAACTCTCAGCAATCTTCCTGCCTCAGCCTCCTGGGTGCTAAAATTACAAACATGCATCACCATGCCTGGTTTATGTGGTATTGGGAAATTTATTTTAGGGCCTTGTGCTTTTTAGGCAAGCACTGTGCTATTCCTCCAGCCTAACAAGTAGGTTTTTTAAGCTCTGACCATACACCAGGCTTTGTACAGAATGGAGAATACAGGATAGCAGGAGCTGCAGTTTGTGAAGAATCCTTCATCTGGGGCATGCACAGATGAACACAAAAACTCTCTAATATCTGGACCTGCTCACACACACCTGTGATCTCAGTTATGTGGGAGAGAGATTCAGGCAAATGGCAAATTTAAGGCCAGCCTGGGCCACTTAATGGGACCCTGTCCAAAAATAAATAAATAGAAAGGGCGGGGGCTTTAGATATAGCCTAGGGGCAGAAACATGCTTACCACACATTTGTTCCTCAGTGCCCCTCGTGCATGCATGTACACATACACACACAGAGAGGCATGCACACATACATGTGTGTGCAGAAGCTCTTTAGTAAGTAAGGTGAACAAAAGGTTAGGAATACCCAAGAGGACATCTGCCTGGGCATGGCAGGAAGCCTGGGCCACTAATTGTCAACGAGGACTTCTGGAAGTAATGGGGTCCTAGTTCAGGTTTTTTCAATTTTAAGATACATGCAATCACCTAAGAATCTACAGATTCACATTCAGTAGGCTGAATGGTCCTGAGAGTCTACATTCCTAACAAATTCCTTAGATACTGGGGTTGCAGGACCTCACTTTAAGTATTGGGATTCTGTTGTGGATGTTAGGGTTGTGTGGGGCAGGGATAGGAAGGACAGCAGGGAGGCAAAGGGAGCAGAATCGTTCCCCACGTGCGTGCACACTGGCTCACTCACAGTCTCTGATGAATTCTAAGGGAGTCAGTGTTGTTGAAGCTTAAATTTTAAGAAGAAAGAGGAGATGATGTTTGAGAAGGAAAAGATGAGGTCAGATGTGGGATGTCTTGTGGTCTGACAGGAGCCTGGATTTGGTCAGAAAGGATGGTGATGAGGCTGAGGAGGGTCCTACGAGTCCAAAGGAGACATTTCTCCATAGCTTCTCAAGTCTGTTCAGGGGTGGGGGTATTCTCCTCTAACCCATGAGATGCTCCTCTAGTGATTGTACCATTTGCATTGACAGCACTGAGAGCTGCCAGTGATGGCGCCTCTGCATACAGTGCCCTGGGTCAGTCTCAGCCAACAGTCCTATTTGTTCAAGTTTCTTATAGCTAAATAATGTGCTGGCTTGGAAAAATAGATTTGTTCTGCCTCAATTGTTAGTATTTGCCTTACAAAAGTAGCCCCCCAAAACTCTTAAGATTTGAAAACCTCTGCTTATGATTTCTAGTAAGAGTTTTGAAAGCTGCTTTACAAGTTTGAGAAGAAAGCCAGGGGCACTTGGGCAGTGATCAGGCCAGTCTCAACGCACAGAAAATATCAAGTTCCCTTCAGCAGTTTGTGTGTTTTGATGTCAGTGCTGATTTTTAGTGTGTGTTTCAGTTATTGCTGAATGCCTACCACACATAAAGCACTTAGGCACTCAGAAATTTCCTCTTTAACGTTTCCAGCATTCTAGGAAGCAAGTGATATGTCCACTTTCATCCTCTGCTTTTCAGGTGAGAGAACATTGGGGCTCAACAATTTAGTGATTTAAGTGATTTAGTGAGGCTTATACACTGAGCCAAATGAGATTTGAATTTAGGACTCCTGACAGCCACACCAGGGTCTTTTTCTTCTAGCGCTTGAGAATAGTTCTCTTTTCTTTATTTTCTTGGAAACAGGGGCCCTGGGATGGGTCCAGGCTACTACTGAGGTAATTCTTCAGAATTTTCTTTGTGGATTGTTTGGGAATTAAAGTTTGAAATTCAGATAGCATGCCGAATTATCAAGATCGCCTTCTTGACATTGTGGAAACCAAAGGATTAACTCAGCGGCGACAGCAGGTCTGCAGTTCACGCTGGTAACTCGAAGTCTCTTTTCTTCTTTGGATTTGGGAAATCCCAAGCCCCTGCAGCAGAGCTGTCTGCCGTGGTATCCAGGAAGCACTCGCTGCACAGCAGAGCTGCACAGTAGAATGCTGGGCGTTCTCCACGGGTGTTCCTTGCCCAGCTGTTCTCAGCTGGGAAAGACTCCCTCAGAGGTCAGCCCCTCTGCACAGAGTACTGCACCAACAGCTTGCCCAGGTCCCGGGCTTTCTTCCAACACCATGCTTCACTACCAGGAGTTGAAGTTCATCTTCTCCCCAAAAAACAAAGCTCTGTGTATTATTTATACAGCTAAAATGAATCCCCACTTCCTGTATGGTCAGAGCACTGCTGAGGGCAATGTGGATATACCTCACGCAGACTCGTTTTTGATACCTCTTCTGTCTTTCAGTTACAATTACTTAGCATTTTTGTTCAGTTGAGCCCTTTTAGGCTATCCAGATTGGCCTTGTTGGTGTACTGTTTTAATGTCATTTATTCTTGTTTTCTGTAAGTTTTCCTACGGAGACTAACTTGTTCAAAGGCAGGATCAGGGCTAGCTCTGGGGATTTCAGTGAGTGAGAGATTAAGTTAGAGAAAGAGACTCAGGGATTTCTCTGGAAGGTAGGTTTGTGTCGCAGACACCCTCATTTTACTTGGTTGTATGCTTATAGCTGGGAGGATGCTGAGTTGCCACCAAAAAGGGGCACATATTTCAGTGGTCTCCCCCCGCCCACCTAGCACTGAGGAGCTGGAACAGGTGCTCACTAAATATTCTTTCTTGATGCTGTGAAGTCATATCTTTTCCTCACAGACAACATAAGCCAGTGGAAAGAATGTGAGCTTTAGAGTGCCTCTGCTTAGGACTTAAGCTCCGTCGTTATTCATGTAATAGCTGTAGACAAAAGATCTCTTCTCTGAGCATTGCTTTCATCATCCATGCCTCCCAAGGTTATTTTGAAGATTAAAAGAAAAAAAACGCACATCACTCCAAATCCAAGACCTGGCTCACGATAGGTAGAAAAGTACCAGCAGGTTTTGTGGTGTGTCTTTCCCCACAGAATGGACTGCCATCGAATTTCTAGAGTATGTTATTCGTAACCTGCTTTTTCTTTCTGTCCATGCTTTTTTAATCTAGCTGGCAGTGGGGCTTGGTATAGTGTCTCAGCTCCTGCAGTGGGATCTTGTGGGCCTGGTGTTTCCCTGAACTGAGGGGACACAAGAGGCTCCACGTGTGTTCTTATTTGTTCATGCTTTAATGGTTTCAGATGTAGCATGGACTCTATCATCATCATCATCATCATTAATTTGAACCTGACTTTTATTCTTTTTGTTTTCTTTCTTTCTTTCTTTTTGGTACTAGGCATTGAGCCATGGGCCCTTGCGCTGAGCTACATCCCCAGCCCAGTTTTTATTTTTGATTTTAAGATAGAGTCTTGCCAACTTGTCCCAACTTAGCTTAAATTTATGATTCTCCCAGATTGCTGGGATTACAGGTATGCACCCACTGGGGCTGGCTCTTATTTAATTTTTTTGTAAAACATACAGACTTTCTGGATGAAATAGATATTTTTATCAGAGACAAATGAGGTGTCCTACAGCACAGTTGTGTAAAGTGTACTAGTAGCCTAAAAAGGGAAAGTGTTCAGATCCACAAGGATGATTATATTAGAAAACAGTTACATTAGAACTTTTTTGTAAGGGTCATACAAACAAGAAATAGCCCCTCAACCTGATGATGTACTTAGGAATCGGAGTTAGAAATGTAGAATTCAATTGGAAACTAGCCCCTAGCTGTGTGAATACATGTTACGTTATGAGATAGAGTGCTGTGAGTGACTCAAGACTTGGTAAGGATTGTGGAAGCTGGGAGAAAGATGGAGGCTGGATTGGTCAGGACACACTGGCAGAGGCTTGGAGGAAGGGCATGGGGTGGGCATGCATGGGAGTTGGGATCCAGGCTGCCTTGAGTAGACAGGGAGCCAGATCAGCGCTTGGAAGCATGAGTTTATTGGATGAGACCAATGTGCTGGAAGCCCTAGTTTAGAAAGGTGAACCCAATGTCTGTGTACTCACAGGACTGAAGGGAGTTTGAGGAGAGAGATGGCTGTAAATTCTACAAGGAGAGGGAAAGGGCCTGGGCCGTAGTGAGGTAAGGATGAGGGTGGCAGCAGTGAGGTAAGACAGAAAAGACTAAATTCAAGGTGCATTTGGGATGGAAACAGAACTTGATGACAAGTGGAATACACGAGGGATGAAACAATAGGAAGAGTAGAAGATGATCCCAATTCTTTACCTGAGATATTAGTGGTGTCCCTTAAAAAAATTCTAGTTGATACACTGGGCTATTCTTCCCAAGGACACAGCTCTATCATTCCTTTTGAACTTGGACAGATCTTTTATCTAATAAGATTTTTAAAGTTATTTGTAATGATATGATGAGCCAACCCAACACTAGTGACTGTAAGCAGCAACAGTTGACCATTTCTCCCAGTTCTGTGGACTGGCCAAGTTTCACCTGGTACTGTTTCTTGGCCTTGGCATCAGTACATCCAAGGTGACCTCTGGCCTCTACCTGGTGTCCTTTCTTTCCAAGTGTATTCAGGCTTCTGAGATGGTAGCTCTCAGTCCCTGAGAGAGGAAGCTGAATATGCTTGTCCTTTTAAGACAGGAAGTCGGAAGTCCACCAACTTCTCCTGAGTTTATCAAGTGCAGCCCAGACTTAAGAGGACAGGAAATAGATTCCAGCTCTTAAAGCAGGAGCAACCTGCATGTATGGGAGGGGATGAAATTATCAGACCCTCCTTTGGAGACTGTCCTCCGTGTGAAATCATCAGAAACTTGAGAGAAGAATCTTCTTCCAGGAGGAAATGATCTCTGTTAGACGTCCAGGCCTAACGGGTTCAGGATCCTTATGAATGCTTGCCATTTTCTACTGAGAGTAGGGTTTCCTAGAGGAAAAACTAGCTGTGCTTATTTGTTTGGGAAAGTTAATTCGAGATCTGAGGAGAGAAGGTGATAACACCATAGTGACCGACAAAGAGTATTTATGTTTATAAATAAAAGTCTAACAGTGTGGTGAGGCCACACTATGACAAAGACTTGGAGATGGCAGGTATGGAATAGAACTTGGAAATACACAAGATGGAGAGCAGATGCTCACAGAAGAGCTGGGGTATGGGGTGAATCCATACTGAGTCCATGAGTTCTCAGGAAATGCTGAAAATGACTGGTCCTCCTGTACGACCCAGGGGCGTCATCATGTGTTCTTGGTTTTTGTTCCTTCGAGGGGAGATGGCAGCCACTGAAGCTCGGGAAGGAGCTTCTTGGGGTGGATGATGATAGACGCACAGGCAGAACCAGGTACGGTGGCCTGTCCCTGTAATCCCAGCCACTCAGGAGAGGCAGGCAAAGAAATCCCTTGAGTTCAGGGACTTGAGACCAACCTGGGCAGCATGGTGAGGCCCTGTGTCAAAAAATATTAACTGGATGGAGGAGTTATATCAATTCTGAAGAAGCAGATTGTATTCATGTGAAAAAAGTATAAAAAGAATTCTGCATACTCATGGTAATAGTTTTCTAAAATATGGGACAAGACCTCTGCTTGTGAGTTTTGCTTGTCTGTGTTTGTGACCTTGGTTATTGAGCCCAGGGCCCTCACACTGAGGTACGTCCTATCTTAGTTACTTTTTGTTGCTGTAACTAAATACCCAACATCCACAAATTTAGGGGAGGAGAGGTTTATTTTCTCTCACAGTTCCAGAACAGTCTGTTTATGGGTGGGTGGCTAGAAAATGGTGGAATCGCATGGTGGGGATGCATTTGGAGCCAGAGCCAGAGTTGGTACCCTGGAGACAGAGATCCTCATGGCAGCACGGCAGAATAGAGACTGGCCTGGCAGGAAGGACAGAACCAGCACACGCCCCTCCAGGTCAAGTCCCAAGCATCTGCCCCTTCCAGCCAGGCCCCACCTCCCAATACTACACAATACCCATAGGTCCATGAGGCTTTTGGGGGACACTACAGATCCAAACTATGACACATTCCCAAGCCATTTTCATTTTTGATTTTGAGACTGAGTCTTGCTGAGTTTCCCAGGCTGGGCTCAAATTTGCAATCCTCTTGCCTCAGCCTTCCAAAGTTCTGGGATTATAGGCCTGTGCCTCAGGGCCTGGCTGCCTCTGGTTTCTTAAAGCATGTATTCCACATCTGGACAGAAGCCTGGAATAGAAGCATTGTAAGGGCTGCTGCTTATGTGTGTTACCACCCGAAAGTTGGTGTTCACACTCAGCTTGTACCATGGTGAGTGTGCCTTCTGCCTGTGATGGGAATCATTGCCAAACACCTGGACTAGAAATGACTGTAGCAACCTGAGCAAGGAACTTGCAGGGAAGACGCCAGGGATGTATGGCATAGCCTCAACCTCCTGTCCTAAACGCTAGCAAGAGGACAACTGATCCTTAGCAGATCTCTGCAGATACCATGCCTGCACTTCACTAAGTGGATCCCAATTCCCGCCTTCTGGAAGAGAGAATCTGGTGACCTCATTGTAGATCAGCTGCGGCCAGACAATCAGCAGCACTTACGGGAGCCATGTTCTGAGAAAATGGTTTTCAGAGAAGGACTGTCAGGCCCAGAGGACCTCGTGAAGGCATGTGGGACCTTGATAATAAAGCCACAGTGACAAGGCTGTAAGTTCTAAATTCTACGCACACGTTTTAGTAGCCTGTCTGGTTGCTTCACAGCAGTTCCTTGTAAGAGTAAACGAACAATAGTTCCTGAAGTACTATGAATAGAAGAGCTTCTCCTCTCAGTTGCCTTGAAAATGTTTACCTTGGAGGAATTCTGAACATTGGCGAAGAAAGTTGGTATAAAAGTCTGACCTCATCTGCAGCTTGCTTGTTATCTCCCCTCCCTCCCTCCCTTCTTCCCTCCCTCCTTCTACCCTCTCTCTCTCTCTCTCTCTCTCTCTCTCTCTCTCTCCTTCCTTCCTTCCTTCCTTCCTTCCTTCCTTCCTTCCTTCCTTCCTTCCCAGGATCTCACTCTGTAGTCCAGAATGGTTCAGAGGTCATTACGAAGCCCAAGCAGGCCTCGAGCTCCCACCAGTTCTCCTGCCTCAGCATCACGAGTGCTTGGATTACAGGTGTGTGCCACCATGCCTTCACTTTCTCTAGTTTCAGTTACCTACAGTCAACCATGACCTGATAGTAAATTTTAAAATACTAAATGAAAAATTCCAGAGCTGGATGCTGTGATATACCTTTGTAGTCTTAGAAGTCTGGCCTGGGAGGCTTGCATGAGTTCAAGGCCAGCTTGAGCAATAGTGACTGTCTTTTAAGGAAAAAAGAAAGTAAAGTTAGAAAGAAGGAAAGAAAGATTGATTCCAGAATTAATTAACTAAAAATTTATTCCATTTTAATTTGTGTGGAGAAATCTTGCTGTGTCCTGCATCTTGCTGCCCAGAGTATGCATCTCCCCATTCACCTGATGTACCCACACTGCGTATGCTGCCCACAGTTGGTCACCTGATCACCCCTCAGTCATCAGCTTGATTGTCAGCGTGTGGTAATGCTTGCGAGTAACCTTTATTTTGCTCAGTAATGATCCCAAGGCTCTGAGTTGTGATGCTGGCATTTCAGATATATCAATGAGCAGCTATAAAGTTCTTTCTTTAAGTGAAAAGGTGAAAGTTAACAACTTAATAAGGAAAAAAAATCTCATACTGAGGTTACCAGTATTTATGGTAAGAATAAGTCTCAATATTTATGGTAAGAATGAATCTCCAATCTGTGAAATTATAAGAAAAACGTGTGTGAGTTTTGTTGTCATACTTCAAGTTGCAAAAATTTGGACCCCCCACATATGATAAGTGCTTTGTCACAATGGAAAAGGCATTAAATTTGTGTGTGTGTTTGTTTAGGGAAAAAGTATGGATAGGCTTTGGTACTCTGTGGTTTCAGGCATTTGCTGAGGGGTCTTGGGAATGTATCCTCTGCTGATAAGGTGGAACTGTCCTTAATTGTCATGAGTTTTGAAGCCTCAACTATGATAAACAAGAAGTCCATTTGTATGTTAGCATTTTTTTAATTTTTAAAAAATAGAAAGTGATTGAAGCCTTTTCGGTAAGGGGAAAAATGCATGACCAAGCCACAAGGACTTTAAAGTGGCCTTGAATGTTAAAAAAAAAAAAAAAAAAAGATTGAGAACAAATATCCTTTTTCAAATGGACTTTTCCTCCCTGTTTCTGGGAAGAGCTGAGGGTGGGACACGGGCTGGAAATTCACTCAGTTGACCAGTAATGCTTTTGAAGACAATATGACGCGCCTTCTCCGGCGGGACTTGGAGCCACAGTTTCCAGTGCGAGTCAGAGGGCAGGGGCAGCACTCCGAGGTTGTCTGCCTCAGCCCTCCTCTGTGCACAGAGCATCAAGGGCCCAAGGTTTAAGAACTCACACTTGCGCTGGAACGTAGCTCAGTGATAGAGCACATGTCTTGAGTGTGTGAGGCCCTGGGTTTGATCCCCAGCTCCGAAAAACAGTTTTGAATCTCAGGGAGTCACTTCTTTTAGCTCCCCAAGCGAGTCCCTCAGGAGAAGGAAGAAGCCCCAAGGAGAAGCCGTGGAGGGGAGCTCACTGTCCCTCCACTCCCCTGCTCACCCATCCTCTGAAGGCCCTTGTCTTATGAAGCTGGTTTCGTGTTTGTCCTGGTAGCAGCTGCATCTGTCTTACCCTGAATGGGCTAGCATGCTGCGTAAGATAAGTGTGTGAAATGCATGGTGTGCAAGTGAGGTAGGAGGTTAATAGCCAGAAAAACCAATTTCTGAGACATCTGCGTTTGTCTTTGAAATCCATGCGATTGTACTTTTCTATCGTTCAGCAAGTTGTTCTTGTTTACGTGGTGAATGATGAAAGGCTCATTACATATCATGATAATAAACTCCCTCTATTCAGCGCGCACCATCCTGCCAAGCCTGTGGTATTTACTTTGTTTACATTATCTCCTTTTATTTCCCACAAGAGCTCTTTGAGGCCTGGAGTGTTCCTCTTCCCGCTGTTGATGAAACTGGCTCAGGACGGGGACGTGAAGGAGGGCCTTGCGCGATGGTCATGCTGCCGCGCGAGTCTGCCCAGTGCTGCTCAGTGAGCAAGCAGAAACAACTCCTGGCGACAATGTGGATGGCGTCCTCCTTCTCTGCCTCCTCTTCCTCTTCTTCTTCCCCTTCCCCTCCTCCTCCTCCTCCTCTTTGAGATGGACTCTGGCTATGTTGCCCAGGCGTGTGTCGAGTTTGTGCACTCAAATGATTCTCCTGTCTCAGCGTCACAAGTAGCTGGGATTACAGGAACATGCCACCACACCTTACTCTTTTTTTCTCTGTTCTAACCCAATTTATTAATATATATATGTGATACATAATGTTTACATTGAACTTGAGTATTTTGTGCACATATACACCATAACAAAATTACATTTCCTTCCCCTCCCTCCTTTTGATCCTTCCCCAACTTCCCCCTCCCCCCTAACTTCCTCTACCACCCCCCTCTTGGTTCTTTCTCTCTCTTTTTTTTAATTAGAGAAACCAAATGATACTTAACTACCTGGGGCTGAGAGGCACAGGCAGATGCGTGTGAGATTTTAGGAGACAAATTGAGTGTTTGTCATGTGTTGAACTTGGGGAGCAAAGGTAGTCCCTCAAGGCCACAGATGTTCAGATGCCTCAGACCATCAGCAGACTATGGTGTAACTCCAGTAATCCACCTCATGCTGTGTTTTGGGACTTCACTGCCACGATGGGAGACAAGCTGTCTGTCTTTGTTCACCAAGTTGTTGTGACTAAAGCATATATGTTCCATGTGTAATTGATGCAACCTGTGGCTTCACTTCCGTCCAGCCCTGTTTATGATTATATGCTTGAGGCTGTCTATAGACTAATACATAATAACATGCTTACTTGGGAGCATAATGGAATAAATGAGACAAAAAATGAGAATGATCAAGATGATCACAGTCAAGTAGTTCTTAATAAGAATATTAAATGCATAACTCAGGTGTTCATAAGTAAAGTCCCTTTAACAAACAGCTTACATCATATGCCCTGACTAGAAATGCCTTACTTTCTGTAGTTGTTTAAATTCAGAAACTCAGACATTCTCAAGCCAGTCCCTCACGGAACCCTGGACTCCTACTGCCTAGAGCTATTCTGTTTACACTTGCTACTATAGAGATTTGGTTTGTTTCCGAAAGATGCATTTTAACATTTGTGTGGCAAGCCACATTTGTTATATTTGAACCATGTGTGACGCAAGGGAGGAAAGTAACCACCAGGCTTAAAGGGGGAAGGGTATTTGTGTTAACAGAGATACTTCCTGCCAATTTAAAATGACCTAGTTAGATGGATGGAGAAAAAATGTAAATGTGTGTATGTGTATACGCACAATTGTATATGCATATATTTTTGTATGCTCAGATGACTAATGAAATAAAGCTTATTAAACTAGACTGTGCTCTTTTCCAGTCTCAAAGGAGAAAAATACATCTAAGACTGTGTCACTTTGGACCTAGAAAATGCATAACTCTGAATTGACCAAGAAGTGATTCTAGGAGCACATGTCATTCATGTCTTATGACATTTTCAATTATGTAAGTTATCAAAAGCCAAACAGAGAAATGAACAGGGCTCCAGCAGATACTGGAGTGGTTCCTAAATTAATAACATCATGGGAAGCTAATGTTGTCTGAAAGTTCTGGGTTCTAATGGCTTGATCTTTCTGATGACCAGCCCCTACTCTGAAGCTATCCAGAAGACCACCAAGAATTCTCTCACTAGAAAAGTCAGTCCCAAAAGAGTGGATTGCCAATGGCCTACAATGAATTCATTCTTTTATTCAATAAACTTTAGTGTATCTAAGGGTAGCAGTTATCTATTGCTGTGTCACAAATTACCCCAAACATAGTGATTTAAAGTAGCATGCTTATTGTCTGACTAATTCTATGATCTAGGAAACCTGGGCATGATTTAACTAGGCCCTCTGTATCCGGGTCTCTTAGAAAGCTGCAGTCAAGGTGTTTGTCATGGCTGGAGCCTCATCTGAAGGTTCAACCGGGGAAAGATCATTTTCCGACTCACAGAATTTTTGTAGGATTCAATTCTTTGGGGCCTGTTGGACTGAAAGGCACTGTTTTGCATTGGCTGTTGGTTGAAGACCACCTTTCTAGTGCCTTGAAACATGGCCTATAACATAAAATGTTACTTCATAGAAATACACAGGCTGAGAAGGTAATATGAAATCTAATCTGCTAGCAACATGAAGCCACAGCTTTTTGCAACTTAATCTCTTAATGCCCTAAGTGACATCTTGTCAGTTTTGCCACATTTTCTTGGTCAGAATCAAGTTACTAGTCCAGGCCACACTCTAGGAAGGAGATTCTGCAATGCACCAGAAGGGATCTGTGTTAGGCAGTTTGTATTGCTATACCAAAATTTCTTTGGCCCAAGCAGCTTAGATAATAGACATTATTTCTCACACTTCTGGAAGTTGGGACTAAGGTCAAGTCCCTTCAGATTCAGTGTCTGGTAAGGGCTGTATTCCTAGTTTGTTGATGGCTACTGCTTGCTATATTCTTGCACGGTAGAGAGAAATGAGCTCTGTTCTCTTCTTTTCTTTCTCTCTCTCTCTCTCTCTCTCTCTCTCTCTCTCTCTCTCTCTCTCTCTCTCTTTTGGAACAGGGTCTCACTCTGAAGTTGAGGCTGGTTCCTAAACTCATTATGTAGCCCAGACTCACCTCAAACTCATGGCAGTCATCCTGCCTCATTCTCCCAAGTGCTGGGATTGTAGGTATTGCTGGGGGAATAAATCTCAGGGGCTTCTGCTTTCTAGGCAAACCCTCTAACTGCTGTGCTATTCTTCCAGCATGCTCTTTATCTTCTTATAAGGGTACTGATCCTATTGGGCCCCAGCTGATAGCAACCCTTGTGATCTTCTTTAGCCTGTTTACCTCCACTGCAAATAGCATCTCAGTGGAGACTCAGGCTTGATCAGATGAAGCTACTCACTTTTCTGACACCAGATAGTTTTTTCCCAAATTTTCCCCAAACTAGCCATTTCAGGGCTAGAGAAATAGCTTGGTGGTTCAAGCACTTGCCTAGTAAGCTCAAGGCCCTGGGTTTGATAACCCAGCACCACATAAGCTGGGTGTGATAGTGTATACCTGTAATCCTAGCACCCAGGAGAATTGCCATGTGTTTGAGGATGGTCTGGGCTACATAGTGAGTTCAGGAGCAGCTTGGATTGCAGAGTGAGACCCTGCCTCAAAAATAAAAGTAAGGAAAAAAACCAAATTAAGCCATTTCTCCAATTTTCTAGATACCATGTGGATGTCCTGTAATTAAAATACAATACTGAACACCTAGAATTGGTACAGATTCACAGGTTAAGGGCTTAGTTCTAGAATAATGCACCTTACTTCAGATGCCAGTCACAGGTAATGGACCCCAGGCTTCCCACATCTTGATCAGACCTACTGCAAATCAAGGGTCGCTACAAGTTCCTTCTTGGGTTCGTTCTGTATTTTCCAGTAATATAGGAGGTCACAGAACTCAGGAAAACACATTTATCAGTGTAGTATAAATGATAGGATACAGGATACAGATGAATAGTCAGATGAAGAAGTGCATAGGTTTGAGGTCTGAAAGAATCCCAAGTGCAGGAGCTCCTGTTTCTGTGGTATGTGCAACTCTCTCAGTACATGGATATGTTCACCAGCCCAGAAATTCAACCCCATCTGTTAGGAGTTTTTATGGAGACTTCATCTCATTGGAATGATCATTTAATAACTCATTTTTGAGCCTGTTTCTCTGTGGAGGATGGAGATGGGGCTGTAAATTCCAAGCTTCAAATGATAGTGTAGTCTTTCCATTGACCAGGCCGTGCATTAAAACTCGCCAGGAACACACCAAGAGTTGCCTCATTAAAGCAAAAGATGCTCCAATCACTCAGGAATTTTGAAGGGATTTGGAGCTTGGTGGCAAGAATGAGGCAGAGGCCAAATGTGTATTTCTTATTACTTACACTGCTGTATGGATATTTAGTTCATAAGAAGATCATTGAGATCCATCTTTGAAAGTGTCTGCCACAGCTGGTACCTATATTTGGGTTCGTCTGTTCTCAGGCATGTTTGTTATTACTAGACCAGATCATCTGATATGTTGTTGTAAAATGCTAATGTGGTTGCTAGTAGACTGAATAGTGGTCCCCCAAAGATATCTATGTTGTAATCTCTAGACCCTGTGAATGAGTGACCTAGAAAACATAGTAAACTTTTCATATGTAGTGAAAGATTTTGAGATGGAGAGGTTATCCTAGATTATCCACATAGGTCCAATGTGATCACAGGTTCTTATAAAAATGAGAGACAGGAAGATCTGAGACAGAGAAGGTGATTTGACTGTGGAAACAGAGAGGGAAGGAAAAGTGATGACAGAATCAGGGGTGGATGATGTGGCCATAAGCCAGGGAATGTGGGCATCTTCTAGGAGATGGAAATGGTGAGAAACAGACCCTCCCCAGGAGACTCCGGCGGCACTCATTTCTGCTGACATCTTGATTTTAGCCCTCTAGTACCCAGGTAGTACTTTTGGCCTCCAGAACTGGAAAAGCATAAATGTATGTTGGTGTAAGCCAGTAGATTTGTGGTAATTTTTTCCAGCAGTAATAGGAAACAAATTCACTCACCAAGTGACCTGGAGAAACTCACTTATGACACTTTTTAAGAAACAAGGGGTTTAGGTACAAAAAAATAGGGTGATGGACTTCTTTCTTGCCCTCAGTGACTGTGGAGCATAAATTACGTATGGTATCTTCTCTGCTTCTAGGAAACCATTCCTGGTTCTCTTGGTGTTAAATCGGATCATTACTGACAAGATAAAATAAAGTTTCTTAGGACTGATAAAAGAAGCATCTGGATTTCACATACTCTTCTAAATAAAGCAAAATGTGGTCTTCGGCAGAAAAAAAGAAACCTGAAGCTTCTACTTTGAAAGCTTGCTGCTTATTATTTATTTGTACCTCAGGAGTGGAAAAATTGGCTGAAATGAAAGTACCTGGCACAAACTGCTTTTCACTCTTGCTGTTTCACAGCCAGATGTTGTGAAATTGTCTTGTTTTTCTTTTTTTCTTTCTCTAGTGCCTGGAAACCTTGGCTGCTACAAGGATCATGGAAACCCACCTCCTCTAACTGGTACCAGTAAGACGTCCAACAAACTTACCATACAGACCTGCATCAGTTTTTGTCGGAGCCAGAGGTTCAAGGTAATTGTTCTGTGGCTGTATATCTATACCAAAAAAAAAAAAGATGTGTTTCTCTGAGTACATTAAAAAATGTGTGTCTGTGTGTGTGTGTGTGTGTGTGTGTGTGTGTGTGTGTGTGTGTGTGTGTGTTTTTAAAACCTATCAAACCATCAACAATATTTTTCTGCCAAGGAAAAATTAGGATGGGTGGGCTTGGGATTCAAGGGAGTGTGGCAGCACTCTTAAGAACTGGGAGAAAAAGGAAGGGAAATTGCCAATAGCAGCATCCTTGCTGGCCCTCTGACAGAGCTATATATCTGCCTTTGTGTATTTTGTTCAGGGACACAGAGAATCTGAGACTAAGCCAGAGTAATGGTTTACTTCTTTAATAGATTACCAAGTTCTATCTTGTTTTCTATCTTCTTATCCTTCCTTTATCTGAAACTCATTCTATAATCAATCACTAAAGTTCAATAATACTATTGCTTGTGATATCAGAAAAAGAGAAAAATACTGACACTCATTCCCTCCTGCTCTCTTTCCTTCCTTGTTTCCTTCCTTCCTAACCAGCCTTCCTTCAATTCTGTAGGTCATTACTCAGGCCTAAGCAAGAAGGTTAGCTTTTCAGGGTTCCAGTCTTCTGTGAGATAGGTCCGATGTGATCAATGGTGGGTTGCTTGCACAGGGCTTGAGCATATACATAAACATTGAAAACTGAAAGAAAGCCTATCATGTTGAGTAGAATTGGATTAGTGGAAGTGCATGGTTTGGGATCTATGCAGAAACACAGAAATAAATGTGCAAGTGTTTGTGTGTTTGTGTGAGTGTGTACATATATATTTCTAAGCTCTGTCCACTGAGAGTGCTTGAAGAATGTCATACAAACAGCAGGGAATACTCTTAACACCCAGGTCTTGACTTCTAAATACTATGCTCCATGAAAAAGAAGCTCTTTGGAGAAAATTACTGATTATAGCACTAGGTCTGAGAAAGTTCAAGATGAGCTTGGAACACCTTGTGCAGCAAAGGAAGAAGCAATAGATAGATTTGCCATAACAACCCAAAGACCACCTTGAAGGGGCTGCCATTGACCTAATTTGATGTAATTTGAGCTTTTAATCTAAATAATGATGGTAGCCAGTATGCCCATTGAATAAAATAAGAATCCACAAACCCACAGTGATGAATAAGAACACAGATGATGTTCCTCATGGAAGAATGCCAAAGAAGAAAAAGTGGAACAGGAAATTCTCCATTTGGTGATCATGAAGTAACCGATTCAAAGATCAAGTATCAAGATATATATATATATATATATATATATATATATATATATATATATATCAAGATATACATATATATATATATGTATATATATATATATATACATATATATATATATATATATATATGTATATCCCAAGTCCTCACCTACTAGTGAGTGAAGGTTTGTATGCCTTCAAGAAACTCCCAACAAAATGTTTATTAACTACAAAGGAAAAACAAGTAATTCTACACTGTAGAAAACGGCTCAGATGCCTTACTTAGTGGCTAAGGTGAACATTAACATGATGTCACAAAAAGTGGACAGTGTACCTCTCCTGAGGATGAGGTCATAAGATTATTATGGTGCTATTTCTGCCAAAGTATGTAGAATAAATCTAATTGTGAGGAAGCATTAAGAAAATCTTAACAAAGGACATTCTTCAAAAATGTGAAGGTCCCAAGAGTCAAGAAAGAAACAGCAGCCATTAACAACTCTTCTAGATTGAAGGAGACTGAAATGACAGCAAGTACATCTATGATCCTGGATTGAATCCTTTTTCTGTGAAGGAATAATTGAAGTTCCCTGTTTGCTGCTGTAGATCAGTGGACCCAAAAGGGGAGTCCAAGGTAGACCTGCACTTGTATGGACAAATGATATTTGACAAAGGATCTGAGATATTTCAGGGGCAGAAAAGATTTTCAACAAATTCTTCTGGAGAAACCAAGGGGTGGATTATGAGGAAAAATGAACTTTTATCCTTGAGATGTAACATCTTAGAAAAAATTAAATTTAAATTATACTTGAATGGGGTCTTTGGGTGAATGAAATAGAATTGTTATTGCTACTGTTTTTGAAACTTCTCTGTGGGTTTGAAATCATTTCAAAATAAAAATATAGCAAAAGCATTTGCAAATATACAACATTCATTAACGATAGAAGGCTTCAGCAAACTAGAAATGGAAGGGAACTTCTTTAAACTGATTATTTATAAAAATACGTATCGCTAGCTTCCTCAATTGTGAAAGATTTAGTGTTTTCTATCTAAGATCAAAGTAGTGATTCCCACCTCTGTTGTTCAGCCTTGTACTGGAGATCCTTGCCAAGGAAATAAGTCAAGAAAAAAAGAAATAAAAGGCACATAGGTTAGAAAGTAGGATATAAAATTTACTTTATTTATGGGCAATAATTCTAAGGAATCTATGAAAAAGATTTACTAGAGACAACAAGTAAATTTAGCAAGGTTGTAGATTAAAAGGTCACATATAGAAATAAGTTGTATTTTTATATGTGAGCAGTAAATAAGTAGAAAACAAAATTTTACCATTTTATAATAGTACAACTTAAGAATATATTTGGGCCAGGAGTGTAGCTCAGCATAGGGTCCTTGCCTACCATATGCAAGGCCTGGATTGAATCCCTAGCCTTGAGGGAGGGAGGGAAAGAGAGAGAAAGACAGACAGAGAGAGAAAGTTTAACAAAAAAAAAATTTAGGAGATTATATTGAAGGTTACATAGGATTGCAAAGGAAAATTAGACCTAAATAAATAGCAATAAAGACTTTGTTCATGGATTGGAAAATGCAAATTAATCTATGGAATCAATTCATTCCTAATCAAAATTACAGCATATTTTTAAAAGAATTGACACAGTGACCCTAAAATATATATGGAAAGGCAAAGGACCTTGAATAACCAAAATCATTTTGAAAATGATCAGCTTTGGAGGAATTACCTTGCGTGATCTGAAGATTTTCTGTAAAGCTTCAGTCATCAAGAGTGTGATATGGCGTAAAAACTGTCACAGAGATTCTCAGTCGCAAACAGTAGTCCATGGGCCACATCCTAACACCCATTTTTAAATTTTTTGTAAGTAAAATTTTAATAAAACATGTCTATTCCCTTCCATATCAGCTGTGGTTGTTTTTATGCTGTAACTACCAAGTTTAGTTGCGAAAGAGACCACGGGGCCCCCAAAGCCAGCTATTTCATGTCTGACCTTTTATAGAAAAAATTTCCCAGTTCTGCTATATGTCAGGGGAACCTAAAAGAAAGTTCAGAAATGTACCTGCACTTATATGGACAATCGATATCTGACAAAAGTACCAGGGTTGTTCAGGGGCAGAAAGGATTTGCAACAAAAGCTTCCGGAGAAATAGCAGGGGCTCTTTCTGAAGAAAAATGAACCTTTATCCTTGAATCACATCTTAGACTAAAATTAATTTTAAATTATACTACTGACAAAAGTACTGTACTAATGGAGGAAAAATGGGCATTGGGCCAGTAGAATATAATTAAGAGGCGAAGAATAAACCTGTACATGATGGTCAGTTGATTTTCAAGAAAGGTGTCAAGGTCATTTGATGGACAGATTAATAACTGGCACTGAAACAACTGGGTATCTGTCCACTTGTAAAAGAATGATTCTGGACCCCTATTGCATTCTGTATGTAAAAACTAACTAAAAGTGTCAAAATCTAAATTTAAGAGTAAAAACTATAGAACCCTTAGATGGAAACATGGTTATAAACATGTCTGACCTTGGGTTGCCCAATGGTTTCTTAGTTATGATACCAAAAAAATAGAAGTAACCAAAGAAAAAATAGACAGTTTTGGCTTCCTCAAAATTAAAAGCTTTTGCTTATCAAGGCCATTAATAAGAAGGGGAAGAGACAACTCACGGATGGGAGAAGATGCTTACAAGCCATATAACTGATAAGGAACTAGTTTCTAGGATATATGAAGAAAATAAATCTTTTTCATAGATCCCTTAGAATTATTGTTCATAAATAAAACTTCACATCCTACTTTCCTTTTTTTTTTTTTTTGAGACAGGGTCTTGCTCTGTAGCCCTGGCTGGTCCTCACTATGTAGCCCTGGCTTGCCTTGGCCTCACAGCAGTCCACCTGCTGTGCACCAGCAGGTGCTGCGGATTTGAACTCAGGGCCATGTGCTTCCAAGACAGATGCTCTAACCACTGTGCCATTCCTCAAGCTGCTACATGCTACTTTCTACCCTATATATAAAGACAATCCAACTTTAAAAATGGGCAAAGGATTTAGATACATTTCTCTTCGTAAGAGATAGACACTGACCAATAAGCACATGGTAAGATATACAGTAGCATTAGTTTCTAGAGAAATGCAAATAAAAATCAAAATTAGGTGCTACTTTATACAACTAGAATGACTAGTTTAAAAAGAAGACGATGGTAAGGAGTGTTGCTGAGTAGGTAGAGAAATGCAAATGCAAAATGGCGCAGCTGCTGCAGAAAACAACCTAGAGTTCTACAAAAGTTAAATGTAGGACTGGGGAGTCACTAAGTGTAGAGTGTTTGTCTAGCATGTGTATTCCTCTAAGTTTGATCCCCAGCACTACCAAAAAAGTTAAACATTTAATCTTATATCCCAGCAATCCCATTCCTAGGTAGATACTCAGTTGAAAACTCTTGTTTACACACAAAAGAATTTTACACAAGTATTCATACCACCATTACTTGTAATATTGAAAATGTGACTCTAACCCAAATGTCCATCAGCTGATTGACAGGTGAAGAAAATATGGTTATATGCACAATGGAATATTATTCAGCCATAAAATAAATGAAATACTGATATATTCTATGACACGGAGGAACCTTGCAAGTGTTATGCCAAGTGAAATAAGCCAGATAAAAAGACTGTATGTTGTGTAATTCCATTTGTATGAAGTGCCTAGAACAGGCAAATGTGTAGAGACAGAAAGCAGGTTATTGGTTTACAGAGGCTGGTAGACGAGAGGAATTGGGACTAGCTGAAATTAGAACAGAGGTTCTTTTGGAGGTGATAAATACTCTGGAGGTGAGTAGGTGGTCGTAGTTGGACAACTACTGAACATGCACTTTTAAAAAGTGAGTTTTATGTTTTGTGAATTGTATTTTATAAAAGTAAATTCTTAGAAAGAGAGGTTGTGAATGTAGTCCAAAGGTAGAGACCTTGGGTTCAATCCTCAGAAATTCCTCCCCTCCAAAATCTTAAAAGGAAGTAAAACTAAGCTAGGAAAAAAAATGTAGAAAATCTATGACATTGGGTTAGACAAAGATTTCTTAAATAGAACACAGAAAATACAAACTACATCTGATAAATGACTTGTCTATAAAATACACAAAGAATATTACAACTCAATTATAAGACAACCCAGTTTAAAATGGGCAAAATATTTGAATAGATGTCTGTCTCACTAAAAGAGATATATGGATATCCAATAGACATAGAAAAAGATGCTGAACATCACTAGTTATGAGGGAAGTACTAAAATATTGATATTAAGAATTCAGAGCAATTGGAACTCTTAAACTGCTGGTAAGGCTGTAAAATGGCATAGCCCTTTGGAGAAAGATCTTGAATGAAGTTTCTTATAAAGTTAAAAAATACCTACTTTACAACTAAGAGTACCACATCTGGATATTTACCCAAGAAAAATGAAAAACCACATTCACACAAAGACTTATACAACATTCATATTCAAGAGTAGTATTGATTATAATAGCCACAAGCTGTAAATAACCTAGGTGTCTATTAACTGGTGAATGAATAAATTCTATTGTGTACCATAGTATGAATACTACTCAGCAATAAAAAGGGAAGACAGGGCTGGAGGAATGGCTCAGCAGTTAAAGCACTTGCCTAGCAAGTGCTAAGTCAAGCACTAAGTACCCAAGTTCAATTCCCCAGCACCACATAAGCTGAGCATGGTGCCACACACTTGTAATCCCAGCACTCAGAAAGCTGAGGTAGAGAGATTGCTGTGAGTCCAAGGCCAGCCTGGGCTCCATTGTGAGTTCAGGACTAGCCTGGACTACAGAAGGAAAACCTATTTCAAGAAAATATATAAATACATAAGAAGGGAAGGCATATTTATGTATACAAATGCATACAGTGACATGGATGAATCTCCAGAACATCATATTAATAAAATCTTAAACACAATACTATATACTAAACTCAAAGTGAATTTCAGATCTAAGTCTCAGTGTGTAAACCTGTAGGACATAGGCCACTTCCTGACCTGAGGTTAGCCTAAAAGTTCTTAGCTGTGGTGCTTTTGCTCTGTGAAAGACATTTTTAACGGAATGAAAAGACAGCCTATAGCCTAAGAGAAAATATTCGAAAGTCATTTGTATACACAGTGTGTTAAGGACCCTAAAACTAAGGAACCATAAAATCTCAATGGTAAAGAACCAGACAGTTTTAAGATAGACACAATACCGAGATACTTCACAAGGAGAATATACTTATAAGCAAATGAAATAACATTCAACATACTTAACCATTAAAATGATGCAAATCAAAACCATAGTGACATATATCCACTTACTTATTGGAATGACTAAAATAACATGCCGGGATAGTACCAAGTGCTGACTGACAGCCACTGAGACTCTTGTACACTGGTGTTGCTAATGTCAATGGTGCAGTCTTCCTGGAAAGGTTTGGCAGTTGATTATGAAGATAAACTCTCCAAGACCCAGCAGTCTCATTGCTAGTTACCATCTTAGAGAAATGAAAATTTATGTTCACACAAAAATCTATACACAAATACTCGTATAGAATTGGAAACTAAAAACAGTCCAGCAAATAAGCCAGCCATGGTGCATCCGTATAACAAAGTCTGCTCAGCAGCAAAAAGTGGCAAACCTGCACCCATGTAGGTAAAGCTCAAAGATGTTATACTGAGTGGAAAAAGCCAGTCTTAATAGGTCACAACCTGTGTGATTCCATTTGATTACATTCTCAAAAATCCACGACTGTTGTAGCAGAAAACCAGTCGGCAGTGGCTAGAGGTCACAGCTGGGAGCTGTAAAGCATTTGCTGTGTTCCCCGATTGTACTGGAAGTTTCACAGATCTTTACCTTTATAGGCCTAAATGCTGAAATACTATGTACTAATATAAAAGATGAAATGAAAATTTTAAATGGGACCTATTAATGAGTTTTCTATGAGGTTTAGCTATAAAGTACTTACTACCTGCCACATAGTAAACAGTCAATAAAATGTTTAGCTGCTACTATTATTGTTTCAATTTTATGGGATTTCTCTCCCTCTTAAAACTTAATTAAATGCAGTAGAAAGGCAAACATTAAAAAGGGATGCTCACTGACAGGGAAACACATTCATGGTGCGTGGCTGCTGGTCGGCTTGGAATCAGGGGTTGATGGAGTGAGACCAGAAAGAGGTCCCCAGGAAGGGTGGGCTGGGAAGGGGAAGCCATCGCTGGGGGCCAACCCTGCCCCTTTCCTCAGGCCAGCCGACGCCCCGGGTATGCTCACTGTGTGCTGCTTCTCTGTCATGGCAGTTTGCTGGGATGGAGTCAGGCTACGCATGCTTCTGTGGGAACAATCCTGATTACTGGAAGTATGGGGAAGCAGCCAGCACCGAGTGCAACAGCGTCTGCTTCGGGGATCACACCCAGCCCTGTGGGGGCGATGGCAGGATCATCCTCTTCGATAGTGAGTATGCCCTGCGCCTTTCACTGGCCAAGGCAGCAGACATGTCCTCCCATGAGTTCATTCACTTGCCTGTCCGTGCTTACGAAGCACTGCTTAGACCTTGGGAATACAGCCCAAACTGGCAGGCCCAGCCCCTGGTCTCTGCCTTCAGTCATGCTGAGTAGTTGGAGGTGACACGGCCCGTTGAGAGCTGCTCGGTGACAACCTCGAGATGACCTTGCAGTGTTGCACAGATGTTGCTACTCAGCGTCGGCCCTAACGTCCTCTCGTTTTCCCGCAACTTCCAAGCCTGTTCAGTGTGTTTTTAGGATCTGAGGATTTGTGTCTTCTTGTGGTGCATCTAGAAAGACAGCAGATGCCAGAGCTATTTTTCCAGGCCCCAACTCGTCTCTGATTTGCTGTACTTGTGACATGGCAGCCAGGGATGGAGTCAGTTCTGACTGTGGTCTGGTCTTGCGCATTGACCTCAGTACCACGTTCTTACCCGTGAGCCCCGAGCCCTGAGCCCTGGCTCAGTCTCACCTGCTTGGTGGTGGTGAGACTTTATGAGAGTCACGGGGGTAGCACATCACCTGATTTTGATAGGATGAGGAGTCCCAGGTGAGGCAGACAGAGGAAAAGCCTTGAGATTACTAAGGAAGTCAGTGGCACCTGTCAGGTCGTTGTTGGAACTTAGAGGAGATACACTGCTGACATCTCTGCCAGCACGTGGCCCAGCTGTGAGCAGAGGTGGCACATGATATATTAGTTTTTTAAGGCCACTATAACAAAGTATCTCAAACTGAGTGGCGTAAGACAACAGGAATTTCTTCTCTGAGTTAGAGAGGGCAGAATCCTGCATGAGTCCCTTATGAAGCTGTGTCTGCAGGGCTTTCTTTCTCTGAAGGATCCAGGAAGCTTCTGGTGGCTGCCAGTGGTTCTGGGCATTGCTGACTGGTAGCTGCCTCGCTTCATCTTCCCTTGGCGCATGTCTGTGTCTCCTTAGATGCCTGGCATTGAACTTAGAGCCTGTCCCAATCTGTTACTGACTTCGTTCTGACTTGATGACATCTATGAAGACCTTCTCTCTGAAAGATGAGGTCATCTTCACAGATATCAGGTGTTAAGATTTGAATGTACCTTTTGAGGAGATGTAATCCATCCACTATATATAGTGACTACACACCCATATCCAAGTTTGTAATGAGCCTTTAGACATGCTGAAGGTGTATAATTATACAACTATATATATTTGGGGTGGGAGAAGGAGGGAAAGATTGGTGAGCAGAACTCATATGGTCAATTTTTGATCTTTAAAACCAGATCTGCCCTGTAGAGACTGCTGATCATTTCCTTTACTTGTTGTTATGTTAAGACCCTCAGTTTTGTACCTCTGTTGTGGCAAAGATTGAACCTTAACCAACGTTTGAGGAAACTTACTGATTGTAGTTAGCATATGGCCGTGTGCTGCGTATCTAGTTAGCCTTTCCCCCTGGGATTCCTCATTACAGCCTTCCCTGCCTCTCCTTCCTCACCCCAGAGAGTTTGTTCTGCTTAGGAGATGCCTGGTTTACCCTTAAACAAAAAAGGAAAGGAAGCACACCTCTGCCAAGCATCTCCCAAGGCTTTCTTTCACCACCTTAGGTCTTTCTGGTTCCCTCCACACTGGGCTTTATTACGGTGGCTCTCAATTTTAGAAGGGCCTCGAGGACGTGGAGAGAGTCAGTCACTTGCCAGGGCGTATGCTGCCTGGAAGCTGTGAGGGTAGTGAGGAGCAGGAACAGAGTGTGTGTGTTTCCTCCGCCTTTTTTCTACTTTAAATTGAATGTGATTTTAATTAAAAGATGCACAATGGAAAGGGAGTTGGCAGGGATACAGAGAAATCAGAGCCCCCCTACATTGTTGGTGGAAGTACCAACGGATGCCAGTGCTTTAGAGAACATTCTGATCGCTTCTTAAAATGTGAAACATTATGGCCTTATGACCCAGCATTTTTACTACTAGGCAGATTCGTGAGAGTTGAAAATGTATGTTCACACAAAAAATCGTATATGAATTTCCATAGCAACCTTACTCATAGTAACCAAAAAGTAGTCAGCTGGCGAATGTATACACAAAATGTGGTAGTTGTGCAGCAGAGTATCATTCAGCCATGAAAGGTCGAAGTGTGGATACATGCATGGATGAACCCTGAAAGTGCTACTCTAAGTGAGAGAACCAAATACAAACGACCACATATTCCATGACCCCATGCACACAGGGTCTCAACGAGGCAAATCCATATAAGCAGACAGCAGACTTGCGGTTATGAGAGGCTAGAGAGAGGAGTGAATGGGGAGTGACTGCTTGCGAGGTACAGGTTTTGTGTGGTGAAAATGTTTTGGAATTCGAGTGCTAGTAGGTACCTACAGAATGCTACTGACTTGTATACTTTTAATGGCTAAAATGGTGAATATTTGACCAACAGAAAATTGATCAAACAATATAGTTTTTAATAGAACAACCTTTTATTTATTTAATACCCTTTTATTTGGTACTTGCTATACAGCAAATAATATTATGTAGTGTAGTGCCTTTCCTAGAGCGGTCAAGTAGAAATAATTTGGTTTAAAGTCAGTCATGTCGTGATTACCATCTTTGGTACTGGAAGTACATCTAAGGGGTAGAACTGGTTCTCATATAAATATGAGTGAAAATTAATTATAATGAAAATAATTACATGGGCTGAGTGTTGCTGTGTGCCAGTCTTGATGCAGAGTGTTTTTATATAACTTATGTTATTTAATCTTTGCTACAACCCTGTTAATGAGAAAACAAGAAAAATGAAATAAATTGTTCAAGTTAGTATCAGACCCAAGATTCAACCTCCCCCCCCCCTTTTTTCTGAAGTTATTTTTGTTAGTGTATGTTCATGACACATAATGGCTTTGTATGTTTTGGGGAATGGGTAGATGTGTATAACACATCTTGATCATTTTTGGATCCCTTCACCCTACTCTGTCTCCCCCAGTCCCTTTCTGCATCTCCAAAATGTTTGCCTTCTTATTTTCTGCCTCTCTCTTTTGTTTTACTTAGTTACTTATTTGTATTTTAGTTTCTCATATAAGAAAGACAATGTGACTTTTAGCTTTCTGTTTCTGACTTCCTTCACTTAGCATCATGGTCTCAAGTGCCACCTGTTTTCCTGCAAATGACATAATTTCATTCTTCTTTGTGGCTGAATAATACTCCACTGTGATTTATACCACATTTTCTTACCTGCTCCTCTGTGGATGGACATCTAGGCTGTTTCCAGAGCTTAGCTAAGCCAAAGTTTTAGCTTTTTTTTTTTCAATAGCTAGAATCCCTTTTATTAACAATAAGCTAGATTGTAATAACTAATGTGGAAGTCTGTGAATAAAATACATCTGCGTGTTCTGCTTTTATCAAATTGGCTTCCTATACAGCTGTGCAGAAGCTGCTGCCCCTTTTGGGTGGGTCCACTCAGGGACTGAGAGGGGGCTGCCTTCTCAAATGCTGCCCACTCTAGTCCTCAGTGGCCCTGATATGTGTGATCTGGCTAGATCCCCTGACCTTAGCCAGCTGTAACTCATACCCCTTCTGCTCTGCAGAGAAAGGTCCAAAATGTAGCACCACAGAAGTAATGCCTGAAGCTTCATCTACTGAGCAGTATGGTAGTTTAAAGGCTTACATATAGTCTTGCGGAAAATCATATGGTCCTTATGGCTAAGGCTGAGAACTGTGGAGATGGTGACTACAGACCGGCCTATGATTTGAGAGGGTAGAGCTGTCTCTGAAAGGAAGCAAGAAGTCCCGTGATGGGAAAAGGCTAGGTTACAGCTGTCGTCCAGAGCATCCAGCTATGCTTTCGTGTTTCAGCATCTGGCGGTGAACGGTCTAGGTATGTTTTCTGTGTGGGTCCTTCTCCTGCTTGGGTTTGCTGAGATGCTTAAATCTGTGGTTTGCCATCCTTAATCGATTTGGGAACATTCTTAGCAGATATCTCTTCACATATTTTTCTGCCCCATTTTTGTTTCCTTTTGGGGCTCCAATTATATATATGTTATACCATTTGACGTAGTATCATAGCTGTTGAATGACTGAGTTTTCCCCCATGTCATTTTCGAGTAATTTCTATTGGGCTTTCTTCAGCCTTCTTGGTTCTTTTCTCAGTTGTGTCTAGCCTTCTGACGAGCCTATCAACGGGATATTTTATGTCTGGTACTGTTTTACTTCTAATATTTATATCAGGTGACTTCTACTAGTTTCCATTACTGAAAACTTCCAGTCTGTTCCAACACCATGTCTGTTTTTTCGCTAGGTATTGCTGTATTCACACAGGGTCTGTGCCTGGTGATTCCAGCATATGTGTTCTTAGTGAGTCTGGTTCTATGAATTTTTTTTGACAGTGAGCCTTATTCTCCTTTCTCCCCCCCCCCATTTTCTTGATATGTATAAGCGCAAAATTTAAGGTTTACAATGAAGTTGAACATTTCGTGCACATACGTATCTTGTCAAGGTGACAAGGACTTTCCCACTCTCCTTTTGTCCCTCTGTTCTCCTTTCTTACTTACTTTAAGTATGGTAATTTCTTTCTTTCTCACTTTCTTTTTCCTTTGTGGGGTACTAGGGATTAAACCCAGGGACTTTTGTACTGAGCTACATCCCTAGCTTTTTTTTTAAGACTTTTTTTTTCTTCACTAAGTTTCCCAGGTTGAACTTGACTTGTGATCTCCCTGCCCCAGCGCCCCAGAGGGCCAGTGCATTTTCCATTGCATGCTGCATGCCAGGTGTAGAGTGGTAGATGCTGAGTAAGTAACGTTTACACCTGGGCACGCTGCTTGGCGCAAGGACGAAGGGTTTGCAATCATTTCCTGCAGCCTCTGGCGATAGGCTGCTAGGAGGGAGCCTCGGAGGCCAGTGGGTTTTTCTTCCGGTTCCCGTCACACATTCAGCTTCCAGTGGTTCCTGCATGCTTGCACCATGTAGGAGCTCCTGGCCCACCCTACACATCTCCTACTGCTAGGGGGCCGTTCCTTGTTACTTGGTTTCTGTTTGTGGGGAGGTAAGCTGGGGTTCCTCCTTCCCCTGCCCCATCCTCAGGCTTAGGTCATGTCCTCAGCTGCAGGGGTGAGGCCTTTTCAGCATTCCTGCTCCCCATCTCCTCTTGGCTCCCAAACACTGCTTGGTCTGTGGTGGATCTTGGGACCTGTGCTGTGCAGGATCCCGGGAGGGCTCAAGGCAACCAGGAGCTAATGCCTTTTGCTGCTGCTCGTCTCACAGAAGCAGCAGATTTTTGCCTGTTACTTAGCAGGAAGGAGAGTCCTACTTCTTTTCCCAGAGGCAAAAGGGCTTTATGTCTGCACCCTTTTCCAGGGGCCCTGGAAGCAGGAGGGTTACCACACTCCCACAACAGCTGACGGCTTTGCTTCTTTATGAGGAGGGTATGAGAAGCGGGCCCTGCTTCGTGCTTGTCCCTCAGCGGCAGCCTATCATCTCTTACACACCTGTGCCACGAGGGAGACACTGGCCCGCTGCCTAATCTCAGTCACTCTTGGCAGCCCTCTGTGAAGGCCTCTGCGGAATAGCTTCCAAGGGAATGCCAGCGCCATTGTGTCTGCAGCTCCCAGTTATCCCCAGCTGAGAGGCGAGCCCACGCCCACACCCACACTCAGCCCTTAAGATTTTTTTTTTTTTTTTTTTTTTTGGTGATTTTAGCTGCTTTGTTTTTAACTGACTTCAGGGGTCAACACCCTTTTCTCTTGTTCTCTGTTGATGATGAAACCATATGTATGGCCTGATTCTCCTTGGAGGGAAAGGCTTCATCTTTTTTAGAATTAAATTTCCTCAGTTGTCTTAAGACCTCAGCTTCCGAGTTGTGAGTTTTTACTCAGTATTAGGATGAGAAAGCAGAGTGTTTTTTGTTTGTTTTTGGTTTTTTGTTTTTGGTATTGGGGATCAAACCCTTATGCAGAATTAGGCAGGCACTCTACCACTGAGCGATATCCCCAGCCCAGCTGCATGTTGCTTTCTGCCTCTTAAAGGGAAGCAGAACCACTGTGCTTCCCTTCTGCCTACCCCCTCCTACCCCATAAAGTGTATTTTTAAAATCTGAGCCTTCTCAGGGTCCGGTGGCATAGGCCTGTAATTATAGCACTCTAAGAAACTGAGGCAGGATCACAAGTGTGAGTCTAACTTGGGCAACTTTGTGAGAACCTCTTTCAAAATCAAAAAAAAAAAAATTTTTTTTTAATGAGCCAGGGATCTAGCTCATTTTAAAGGCTATGAGCTCAGTCCCCATTATCACCCCTCTCAAAAGAAAAAGAGAAAGAAATACAAAAATAAAATCACAGCCCTACGTTCCCTCCCTAGGCCTTTCAATTCTAAGATCTTGTTTACATTTCAGCAAGCGTCAAGTAAGATAGGAAGTTGACTGTCTCCTTCTTAGACCCAGCTGGTGCAAAAAAGGAGTCCAGAGAAACAGGTGGTCTAATACCAAGTGATGAGAATCTAGTGTTTCCTCTATACAGGAAACTGTTTCTTGTGCCACAGTTTCCCCATGAAAGTTAGTGTGGACACCTCATGTGGACATTGTACCTCTAAGGTATCAGGGACATGTGAACAGCCACAAAGCCTTTCTCTTTTTATGGCTTTACCTCATTGAGGACCTCTCCTGCCAAGAGGCCCAAGTGTTTTCACATGCTTTATCTCATCTGTCCTCAAGCCATCATGTGATACAGGAACAGATGGTGGCCCTGGCCTGGAAACAGAGAATTGAGAGGCCTGGTGGTAGAGTATGGCCCCTGGGACCACATGGCTCTGCCCGTCCCAAATCCAGACTCTCTGACTCCAGTCTGGCTACAGCCTGGCCCATACCACTGTGCTAAGTAAGTAAGTCTCAGGTCTCCTGGGCAAAAACACAAAAGTCTCCACAGTCATTTGTTTAGGGTTTAAGTGATTCATTTTGGGATTCGATCCTGAAACCTCAGATGGTCTAGTTTTATAGATAAAAACGATCTCCTGAGTGAGATCACATTCCATAGGAAGAGTTTGATTTGCGTCAGCATGAATAGTGTGCCCTGTGGCTGAGACCCAGACTCAGACCTGCTGTCTTCTCGCCCTCTGCAGCTCTCATTGGTGCCTGTGGTGGGAACTATTCAGCCATGACATCGGTGGTCTATTCCCCTGACTTTCCTGACACTTACGCTACAGGGCGGGTCTGCTACTGGACCATTCGAGTCCCTGGAGCTTCCCACATCCGCTTCAACTTCACCTTGTTTGACATCAGGGATTCCGCAGACATGGTAGAGCTGCTGGATGGCTATACCCACCGTGTCCTGGTCCGTTTCAACGGGAGGAACCGCCCTCCTCTGTCCTTCAATGTCTCTCTGGATTTTGTCATTTTGTATTTCTTCTCTGATCGCATCAATCAGGCCCAGGGATTTGCTGTCTTATACCAAGGTAAGACATCCTCACCCCTGGGGACCCTTCAGGACCTACACCATGAGCTTCTCTTTTACCCCAGAGTGACTTTCAAGTCTTGGGCAGTTCTTGTGTAGCAGACTGGGGTGGGGCTACTGGCTCAACTCTGTGTTATCCCAATGCTGTGGTACATTCCTCATCTTCCATGGCACAACTTGTTTCCATTTTGCTACTTTAGTTCAGATGACAGTTTTCAAGGGAGGGCTAAAAGAATAGCTGAAGGGAAAAGCTAAGTTTGGAAGAATTGGAATAGGCCGTAGATCTGTGCTCCTGCCTTGAACCATCCCAGCTAATTCCAATGCCCAGTGTGCTCTCCCTCTTCCAACTCCCTGAAGATGAAGCTGTGCTGTGGGCCCCTCTGGTGTGCACATGGGTGTCAGCCCTTGAGAAGCACAGGTGTTGAGGTCTAGCTTTGTCTTGAGTCACAGACCCTGGAGGGATTCAGGTGATGTGTGCTGTATGCAGATGTGTGGGAAGAGCCTTCCCCGTAGGTGGGACAGCCTTGAGAATAGGAACAAGGCCTCCAGGCAGAGGGATGGCTGCAAAGCACAGGATGGGGGTACTAGAAAGCATGTTTAGGTGGCTCAAGGAGACCAGTCACTTAATTGGGAGTGGACAGTCCCTTCCTTCTGCCCCCCCTCAGGATCAGAGCCGGAGGCTGACAGGTTCTGCTTTGGAGTCAGCAGGACCAGTGGAAGTGATGGCACCCAGACTTGAATCAGTACCTTTGTCCTTCACAGTCCCTCACAGTGTTTGTCATCTTTCACCCAGTTAATCTCTTTTGCTCTTCCAGCCATCAAGGAAGAACCTCCACAGGAAAGGCCCACTATCAACCAGACGCTGGCTGAAATGATCACAGAGCAAGCCAACCTCAGTGTCAGTGATGCTCACACTTCCAGCGTCCTCTACGTCATCACTGCCAGCCCCAGTCACCCTCCACAGACCATCCCAGGTAGCAGCTCCTGGGTACCAGCAGTAGGGGCTGGCAGCCACAGAGTGGAAGGTAATGCTTTTAGCTGTTCCATAAGCAAAAGCTTTTGGGTTTTCTCAGAGGCAGGTTGGGGTACTGGTTCTGTGACCTCTAGTTGGTTCTAGCCTTGGAGGGAAATGTTCTCATTAACTTAGTTCCTCAGATATTAGGGAAAACAGGTCACCTTCAAAGAGGTGTACCTTTTACACCTTGCAATTAGTCAGCTAACCCAGTGTGTTAATCCTAAAAGGATAATCACTTTGAAATTATCTTTCTAGAGCCTCAAGTTGTAGCTCCCTAAATTCACTGATGCTTGCAAGAGCTTTATTCATTCATTCCAAAGACATGTGTGAGACTTGGGGTGTAACTCAGTTGTACAACATATGCTTAGCACACATGAGACTCTACAATTGATCTCCAACACCAGAGAAGAAGAAGGAGAAAAAAAAAAAGAAATAGAAAGGAAGGAAGGAAGGAAGGAAGGAAAGAAGGAAGAGAGAAAAGACATGCAAAGTATTCCCTGGTGCCAGGCACTGTTCTAGGTACTAGCCTATTGTGAACCGCATCTCTGCCCTCCTGTGGCTTATAAGTGGTAAAAGACAAGGAGAAACTGAAAGATCAGACAGCAGTAAGAGCTATGAAAAAAAAAGTATGCAGGAGAGGCGTGGTGGCTGGGTGGTAATGCCTTGTGCTTATATGGTCTAACTGGGTTGGATATGTTCTTCCTAGTCGTTCTCTACCACAAAACTGATTGATAGCTGGGTGAGATGGTGGAGCTAGAGTGAGCCATCAGCGATGACTCAACCCAAGGATTTTCACACTGCTCCCCTGTCCCTCCAGGACCCCTCACAGAAGATCAGGGAGGAGCGCCTCTCCAGTATTCACCCTGCATCGTTCAGCTCTGGCTCCAGTAGGGTTTCATAGGTCCCAGAGCTTACCCTCAGATGAGAAAATCGAGGCCAGAGACGTTATGTAAATGATCAGTGGTTGCACAGTGGTTCCAGTGGTAGAGACAGTGTTACTGCACCCCTTTGACTCTGATCAAATTGCTTGCTGCTCCCCAAGAGGGAATTCTAGAACAAGGCAAAGTACTGAGGAAGCCAGGGGCTCCATGCTCAGCCTAACTCTCAGCTGCTCCCGCTGCTACTGGTCGCTCCCTGCCTCCAAGCTGCAGACCTCCTTTGGGAGTTGAAGCACTAGTCCAATGAACATTGATTGTCCTTTGCACTTGCAGGATGGACAGTGTATGGCCTGGCAACCCTTCTCATCCTCACAGTCACTGCCATTGTGGCAAAGATCCTTCTGCATGTCACGTTCAAGTAAGTACAGAGAGCTGCCTGATTTCAGGAAGGGGAAGGCTCAACATTACTTTTGTGCTTCGTTTGCCTTGGTGCAGAGGTAATACCAGAACATAATTCTGAAGGCCTCTGTCCCAGGCAACACATTCCTCCTTCTTGGTAGAGAGAAATGTCCAGCTGGCTAAACCTTGCTAATGTTTGCTTCTGGCGCCTCTATGGTTCCAGGGAGGTTTGAAACAGTCTTGGCATAAAAAGTACCAATTTCTGTGTTTTGACTTGTATTGGTCCATTTTTTTGCTTTTTTGCGTAAGATTAAAGATTCCTAGGACAAGGCCAGACGTATTTCCATAGGCCTTCTAGAAATTAAGGAATAGTTTTAGGAACAGAATTTTAATGTTTTATTAACCATTGATAATAATTTTAAAACAATTATTTAAGAAGCTAATAGAACTTTCATTCTTCAATTCTGACCAATTTGGAGAAGAAAAAATATTTCCTTCCCTTATTTTACCACTTGCATTTAATAGTTCCACCTTCCAGGAAAGAGGAATTGTTCATGTTGCTGATGTTTGTATATTATAGAATGGACTTCTTTTTAATTGTCTAGACTTGGACTCTGCCTTTCCTGAGGTTCCCTGACCAGGCTCTCCTCATTTCAAAGCCTTACTGAACATGTTCATTAAAGCCCTGTTTCCTGACCCTCTTACTCACTGCTGTGAGACTGTTTATACAGTTCATGTAGTCTTCTTTGTTATTCTGTGAAGCCCGCTTAGGCCACACTGGAATGACCTTAGACATCTCCATCCTACACCTGAAATTCTTCTATACCCTTACTGTTGCTGTTGTTTGCTAAGCTTACCGTCAGGCCTTTTACACACATGCACGCACAAAGAGTTGTCCCTCAGTGTCTGTGAGGCATGGGTTCCAGAACCTCCCCATGGGTACAGAAATCCTTGTATGCCACTATACTGAAAGTTTGAAGTTTAAATCATCTCTAGATTACATGTAAAACAATGATACAATGTTCGTATGTAGATAGATGTTGTATTGAATTGTTGTAAGGATGGAGAATCTTTTTCTGCAGAAAACCATTTGGGTATTTATGATATCATTTGCAGATCATACAAAAATTATCAACTTAAAAATTAGTCTATTAGCCTACTATACTTGGTAGAATATTTAATTAACTCACATCTAATGTGTCACTTGCCTTGGCTGGGCCAGAAATGCAGCCTGCAGGTCGGACATTCCCCACCCCTGATTTAGGGTATCGAGGAAAAAGTCCATTTGTCTTCAATACAGGTGCATTTTCTTTTTTCAAACATGTGTGATTGTTTCAATCCATAGATGTGGGACCTGCAGATTTAGAAGGCCAAATGCATATTTTTTTTTTGACAGAGTCTCACTCTGTAGTCCAGGCTGGTCCTGAGCTCACTATGTAGCCTAGGCTAGCCTTTGACTCATGTCAGTCACCTGACCTCAGCCTCCTGCATGCTAGGATTACAGGCATGCACCACCACACCAAGCCAATTTTTATGTGATGCTGGGGAATCAAAGCCAGGGCCTTGAGCTTGCTAGACAAGTGATTTAACCACTGAGCTATACCCTTAGCCCTACATATATATCTGCTTTTAAAAGTCACAATTTATATGTTCCGAGGAAGCGTCATGTTCCCTACATCAGAAAGAGAGCAAGATGCTTTCTTTAAGTCCAGTATATCACAGATTGGCTGAGGACATACTGTGCAGGCCTCTTTCCCCTCTGACAGTGGGATCCCTCTAGAGCTTCCCTGCCTTCCCGCCTGAAGCGGATGTAGAATGTGGGTGTGGCCAGAGCTGGAATTAGGTCTTTGCTTCAGTCAGAGCAATTACTCACTTGCCCTGTTTTAGTTAGGTGGGCTTGCAGGTACATGGCGTATTAAGACAGAGGTTTTCTTTTTGTTTGTTAAAAAAAAAAAAAGGAGAAGAAGGCTGGAGGAGTAGCTGAGCCATTAAAGCACTTGCCTAACAAGCTTCTGGCCCTAGGTTAGACTCCCTAGCACCACTTAAGCTGGGCATGGTAGCGCATGCCTGTAATCCTAGCACTTGGGAGTCTGAGGCAGGAGGATTGCCATGTGTTTGAGGCCAACCTGGGCTCCACAGTGAATTCAGGACCAGACTGGACTGCAGAAGGAGACCCTACCTTCTCAGAGAGAGAGAGAGAGAGAGAGAGAGAGAGAGAGAGAGAGAGAGAGAGAGAGAGGAAAAGAAAAGGAAATAAAGGTAAAGTTCTGAGTTGTTCTGAGAAGGAATCCCTCTGGTGCCTACAGGCCACATTACGTCTGCACAATAGTCCTTCTGATCTTTAAAGGAGACCTTGGTCCCACCTGAGACCTCACCTTACTGGCACAGGACAGTCCATTTCATAAATATAGGAATCTCATAGGTTGATAGGCTTTGGGTGCTTTGTTTTGATCCACTTGGAAAATTAAGCTGTTTTTGTTTGACAGATCTCATCGTGTTCCTGCTCCAGGGGACCTGAGGGATTGCCGGCAACCAGGGACTTCAGGGGAAATCTGGAGCATTTTTTATAAGCCTTCCACTTCGATTTCCATCTTTAAGAAGAAACTCAAGGGTCAGAGTCAGCAGGATGACCGTAATCCCCTTGTCAGTGACTGAAGCCCCATCACACTGAGTACATAAGGTCCCTCTTGAACTCAAGGCTGCTGGGGTTGACCTGGCCATGGCTCTCCTCTGACCAGCTCTTCCCCGCCTTCCCTCTGCCCTGGCCGCAGGGGCACCCTGAGCAAGCTGGGAAGGGGTACCGCACCACAGGGGCAGTGGAGCCAAGGTTCCATGTGCTTCATCACTTGCACTTGAGAAACAGACCCAAGGCGGGGAGGCAGAGATGAGAGAAGGGGCAGCTGGCATTGGGCTCAGGTACCTTATAGGCGACTGCTGGGTGGCGGGTAGGCTTAGCGTATGTTCAGCTTTTTTTCTCTGTTGTGTCCACACACAATCAGAATCCCCTGGTCAGTGAGAACAGGGCCAGACTGTAAGAAATCTCAGGTCCTCTCTTGGGCTGGCCTGGACCCTTACAAGTACAGACACCTGGGCATTATTACCCCTAAATTGTGAAGAGGGTGGTTGCTGTGTGCTGACCCTGTGGCTTTGCTATCTGTGTGCTGGATGGGATGGCCAGCTCCAGCCTGGGAGGGCCTGAGAAGGACTGGTGCCCCACCCATTCTTGTCACACCTGGTGCCTTCTGTACACATATGTCCTTCTAGAAACTTCTTTTGTTCCGGAGCTGTAGAGCAGGCTTAGGGGTGGGCATATACAGCAACCAATCAGTTGTTCATGCTACAGACTCTATTGGAAGTTTTTATAGGCACTTAGTAGCTACTTGTGAGTTAGTTTTTTTGGGAGGTAGTCTTGGAGATTGAACCCAGGGCTTTGCACAGGATATCATGATAGGCAAGTACTCTATCCTGAGCTACATTCCCAGCAACTCCTTCCCTTTTTTTGAGACAAAGTCTCATTAAGTTGCCTAGGCTAGACTTGAACTTGAAATCCTCCTGCCTCGGCCTCCCAAGTAGCTGGGATACAGGCATGTGTCTCCACACCCAGCTATGAATTGAATTTATTTGGATTGATCCCTGCACAGCTCTTGATCCTGTGGCACTGGAGCCAGGCCCTGGCCTCTCTTATGTTCTCTCATTTGACTCTGAGTTCAAACAGGTAGTGTAAAAGCTGTGGTGCAGCTTTGAGGGAGCAGTGTGAGACGGGGCCTGTAGTTCGTGCTTCAGGTGTTTCCCATTTTAAAAGAACGTAGAAAACACCCTCAGGGCTGTGTGCTCTGCCCTTTCTTTTGGAGACTCAATGAGGTTAGGAGTGACACTAGGGTTCAGAAGGGGCTCTCATGCCACTTCATCTTCTACACAGAGAGGCGAGCTGCAGAGATGAGGCTGAGGAGAAGGGAGGGCCTGGGAACTGGAGATCCTCCAAGGATAGGCCTGAAGATTGAGAGCTGCAGCTGCAGTGGCCCCCGGTTGCAAGAGTAAGTACCATCTCTAAGTCAGAGGTCCCACCATCTGGATGCTGGCTTTGTCAACAGCAGCTGGGAAGAGCCACCTGTGCCTTGAAGGCCAGTCCTGGGCCAGTGTCACACATGGCTCTCCTACAGCCACTTGGGCCTTGGTGCTGTGTTAGCTCTGCCTCCCTCCTTGGCCTCCTTGGCCCTGTGCGTGCCTCTCCCAAGTCTCTAAACCACTGCTTGCAGTGGCCCTTCCTGAGATTTTTAGCAACCTGTTCTGCACTTGTATGCTCCAGGAGGACAAGCTGGGAAGTGTCTGCGGAAGAGAGGTGATACTCAGTGACATCAGTCCAAGAGAGATGTTCAGAGCTGCAGGCAGCAGGGCATTTGGAGGAGGGAAAGGGGCAGCGTGTATCCATAGGTTGACAGGGACACTGGTTCAGGCCCCAGGCAAGGCCTGCTAAGGTCATAGTAGCTGCTCGGTGTTGTCTTCATGCTTTGATCTGGAAAGGGTGGTCACCCTGGACAGTTGTGCAGAGGCCTGAGTCTAGAGACCCATGCCTGTCACACATGAGGACCACTGAAAATAGATCCACACGTGCAGTTTCCCCTCTAAGCTATTCATGGCTTTTGTGGAATCTCCTGTCAAATGCTAGTGTCAGGTGTGTGTAGTCAGAAAGGGCTGTGCTGTGAATAGTTCCATGCTCAACACAAAGGGAATGTGGAATTTGGCCCTGGAAAGGGCTTGCCTGGCCAGGGGCAGTTGTTTAGCTACCCCATGGTAATGCTGATCACTAGCTTTGGGCTTCCCGCCAGCCACCTGCCCACCCTGCCTCCCATTCTCATCACGTCTCAGGGTATCAGAGGCTGAGCCCCAGCCTGGGTGTTCTCAGAGCTGTAGCTAGAGCAGCCATTCCTAGAGATCCCAGAAAGGCCAGGTGATAACCCTTACCCCTCCCGCTTGGCCCCAGTACTGCTCAACACCTCCAGGACCAGCCTTCTGTGTGGGGAGCAGCCCTGGGAAATGCAGACCCACCTCAGGACAGCATGGAGGGAGAAGGGCTACAGGCTGACCCAGGCCAAGCCTCCATAAACACCTGGCTGAGGCCCCAGTTAGGGTGTGTCAGCACCACCCCACAGGGGTCCCTGTGGCCCAGTAAACACACGAGCAGTAAATTATCCCAGTGGAGGTGAGCTCTGCTTCTAGGAGCATCACAGGAGAAGACTGTTGGTTTTCTGAAGAAATACCTTTAGAAGAGGAGGGATTAGATGGGGACTGGAGACCGTGACCCTGAGGAAAGTAAATGAGTCTGAATGAGGCAGAGGAGGCCCTAGAAGTATCATGCCCAGAGCCTCTCAAGGGGACAAAGTACAGCCATCCTCATGCCACTGCTGGGCAGTCCCTGGCCTGCCCTATCAAATGTGTACCCATCCAGGGCCCTTGCCTGCCCCTGAGGCACCCTGTGGAGATGGCACCTTGGCCACTGTGCCGTGCTGCCTGGTGTCTAGCAGCATCTGTGTCCTTGGCCCCTCTGGGATGGCTGGTAGGAGTTTCTGGGTGCCTTATTCTCTTCCCTGATTGTCTGATCACTTATGAAACAGAGAGCAAGTAGAAATGAACCCCCTGCCTTACCCCATGTCAGGCAGGACAGAGTGGGTCCTCTGGGCATGATCAAGGTGACAGGGCTGCTCTGACTTCTCAAGTATGGGCTCTGGTTCCAGACTCCAGTAGCCAGAAGACCACAGAGATCAAAGCACTTGCGAGTACAGCTGTCCCAGCCCTCAGGTCAAACCTGTGGGGCGTGCCTGGGCCCAGAGCCACCCCCATGCCGTGCCCCTTGTTCAGCACAGGCAAGAGTCAGCCTGACCCCACTCAGGATCAGGATCCAGCTGCTGGTTTGGCACCACCAGAGCACAACAGGCCAGCTCCTAGCTCCCTTGGG
Source organism: Ctenodactylus gundi (assembly GCA_004027205.1). Taxonomy (NCBI): domain Eukaryota; kingdom Metazoa; phylum Chordata; class Mammalia; order Rodentia; family Ctenodactylidae; genus Ctenodactylus; species Ctenodactylus gundi. Next base: position 372,257 of record PVKB01000594.1, on the reverse strand, counting down.
CACCACGCACTTACTCTTCACAAGCACTTAGAAATGGACAGTCCAAGCCCTGGCCTTTTTATCTGTTGAGACCACAATAGGTCTCTCTAGAGCCTGGCCAGCCCTCAACTCTACAGCCCAGTCAGCTGGGGCCCTTTTGGGTTTCAAATGTCCATTTTGGTGTTTGATGTCCGCTTTTGTTACTACCTTGGAAATTTTTAATCTTTTGATTGTTTCCTCTGGTGGCTTTGTTTACCTTTCTCACTGTTCTACCTCCTGACCAGGTCTCAGCTTAGCTACCCTGGCATGGGGTATTTTTCAAACCTTCCAGCCATGGCCAGTTCCCCTCAGGTCGGATGGCTCAGGGGAGAAAGACTCCCAGGGGCCACCGCACAGGCTCCTGCCTGGCTGAGTGGGGTTGAGCACACTCCCTGAGGCAGACGTGGGCCGTGGAGGACAGTCAGATTTGAATCTCCTGCGTCAGAAGGGAAGTGTCTTTAGACACGGGCTGGAGGTCCCTGGCCATCCCTGGGGTTCAAGCGGTGACAAGACCTTCCCGCATCCAAACTCACTTCCCAGCAGGGGTTTTGACTTTGGATGACAAGGCTTTATTTGTAAATATGCTCTTAACATGCAACTTTGAGAATACAACAGAAACATCGTGTATTTTAAAATATAAAATGAAGTGTGACACACTGTATACAATTTAATATATATTTTTAGGATTTTGTTATTTAAGAGAATGGAATGTAATGGTACTTTTACAAAAGAGAGAAAAGTGTTATTTTTACTGTCTGGAGAAAATAAATGTTCTCATTGTTGTAGAAACAGCAGTGGGCCATAGGCTCGTGTTCTTACGGGCACTCCTCCAGAGAACCGTGGCACTGCAGGGAAGCGTGGAATGGTGGGATTCTTTGCTCTTACTGAGTGCTAGGCTTCGCCACACCACCAGTCGTGTCTCTGGGTTACCTTGGGTCATGCGGCTTTGACCACAGTTGATCTTGAGCTGGCAGGATCTGAAGACAAGCACTTACCAATCAGCATACTGCATCATGGTGTCTCAGGGGTCAGGAAAGATCCAGACTGGGCCCATCCTGGAACCAGGTGGCCCACTTGCCAGCCTCAGCTTCCCTATCTGGAAAATGTAATCATGTCTGTGCCGAGGGAGCCAGTGGAATGTCCAGTGAGAAAATGGCCGAGGGTGCTTGTGTTGTCCCAGGTAGAGTTGGCGTGGCCTCTAGAGCAGACCCGTGCTCCCCTCCACCTTGCTTTCTTCCCACCCTTTCCTTTTTATTGTTGCCTTGTCCAGCGCAACTTGCTACGTCACCCAGGCTGATCCCAAACTCTGGAATAAGCAGTCCTGTGTGTGGCTGGAGTATATACCACAGCCAGCTCAAACCTTTCTGTTTTGTAATATTAATAGAGCGCCAGGTGCATATTGCCTTCTGTGTGCCAGGCACTCTTCTGCCAGGTGCTGAGCATAGGTTCACACTTCCTTTCAGTGGGTACTGCCATCCCCGTGTTGCCCATGAGGAAATGAGGAAATGGGCTCAGTGAGGCCGTGTGAGAACACAGCTGAGAACACAGGTCTGGAGTCGGCCTGTCCGGGTTCAGAGTCCCCTTTTATTAGCCTCAGGTGTGAAGGTGAAAGACATTGAAGGGTCACAGGAGTGACATCAGAGTCCAGCTCAGAAAAATTTCCTCCTTGCATTTAGAAAACCAGGTTGGAGCCGCTTAAGATCTGTGGGCAAGGAGACCAGTCAGGAGGATCGAAGATGCATGTGTCTAACCAAGAGGTGCCAGGGCCCTGTGTGCTGTGCTGTGCTGTGGGGAGAGAAAGGCAGACCAGGTCAGGGGTGCGTGCGTGGGCCGTGCTACCTGGGCTCAGACTCTAACTCCACCGATGATGTGATCTTGAAGTACTGACCCGCCTCTGTGCCTCTTTCTCATCTGACCAGTAGGGGCACCTCATTGGGATGCAATGGATTGTAGGAATTATTACCTGTGGTATTTTCCAGTAAGTAGTAGCTGTTCCTTTCATTCTAGAGTAGAGCCTGGTTAGAGAGCAGTGTGTCTAGGATGATGCTCAGATGTTCAGATGTTCTGACCAGGTGCCTGTATAGGAGGGAATAGGTGTCACTCCTGCAGATACTGAGCAGGCCCCAGGGATGAGACAAAACCTGGTGAGCTCCTTTTGGGCCAAGTCCAGTGATATCCATGTGGCAGAGCTGTTGAATAGGTACTGGACAGATGGCTTAAGACCTGTGCCAGAGTCTGATCCAAAGAGCACAGCCCATGGAAAGACCTTGGGATGAGGGACCAGGGCCACCCTAGAAGGCTGCTGAGGATAATGCCTGGGTTACACCAAGGAAAGTAAAGGGCACCTGGGCAGGACCAGGCTGGGGTGGGGACTGTGAGAAGTGAGAGGGACTTCCCCTAAACCAAGAACAATCAAGCGGAGCCTCTGACTGGTTCAGGCATACGCAGACTACTGGTTCTTTTGAGACCTGATTTCAGATTCTTGGGAGTGGATCTGGCTGGGTTTTGTCTCCTAAGCCTGAGCCATCTTTGCTAACTATGCAGAGTTCCCGGAGAAAAAGTCCAACCAAAAAATCCCACCACCACTTCTGATGCAGGCATGTTTCTCAGAGTATGGTTCCTGGGAACCCCTGAATCTTTGGTCAAAATGTGGGTTCCTGGGCACTGCCGTGGGCCTACTACATCAGCTGCCCTTGGAAACTTCCCAGGTGATTCTGGTATTCAGCGGAATCTAAGAAATTTGGCAGCTGCCGCGGCTTCTGTAATAAATTGTCCACACATAGCATGTAAGTTCTGCTCACTGTCCCTTTTCTCCATGGAGGTGTGTCTGCCACCCGCTTTCAGCCTAGAGGTGAATCACAGGACAGACTGGCGTGTGGTAGGGGTATGTGTCTGTCAGGGTAGTTGTCATCGGTGTTTCTCTACAGGGGGAATTACCTGGATACAGAGTGTGTGCCCTTCCCTCCCATGGCCTTCCCCACACAGGTCCAGAGTCTGCTCCTGCCCCCACCCTGCTGCTGTCCTTGCAGTGGGGCGGATGGCACGTTTGCAGGCCAGCTCCACTTGAGTGTTTATCTTTGACGAGCTTTCCTTCTCTTTCCCAGAAGCTCTTTTCCTCCCATGAAGGAAAATATTTTTAATGGCAGGAAATGGTCAGTGGAAAACAAACGGGGTGGCCTTGCTAGGGCATTTCTTAGAGACCAGTTGGGCGGTAAAGGAAAAATAAATAAATAAATGTGGCCAGAATGCTCAACTGTCCTGTCCAAAGAGTCCCCTTTGGATAATGGACAGTGGTGCTAGGAAGAGCCCTCACAAACTCATGCGAGAGGACTCTGGGGACTGCTGACCTTGACCGCACTTTGTCAAACACCCCTCCCCTTCATGACCAACCCCCAGGAGCCAGCACCAGGGCAACGTCAGCTTCATCCTTTGTCAGGCAATCAAAGTCTCTTCTTCCTGTGTGGAGGAAAAGGGCTGCACAAGGGTGACCTTGTCTCCAAGCTGGAGAATCACATGGCCAGTTCCTCTCCCCTCTGGGCCATGCGTGCATGAAACTGCAGACAGTCTCTGGGACTGGAGACTGGAAAGCTTTTGTTCGTCTGTGGCAGGGTTGGGTCCCCGGGGGGGTTGTTTTTGCTCAGCTGAAAGGGACACTTTGGGGATAGAATATTTCACCCTCAAAAAGCAGCAACATTTGCCTGTAGCTGGAAGTCTTCGTTTCTGGTTTCCAGCTGTTGTCTGGAGCCACCAGGCCCCTGCTGAAGGAGTCTACACCCAGCAGCTGGGGGCTGGCACTGCTGGGCTGGACTGGATGTGAACCAGCCTGGGTCCTGGAGCCCGATTATCTCCAGGTCAGCCCTGCAACAAGGATGCCCTGTACCCTTCCACTCTGGGATGTGAACCTGTTAGCTCAGGGTAGCCTGGCTGGGAAGTGGGGCTCCATGAAAAGCATTTTAGGGGAAAATGAGGTCCCACTTGAGGCCTCACTCTTTGGAAAATCCTGATTCAGCACAGGCTTTTGCATTACTGAAACCACAGATTTTATTTATTTCACAATTAGAAGCATCTACTACCATTGTGCCTGTCAAATGAGGCCAGTGAACTTACAAAACCATAATTGGGGGCCAGCTACTTTGTGTATTGGTCACGTGATTATGTTTAGTTATCTTGCCTGGGTTACTAGGGTGAAAGCGAAAGGTAGAAGCATGCAATGGGATCCACATCTCTTACTTAGCCAAAACCAGAAAATATAGGAGCCTCTTTCTTTCTTCTTATTCTCTACCCACTCCTATTTTTCTTTTTCAAAACAGAGGTTGGAAACCAGGAAACCAGGACCTTGTGCGAGCGCTAGGGAAAATTTCTGCCATGAAGCCACACCTCCAGTCTCTTCTTATTTAATTTTTTAAATTTTGAGATAGGGTCTCAGTAAGTTACCTAAAACTTCAAACTTGTGACACCCTCCTCAGTAGTTGGGATTACAGGCACATACCACCCCCTTTTCGTTCGCTCTTTCTTTCTTTCTTTCTTTCTTTCTTTCTTTCTTTCTTTCATGAAGCTGGGGATTGGGCCCAAGGTGTTTGCACAATGCTATGTCCCCTGCTTTTTAATTTTTTAAAATTTATTTTGAGACAAGGTCATGCTAAGTCACTGTCTTAGTTACTTTTTCATTGCTGTGACAGAACACTTTACATACAAAAATTAGGGGAGGGAAAGCCTATTTTGCCTCACAGTTTCAGGAGGTCACAGTCCCTTCTTGTGTGGCCAGCAGTGGTGGATGCATATGGCAGAGGTGGAGGTGGAAGCAGCTCCTCACAGCATTGCAAACAGGAAGCCAAGTCCTTCTTTAAGTCTCTAATTTACCATGTGCCTGTAATCTATAATCTGTCACACACCTGTCTTCTACTACACACCTATAATCCACCACACACCCATAATCTACCCTCCTGACAAGGCCTCCATCTGACAACACATGGTTCCATAGACAATCCAAATACATGAAACTTTTGGAGGACCTTCCAGATCCAAACCACAATGGTCACTAATTGCCCAGACTAGACTTGACTTTGCAGTCCTGCTGTCTCAGCCTCCCAGAGTACCGAGGTTATAGGCATGTGCTGCCATGCCCAGGTAGGAGCAGCTTTTTTGGTGGCCAATTGAATAAAGCTTTTGAATATGCAAGGCTAATGAAAATACTAATAATAGCCCTTACTTCTTCGGTAATATTATGTATCACACACTGTGCCAAGCACGGGACAGTGTTACTGAATTCGTCTTTGCGAGGGGCTTCACCTAAGGAAGGGCAGAGCCAGTCAGCCCAGGTCCACTAGCTTCAAAGCCAGGATCCTCACTCCTGTTGTACCACAGGTCTCTCCCACCAAACATGGAGGGAGTGAGGGCAGGTGAGAACATCAAGTAGCTCATGTCTCCAGGCTGCCCAGGGGACATATAGATCAGTTTTCTTGGGGCAAGGCTGGCATTGAAGGTATACCTCTTTCACTATCTGAGAACACACTCCTTTGAAAATTAGATGACTGTCATGAAGCTCCTCTCCCACTCATAAGACTTTGCACAATAATTTTGGACGTTTTGAGATTCCCAGAAACTCTTCCACAGACTTTGAGGTGAAGAAGTCACGAATGTAGTTGTTTGAAAGTTAATTCCGAGGATTCCAAGGCCAAAGGTTAATAACAGGAACCATGGATACATTTTACTGACCGTTTATTGTCAGGCACTTGTGCCAGGAGGCAGCAGGGGTCACAACCCTAAATCCTACGCATTTTATATCAAACGTCACAGGCCATCTAGTCCCTGTCGCCACCAATTCTGTAGGGGTTGGGGTGGGATCATTCACTGGGACCTTTGACTGCAAGGTCACCCCACATTTGAAACCATCTCAGCAATTCCCTGAGGAGAGGAGAGGGGTGAGGGGCCACTAGGCCCCTTTGCTTTTAGCCATAGACAACACATAAGGCAACAATCACAGTTACACTGCTACAGTAAAAGTTAATGGACACCAGAACATGAATTTCTTTTTTTAATTATTTTTTCCCATCTTATTGATATGTATAAGTGCAAAATTTAAGGTTTACAATGAAGTTGAGCATTTTGTGCACATACATATCTTGTCAAGTCAAGAGGACAAGAACTTTCCTGCTCTCCTTTTGCCCCTCCCCTTACCCACCCCTCTATCCCTCCCCACCCAACACCCCCCCCCCCCCCCCCCCCCCCCCGTTCCCTTTATTTTTCATTTTAAGTTCAATTAGATAATTGTGATCTGGGTTTCTCATATCAGAGAGACCATTCAATATTTCACCTTCTGCTTCTGACTCACTTCACTAAGCATGATGTTCTCAAGGTTCTTCCATTTGCCTGCAAAGGCCTCCATGCTGCTGGACTTTATAGATGCATAGTGTTCCATTGTGTATAAATACCACAGTTTGTGTATCCATTGGTCTGTTGATGGGTATTTTGGTGTCTTCCACATTTTAGCTATTGTTAGTTGTGCTGCTGTGAACATGGGTATACATGCACCTCTGTTATGTGTTGTTTTGGCCTCTTTTGGAAATATTCCCAGGAGGGGTGTCGCTGGATCAAAGATAATATTTATTTCCAGTCTTTTGAGAGATATCCACACTGCTTTCCAGAGTGGTTGTATGAATTTACGTTCTCAGCAGCAGTGCAGGAGGGCTCCTTTCTCCCCGCAGCCTCACCAGCACTGATTGCTGTTTGAGTTGTAGCTATAGGCCATTCTCTCTGGAGTGAGATGGTATCTTAGCATTGTTTTGATTTGCATTTCTCTTATGGCTAGGGATGTTGAGCATCTTTTCATGTATCTATTGGCCATTTGAACTTTTTCATGAGTGAACTGCCTCCTCATTTCATTTGCCCACTTTTCAATAGGATCCTTTATTTTGGTAGGCTTACTTTTCTTCAGCTGCCTGTATATTCTAGTTATGAGCCTCCTATCTGAGATTTCATGCAACCTTCCCATGTCAGATTTGAGATGCACAGGAGTCTGAACTTGAGCCCACTCCAAACCTGTTCATGTTCCTGAGTAAGTTTGAATAATGGAGGAAGAAAAGGAAAGGCAGTGGGGAAAGGGAAGGAAGACCCTCACCGGATGGTGGCAGCACCTGGCCCTGCACTTGTCGGGACAGCCTCCCTCCCTGCATTCTGCTATGATGGCCTGCACCGTGGGGGAATGGGGCTGGTCTTCTGAGCTGCTCCCTGGTTCCCCCACAGCCACTCTAAGGACAGAGTCCCCAGATCCAGGACAGCTGGGGGCTCTAACATTGTTTTGTGTCTCCCAGGTTCTCTTAATTATAACCAGTCTGCTACCTTCAGCAACTTCTTACTCCCCCTTGCTAAGGTCCATGAGTTGAAATCATTCCCTGGCCTCCCAGCCAAATGCTGGACTAAAAATCCCTTCCTTTTCCAATGTAGAGGATCCTCCAGTCTCCTAGAAACTTGCCTTACTTCTGGGTCCAGCAAGGTGGGCAAGGTTTTGCACACTTCTTCCTTGGCTGAAATTTGCCACTGAATCTGCTACTAAAGCAGGAGACAAGATATGTTTAGCTTGCTCCAAGCCCTTGCCATCTGGGTCGACTCTGGAGGGCCCTGCAGTCCCATGCAACCACTGCTCTCTGACACCTTTTGCCTCTTCTGAGGCTTGGTAATGATCCATCCCCAGACTCTTAAGTTTTGACTTGTACATTATTTGGGGTCACAGGAAGCTGAGGCAGAGGAAAGCAGCAACATGCAGACAGGAAGAAAGAATGGGCTTGATGTCACACCCTTTGTATAGATCTTGGTCAGATAACCTGGCTTCGCTAAATAAGCCAGATTTCCTATTAGAGAGATGCTAAGACTGTGAGTTCTGGACTTTGAGGACCTGAACAGAATTTGAACTGTATTGTCACTAATTCTCAGACCTTAGTCATTTTATCTGTCCAATCTCTATATTTATATACTTGCTTCAGTCACTAGCATGTGAGTCCTTAATATGTTTTAATGTGTTTCCCTCCTGGTACTGGGAATTGAATACAGGGCCTTTACCTTGAGCTCCAGCCCTAGCCCTTCTTTATTGTGAGACAGGATCTTACTGAGTTACTAAATTTCCCAGACTGGGCTCAAACTTGCAATCTTTCTGCATCAGCCTCCCAGAGTGCTGGCATTACAGGCATACGCCACCTTGCCAGTACTATAATGACATTTAGCAGTAAATTAAGATGACCATAGGGATTCAAAGAATGGAAATGTATCACAGACCAGATCACAGAGAGACCACAGAAGACATGAGGACTTCAGATGAGCCAGGCTTTGGGATCAAAAAAGCTATTTGTCAAACTCCAAGTAAACAATGCACAAAATAAGGGCTCATCTCCCTTGCTGGTCCCCTGCCTGCTGTGAGTTTCACTATCCATTGCTTCAAATCAGGAAATAAATACAGAATTTGGATGTCCTCCTAGTTCCTTCAAAGCCCCAGGCGAGTGGTATGTCCACAGGCCCAGCTTGCAGAGGGAATTCCCTGCCAGCACAGTCTCGGCTGGCTCCTGTGGGAGCCCACCCCACCGTGGCTTTGCTCACCAGCACCGCCCCGTGGTAAAGTCTGAGATCTTCCAGGAAAGGCTTGCCCTGAACCCTGGCCTCTTGGTAAACCCCTTCATTGAAGTCATGGGTATCTTGGCTCAGGGACCTAAACCTGGACTTTGATCCAGGACTCTTGGTGGCATCGTGACACCCTAGCAGCTCCCCAGAGCCCTGACTCCACAGGACTCAACAGGAAATTTTTCTTTTTTGAGACAGGGTCTTGCTCTGCAGCCTAGACAGGTCCCGAACTCACTATGGAGCCCAGGCTGGCCTTGGACTCGGAGCAATCCTCCTGTCTCAGCCTCCCAAGTCCTGGGATTACAAATAGTGGGATTGAGCAAATAGTGATTAATTTTCTACCTCCACTTACAAAATTTTGTGTCATCATTGAAATTAATGTAGTAGCTGGGTTGGATGCAGAGTTGGTACAAGACTGTAATCCCATCCTTCTGGGAGGCTGTGGCAGGAGGATCATTGCAACTTCCAGCCCATACTGAATAACTTGGTGACTAATTAAAACCCTGTTTCAAAATTTTAAAAAATTTTTTTAAATGAGGTAGGAGTGTGAAGGCCTTGGGCTTGAACGCCAATACCACATACACATGAAAAAAAAATTAGTGTGATATAACTGCAGGTACTTCTATTAGAATATCCTAAGCGAAGAAATCAAGTCACAGAACAAAACATAATATCATTTCTGTCCCCGTCCCCCCCACCCCCGCGCCTTTTTTTTTTTCCTGATTCAGAGACTCAGTATGTTGCCAGGGCTGGTCTTGAACTTTGGGGCTCAAGTGATTCTCTTGCCTCAGCCTTGGCATCGCTGGGACTACAGGCATGTACCACAATGCCTGGCTTGGCTAACATTTTTAAGAGACTGCACACTGCAAAGGCAGCCCTGGGAAGCCCATGCTAGACTCTCATTGTGAGCTGTCAGGAACCAAGAAGGAAGAGGGGGGTGGACCACGCACATTTTATCTGATACATTTACATGTGGCTTGAATCTTTTACTTTCATAGATTACATGTGCTATTTCTGAAAATACATGCACATTGATTATAAATTAGAAAAACAAAAAACCTTGGGAAGCACAAAACACAAAGTCTGTTACCATCACACGACTCAGAAGAAAGCACTGTCAAAACGCTGGCATGTGTGTTTCCAGAAGAGCAGAGAAGCACTCAGGAGCATCTCTTCCCCAGCTTGGGCAGGGCACTCGTGGGTCCTGGCCGATGCTGCTGGACTGGCCATCCGATTGGCTTCCCGGCCTGCTCACACCACCCCCTGCCTCATCCTGAGTGCCCCCTAGAGACACCTGCCAGCTCAAAGGGGCCTCCCAAAGGCAGCTTCTTGCTAGGTCTAGCAGAACATGTGGTTCCCAAGCCCAGAGGTCTTTTTCTCTGTTAACTACAAAATAAACATCTCCAGGTCCCCCTGGGCCACTTGCTGCACAAATGTTTATGCCTTTGGAAAGAGACAAAAAGAAAGGCTTTTGCAAGTTCTTCCCAAGCAGATGGTGCCAAGTCAGTAATTAACCCATAGCGCTCAGAGCGTCTGATCTTCTGCCAGTGGATCTGCAGCAGGTTGGGGAACAACGGAGGAGGCTTGTGCTGGAACTTGGCGCTTGGTGGGCCTGCAAGGCTTTGGATGCTCTCTGGAAAGGATGCTGACTGCATCTTTAAATTTCTGAATTAGGCACTGGGGACCTACCCCAGAAACCCTCCCACGCCGCCACACGCTGCTCCAGGCGAGGGGCCTGAGCAGCTATAGTGCTCACCAAACTCCCAGGGTAAGACTCTGGAGATGAGGATGCGCAGAGCTGGGAGGGACAAGCCTGCCACCTGGTTAACAGGCTGAATGGCAAGTGTTTGATTTTTTTGTTTTTTGTTTTTTTCCTAGGGATTGAGCCCAGGGCCTTCACACTGAGCTACATCCTCAGTCAATATTTTGTTTTTGATTTTGAGAAAAGGTCTCATGTAGTTATCTAGGCTAAGCTTGAACTTGTGATCCTCCTGCCTCAGCCTTTCAGAATGCTAGGATTACAGGCCTATGCCACTGGGCCTAGCCTTGCTCATCTTAATGGAGACTATTAATGCCTATTAATGCTCCCTTCTGTGCCCTGCATACCCAGTTTCATTTCATTTGAGCCTGGAGACCTCAATTTAGATATCACAATCAGGACTTCCCTCTGGTGTGGCCAGAGCGTAAGACAAGAATCTGCCAGCCGAATCCCTCGTGACCCCAGAGTCCTATCAAAGGAGGCCAGGGAACCCAAAAGGACCAACCGTACTCATCTTTCCACTGGGGAAACTGAAGCCCAGAGAGCAGAAGCTGTGACCAAGTCCCCTGTGTTGATCAGTTTCCATCCCTGTAACAGACACCCGTTTGTTCAGGCCCTCAGCCTTGGAGGTGTTAGTCTCTGACTGGTTGGCACCATTGCAGGGGACAAAGCAGCACATCGTGTCAGAGCAAACGCCCTCACCTCGTGGCCAGGGTGCAAAAATCGAAAGGAGGAAGGGACTCACGTCCCACAGTCCCCTTCAAGCCCTCCGTGACTTAAAGGCCCCCATGAGCCCTCCCTTCTGGAGGTTTTACCATCCCTTGATACTGCTAGACTTGGGGCTGACAACATACGGGTCTTTGGGAAACACTGCAGATCCAGTTATAGCAGCTCTGCCGTGACTTTGTCACTTCAGTCATGCCATGGTCATAGGGAGGCTGGTGGCCACAACCAGACTTGGGAAATGAGGGCGAAAACAGTCCTTCCGGAGTGTTCCCTGGGCTGAGGGCTGAGAGGGGCCACATGCAATTTCTAAGGGTGTTTTTGCTCATGCGAAGAAAGCTGTGGACGCTTCCCACCTTGTGGCATTACCTCATCCTGTGTCACAAAGGTGAGAAAAGAGTACAGACAAAGGGACCCGGAGAAAGGCTGGGGGTCAGGCCAGACAGGCAGGGGATTTCGCTTCTTCCTGCAACCCATTGGCCACAACGAACCACCAAGCTTCACCCAGACGCAAAGATTTCCAGAAAACGTCATCTTCCCGTGGGCAGGTCGGTGTAGGCAGTGGAACGGATGAGTGTGTGGCCTAGTTCTGACACTGTGCCAGAGCTCACCATCGCTTCAGGACCCGGAATGCCATTAGCAAAGGATGTTACAGGCGTGGGCTGGCCGATGAGGAACGCCTGTGAGGGAGTGTAAAGGGAGGAGGGCCTGATCTGGAATCTAAGCTCCTTGTAGCCCAGGATCCTCACATCAATTCTGCTCTATTAGGAGTTCTTGCTACAATAACAGACTACCTGAGACTGGGTATTTTATGAAGAAAACAGGCTTATTTTGGTCACAGTTTTAGAGGCTAAAAGTTCAAGACTGGAGAGAACCACTTCATTATCTCCCAGTTAAGGAGCAGAAAGAAAAACACCTACATGCAGAAGGGAGAGAGTGCCTGGGGGTAGCCCTGCTTTAAAACAACCAGATCACAGTTGGGTGTAGTGACACATGCTTGTATTCCCCGCACTCTAAGGCTGAGGTGGGAAGATTGCTGTGAGTTCAAGGTCAGTCTGAGCTACATAGCCAGTTCAGGATCAGCCTGGACTACAGAGCAAAAGACTGAATCTCAAAGACAACAAAAACAAAGACAAGAAAAAAAGCTGTGATGTGTAAATTAAAAATTAAATGAAGAAATTAAAAAAGTATGTCACATATAATAGCCATTTAACCAAAATTATAAAGCAGAACTTTATTTAAAAATACTTTGAATAGATTCCTAAATAAATTTTGACCTTTAAATGTTAATTTCCTAAGCCATCAAAATCTAGCAAAAAGACAACAGAGAACACAAAAAATTATTTTGACAAAAGTAAAAACTGTGTTCTCTAAACTAGTTCTTCTGTAAATGTTTCCAAGAACAAAGCAATATTGTAGAGAAGCCCTATTTGAGACATAAAGAATTAGAGATTTTTTTGCTTAATCACCTGTGTGTTGCACCTTGAATCCCTTCTAAATTTAAAATATTTTCTTAGAATAGCTCTCTCCAGTCAGAAATGTTTTACTTGTAAATATACTGTTGGAATATGTGATCAATTTAAAACAAAAACGTAACTCTCAGTTCATTACAAAATAACACCAACCCACAAATAGGCTACCAGTACTTTTTTATTTTTTCAAAAAACATATTATTTCTTTTGTCCTATCTCAGCCTAGGACAAAGAAAAAAAACCAACTAAAATTTCTTGAGCTTACGCATTCCAAAAACATTTTAAAGAATATTAAATTATAAACCCTGGTAGAATTTAGACGATGTCTGTATTTAGTATATAATCTCATTTATGTGTCTAGAAATTTGATGACCAACTGAAACACACGTTTGTATCCCATACAAACTGTAGATACCATATACACATGGAAACCCTGTATACTTATCTAAAGAAAAAACAAATATTTAGGGTGTGTAAAGCTCAACATCTTTATTTTTAGAACTTTGCTAAAACAAAACAGTTTTAAAATTTACTGTGTGGTTTGGTTCTGGAGTGTTCCCCAAAAACCTCATTTTCCTACCGATACTGTGTAGTGTTGAGAGGTGGGCCTGGCTGGAAGGGGCGGATGTTAGGGGCTTGACCTGGAGGGGCATGTGCTGGTTCCACCCTTCCTCCCAGTCTTGTCTCTTTTCTGCCATGCTGCTGTGAGGCTCTCTGTCTCCTGGAGCACCAGCTCCAACTCTGGCTCTAGCCGCAACCCCTCCATGTGATTCCACCATTTTCCAGCCATCCACTCATGAATGGACTGAGATTTTCTGAAACTGAGAACTACAGTAAATCTTTCCTCCCTAAGTTGTGGATATAGAGTATGGAGTCACAGCTGTGAGAAAGTAAGATAATTACCAATCCTGGAACTCACAGCAGAGGCCATCGCTGAGCTCCAGCTACCTCCTGGGTCTGAGGATGTCCTTCTTGAACTGGGAGGTGCCACCTCTGGGTGCTGCCTGCTTAGTCCTCCCCCAGGTATACTTTAACCTCAAACCTAGAACAGTCGGGACCACTCTGGGCAGAACTCACTTTCTCATCTGCCCCACCCACTCTGCAGGGTTGTGTTTTAATACATTCCTTCCTTTCTCCCTACTGTTGTGTGTCCTGCTTAGTTCTTTGTTCGGGATACAAAGAACCTAGACATAGGGCTAGACTGAACACCACCTGTCCGGCGACATCTTGGCGAGCCAGCCAGGAGGTGTTTCTTCCTTGTCTGCTTTCAAAAATGTTTGTTTGCTGCTTTCCTGCAAACATGGGTCAGAAATGAATGGCTCAGCGGTTAAGGAGCTTGGCTTAGTCAAGTGCTAAGTAGCCGAGTTCAATTCCCCAGCACCACATAAGCTGGGCATGGTGGCACACGCCTGTAATCCCAGCACTCAGGAGGCAGAGACAGGAAGATTGCTATGAGTCCAAGGCCAACCCAGGTTCCATAGTGAGTTCAGGACCAGCCTGGGCTACAGAGTGAAATGCTGTCTCAAAAAAAAAAAAAAAAAAAAAAAAAAAAAAAACAGAGGGTACCCACCACTTGCAGCTCCTGTGACAGGAGAGCCCCACTGTGGGAAGTCTCCACCCAGCAGAGGGCACAGCCACACACCGTGTAGGTGGGCTTGTAGGTGGGCTTGCATCTCGTGTCTGTGCAACCACAATCAACTGTGGTTTATCTGAAAGAAACTGATGTCCGCTGCCACCCATACTCGCTTTGTTACTGTTTCGCCTGGTGGATGGGGGTGGGAGGGCCAAAGAGAAACACAACACCTATGTGGGCACAGCTGAGCCTAAGGCATACCAGGAGAAGAAAGTGGGTCACACCCAAACTGAAGTCATGGGCCTTAGCCTGATGTTTCAGCTGCCCTGGGGCTGCTGTTGGCCCTGCAGCCCTTGCTCTGACCATTGTTAGTCCCCTGAGCTTTGGCGCCAGGACTGAGGAGCCACATGGGCCTCCCCTTCCCTGATCCAGCTGGCCTACCCTGTCCTTTACCCCCTTGTGCGTCTGTGGCGCGCTCCTCACAGCTGCCCTGGCCGCCGCACCCAGCACTCCAACCTGTTGCCCCCCTCCTACCTGCCTAGCCACCCTGTGCCGGACAGGGACAAAGCCGAGGCTCCGCCCCAGTGGCATCTCCTCTGGACAGATGAAGAGTAGGTTAGTTGGGGGAGGAAGGTGTTCAAGACTCAAGTCGGCCATATTAATCATCTGATTAAGTTCTTATGAGGCCTTAAAAATTCAGCCTTCCTGGTACTATTCCCCTTTAGAAGCAGCTACACTTGGACTAACTATAAAACTGCTAGTCATTTAATCATTTAGTGTATGTGTGTTCCTTTAGGACAAAAGCCTTGGAGGAAATAGTACTATCCCAATTTATTTTGAAGTTATTTCTAAGTTACTCCAGAAGTATGAGGTATCAAATGAGTAAAAATTAACGTCCCAAGTCATTTTGTTCACAAAAGGAAAAAGAAAAATCCGAAAATGACAAATTTAAGACGTCAAACATCCTTTCAAACATTTGCTTAAGTCATGTGAACTAAAAGGGCATTTGGGTTTATGTTTTCTAAATAAAAGAGCACTTATTTATTTTTAAGTTACTTTGGTACCATGCAAATAGTTTACAAAAATATGCACATAGTCACAATATGCAAAACCCATGTGCATACACACATGCGTTAGAAACAAACATTTAGGCTCTTAATCTGCCAGCTTTTATAAAGTGCTGATTTAATTTTCCCTTTTGATAGCCTTGTCTTAGTTACACTTTTATTATTGCTGTGACTCAAGACCCGGCATCCACACACTTAGGGGAGGAAAGATTTATTTTAGCTCACAGTTTCAGAAGGTCACCGTCCACTCGGGGCAGTCTGCAGCCATGGAAGTACATGGCACAGGCAGAGGTGGAGGCAGCTGCTTCCATCACACACAGGAAGCCGAGTCAAGGCGAGTTGGAACTCGTCCCCCAAGGAAGGCAGCAAGCAGCTTATATATCCTTACAGGTCTCATCCCAGGGATCAGCCCCTCCTGGATCCAGGTGTGGAAGGTGTTGTGAGGCCACACTACACGCCGGTGATCCAGTTTACATGCCTGTAATCCACCCCTCCAGATTAGGCCCCAATCTCCCAAAAGCATATGGTTCCCCAGACATTCCATAACATTCAAATACATGAGACTTTTGGGGGACATTCCAGATCCAAACCACAATAAGCCCTAAGCAAATCTTAATTCTAAACTGTCATGTGTAAAGGTGTAATTCTTATTCGAAGCAAGGGGAGATTACATTTTAAAGTCACAGGTCACCTCTTTACCCCTCAGTCTGATTTTGAACTCCAGAAGTTTTTCCTTACTGCTTTAATTTATCACAGGTTTTACCCAATGTAAAAAGAGACCCTTGTTCCAGGTTTTAACATTTTCTATTGTATTAAAATTTAGACAGAGCCAGAAATTTATGCATTTTATTCTATTATACATTTTATTCTTTGTCGTATTGCCCAAGGCCTGTAATGTTAAAAAAAAGCAACATTTAATGTACTCCACTTAGAGAAACACAAAAGCCTTCTGAGTCAATTTTTTCTCATTTTTCTTAAATTGAGGCAAAGTTAGTTGAGGCAAAGTCAGACAGTGTGATGGCAGAAGACAGGAAACCAAAATGCCAGATCTCGGGCCAACGGAAGTTCTGACGAGTATTTGAAACATATGAGAGATGTCCAGTACTGCTGCCAATTCAGAATAAACCAAGGACCATCCTCCACAAGAAAGGAAAATAAAACACCAGGAAGAAACTCAGCAGCATTCACCCAACACCATCAGAAGGGCTGGTGCCTGGAGCCGATCTGGGTGACTCCTCGCATGAGAGTGGATAGTCTCTCTGGTAACAAAACAAAATATACAATTTAAGAATGCAGAATCAAAAAAAGAAAAAACAAAACATCGGCAGTTGGGCCTGCAGAACGTCGCACTGGAGGGTCACAGGCCAAATCACAAAGTTCCCTATTAACTCGTTTCAGGGCCATAGTCTGTGCTTTCCATCTGACTCCTCACTATTCTGGTGTGTGATCAAAGTTCCTGCCAAAAGCCTTGATTACCCCGGTGGTGGAAAGGACTGCCTCTTCTGTTTCATACAAACTGTTAGACGTGGGTGCTGAGGAGCCGGAGCCTTCCTCAGGCTGCAACCTGCACCTCTTCCTCCTTAGATTCCGGTTCTCTCCAGCCCCCGAGGCTTATGCAAAGAAACAGCCTTCTAAAAGTGGAGAAATTTAAGCAACATGACCCTCAGCGGTTGACGAAAGGCTGTCAGATCCAGGAGTGAGACCACAGTCACACCGCTAGCATAGACAGTTACTGATTACTTCAGTTCTCTTGGAGCATCTTTCATTTCCTCTGGTGACATCACGTTTGGAGGTGGCAGGAAACGTGGCCCTTGATGTGTCCTGTAGGGCTAGCCCCTCTTGGCTTTTCCTGAGCTGTCCTACTAACTTAAAATATTTTGTCTGTCTCCAGATGCCATCAAAATATTCCAGAAATTCTAATGTCACCTCACATGGTAAATGAATAATTTTTGTCATAAAATACACAACAGTCACTCAGACCCCAGGCATGTATCAAATCACCTCTCCTTAATCTGTGATTTAGAAAATATGACCTGGGAGCACTGTGTCACCCCACCCCCTAGGACAGTCACAGCAATCTGACATCTACTGCTTCCATTAAACTCCACTCTGCCCACACAAACTGGTTTTTATACAGCACACATGAAAAGTACACTGGACCACAATCCTGACAAAAAGGTACTTCATACTGGGCGGTGTATTAGTTTGGATTCTTCCAAAAGGCAGAATTTATAGAAATCATAACAAAAAAGATCTATTTGGATGACTTGCAAGTCTGAGGACAGAGATAGTCCCAGATAGCACACTGCACATGCGCAAGCTGGAGTGACTGATGGCTGCTCAGCCGCGAGATAGAACACCTGTCTAGGACTGCAGGACAGCCGGTGAGAGTCTGCTGCGGATCTAGGTTATTTGAAGAACAATGGAAAGACTGAAGACCGAAGATCGGCGACTTAAGGTCGGTGACTGAAGGTCAGTGATAGGTAGACGGGCGCAACTTGAAACTGGAGCGAAACTGTGATGAAGACTGCGTCACCTAGCAAGTCAGCGCCTGTAGACAATTGCGAAGGTGACAGCTTTCCCTGAGGGAGAAGCTGTAACCATCTTTGTTGTGCCTTCCTTTTATTCAGTTCGAGTTCCAGTTGGGCCTCCCACATCCTGGTGGGTGCCCTTCCCTCATTCGCTGGCCCACAAATCACTCACACTCGAGTCCAGGTTGGTTCTTACGTGCCTAATCTAGGTGAGGTTCCTAAACCCGAATCCAGATGCGGTTCCTGATTGCCTCAAGTTGACATAATCACTCCAACAGTCATAGGTGGCAACTCTCAATACACAATTTAGGAGTGACTTTCCTGGCATGAGCATTTCAGTTTGCAGACACCTAAGACATGTGTCCAGAGCCACACGACTCTTATTCTAAAGTCTTCTAAAGTGATAATTTAGAACAGGGGTCCCCAAGTCCCTGGCCACAGACCAGTTGGGGTCCATGGTTTGTGAGGAAACAGGCTACACCAGGAGGTGAGTGAAGGGCTGATGCGGGAAGCTTTGCCTGTATTTACACCCATCCGTCATCACTTGTAATGTCACCTGAGCTCTGTCTGTTGGCAGAGGAGCTTAGGCAGCCTCACGTTTATGACAGCATGAACCCTACTGTGAAATAGCTGGGCCACACATTCCTCATGAGACTCTGATGCCTGGTGATCTGAGATGGAACCCAGGCAGTGATGTGAGTGCCTTCCCCCCTCCCCACCCCTGGGTGGTGTCCCCAGAGCCTGGCTCCGGAAAGTGCAGAGGCTGCTGATTTAGGAGACTTATTAACAAATCAAAAGTGAAGTCCTGACAAAGAACTCAGCTTCTTAGGTAATTAAGAGCCTAATAGCAGAAAACAGAAATTACCTTGATAAAATGCAAACCTCTATTTTTTAGGCCAATTTTGGTAAATATTACCAAGCATAGACCAGTATCTTCAGGAAATCTAATTGTTTAGAGAGACGATGAGATTTTAGTTTTCCATAAATATATTAAATTTTGAACTTTGAAAACCATATAACCCTTTGATTATAGCTGACTTAAGTACACATAACAGTAAGTTTGAATACCGTTTGTTGGGGTAGGGCATAATAAGACACTGAGGAAGATCGGATTGGTCACTGTCAGTGGGGAGAACGGAAGCAAATTGTGCTGGGCAGCTGCTTTTTTATCCATGGAGAAAAAATTTTATCTGGTAGTTCTTCATGCCCAGTGTGTCTTGTCCTCTCCACTTGGGAAAATTGCGTGTGTGTGTGTGTGTGTGTGTGTGTGTGTGTGTGTGTGTGTGTAAATTCAGTAAAATTAAAGCAATTTTAAACATACATTTTAATTTATAAAAACACGTCTAATAGACTCAATTTTTCTAGACTTTTTTTCTAGACTTTAAGATACTTTAATACTTGAATTCAGCAACTAATTCAGATGTTACTATCAATTTCAAAAGCATTAACTTGATTTTATTTACTTATTTTAACAATTTTTTAGATTATTTATAAAAACCCATGTATGAGATCAGCGTAATTAACATTTTAAACTATATATAACCTGAGGAAAAAACCCTAGAAATTTATGTGCTTGAAATAAAGCAATGACATTGTATCTTTCTTTTCTTTTTTCTTTTTCTTTTTCTTTTTTTTTTTTTTTTTTTTTTTTTTTTTTTTTTTTTTTTTTTTTTTTTTTTTTTTTTTTTTTTTTTGAGACAGGGTCTTGCTCTGCAGTCCAGGCTGGTCCTGAACTCACTATGTAGACCAGGCTAGCACTGGACTCGGCAATCCTCCTGCCTCAGCCTCCCAATTGCTGAGACTACAGGCATGTGCACACCCAGCTATATGTAGTGCTGGGGAATCAAACTCAGGGCCTTGTGCTTGCAAGGTAAGCGCTTCAACTATTGTGCTATGCCTCCAGCCCTGAACTTTCCATTTTCAACAAAGGTGTATATTATTTTGGTTGCCTGATAATCTAACCCAATATGTGTATTAATAACTTTAATGATGCTTTCATCAGCCCACTTAAACCAATTCATGCATTAAGTCATGTGACAAAAGGATTTGGGGCTAATTACTTGAGTCTACACTTACCTAAAGGCCAACTTAAATAGAGTTTTTAGAGAACGAGGAGATGTGGCATCCAACAGGGACACACAGGGACGCATGCATGTTAACCTAAATCCTGTCACCTTTACAGTACCAGATTTTGAAGTGCCTTATTCATAAGGTCTATGAAAACATGGAGCCTTGGAGTTTGCATGAAGCATTGGCTATTCTAAAGCGACCTCCTTTAATGTCCCAAATGAGTTTTGCAATCCTGTACAACCATTTTTTCTTTTAAAATTTGGGCTTAGTACAAGCCCAGACAGAGCCAGAAGTCTGTAAGGGCACAAAAATTAAAAAAAGAAGAAGAAAATAATATGAGCTCAAAACGCAGAGCAGCTGCAGGCATTTTAGCCAATTATTATAAACATAGCTTAGAAGAAAGGCAAAAAAAAAGGGCATGACACAAAACAATTACATTAAATCAGAGTGCACTTCTAGATGTTCTGGCCATGTTATATTATTATAATCCTTTTTAGTTTCAGGTTTATAGCTGTCGACTAGTGAGTTAGAATTTTCCCTAAGGGATATTAATTAGTAGCTTTTATTTTTATGTAAATCGTAACAGATTTTTAAAAATATTCCGGCTACTCCAACACTATAGATTTAAATCAATAAAAGTGTGAGGCCATGGCTTTGTACTTTTTTTTTTTTTGAGACAGGGTCTCACTCTGTGGTCCAGGCTGGTCCTGAACTCACTTCAGAGCCCAGGCTGGCCTTGGACTCAAGGCAATCCTCCTGCCTCAGCCCCCTGAATCGTGGGATTACAGGCGTGCGCCACCACGCCCAGCTTATGTGGTGCTGGGGAATTGAACTAGAATACTGAGCGCTTGCTAGGCAAGCGCTTTAACCACTGAGCCATTCCTCCAGCCCCAGCCTTTGTACTCTTTAACTTGCATTTGGAGAAAACAGTAGAGAAAAATCATCTTTTAAATATGTTTAAAAATGGTTTCAACTTTGTACAAATTCATATCAAAGGAGCTGTTTGAGGACAGACGGAGTTAGCCATATGCATGCTTCCTTTAATGTCTCCCATGTGTTCTTTTTAAAATTTATTTTATTTTTTTCCTAGTGTCCTTTTAAAAAGAGATTTTTTTAAATGATGCATTTAGGTCTCCCACTCAGAATCAGGTAACATATTGTATTCCTAATGGACATTGCTGGCCCATTTTTCCCGAGGTCTGAATTCATCCCAATTTTCATCCTAATTTTCTCGAGGTCAGGCAGCAGTCCTGACACAGTTTCATTGTTCTGAGATCTTACAGAACTGGCCAGTCCCAGCTGTTACTACCAGAGAAAACAAGCGCATTCCTATCCTGGCATACAAATATTTCCTGGCATCAAGCACCCAAAAGTATACAAAAACTTGTTTTTATGTTTCACAAGAAATCAGAAAAGTCTTACCCAAGGGCCGGATTTTATGCAAAGAGTCACACCCAAGATCTTTATATCTGAAGACCTGCAACATGTGTGGAGCTCATGGAAGATTTACAGTGCCCAGAGCCCAATGTGCCTGTAGTAACCGCAAATCCCATATTGTTTAGGTAGTGCAATAAAAATGAAGGGAATGTCAGAGACAAACAAGGTAGTGGGGCACACTGCCACTAGAGACGTGACCCCCGAGGCCTCAGGAGTGCTGCGGGGAGTGGCAGGCAGGAGCAGATGGCTCTAGGACCTAGGAGGTTTGCAGCAGGAAGGCCGTGGACAGCCACATGGGCTGAAAGGAGCCCTTCTTATGGGGTGGAGGGGGAGGGTGGACACAGCTATGGTGGCAATTATCCCTGGGGTGCCGCCTGGCGGCAGGAGTGTGCTTGCCTCACCTTGCCCTACATGGTGCGGAGCTGTTGGCCTGGCGGGAGGAGAAGGGAACTGGCTGGACTTGGGTCGCTGCTGTGGATTATAACCAGTGACCCAAGCACAACCCATCTTTCTCTCCCAACAGAGTCTCTATGCTCACAGAAGACAGAGCGTGCTCACCTCCCCTGCTCACCTCCCCGTCCCATCATCATCTAGAGATAGCCCATATTACTGTTGGGCAGTATCCATGTTACTGAGCAGCATGCCCCACCGTAGCTGAGATCTCTGCGAGGGAGCCCCCTTCCCGTTCCAGGAAAAACCAAGGCTGCCATGTTGCTTTTGCAGTTGCTAGCATGTGGTGGTGACAGCCATCAGAGACAGCACCCATAGGATTGTGGTTGCTGTGGATCCCTAGGGTGCAGCTCTGTGCGGGCCTTGGGCTCTGGCACAGGTGCGCCTGGCAGGGTATGGAAGGGGTGTGTGTACCCTTCCCCCTCCATGGTGAGGTATCGCTGGCTGGCTGCAAGTATCTTACCAAGGATTCTTGAGGTTATATTTATCAAGGATATCAGTCTGTAGTTTGCTTTTTTCTTCACTCTTTCTTTGTTTGGAATCCTATCTAGTTTTGGTATCAGGGTAATGCTGAGTTTGGCAGTATTCAGTTCCTTTCCATTTCATTGAAGGATATAGGAAGTATTGGCATTGTTCTTTCTCTAAAATTCTGGTAGAATCCTGTAGTGACCCCATCTGACCCTGGGCTTTTCTTAGTTGGTATAGTTTTTCTTACTGTGTCAATATCATTGCCTGTTATTGGTTTCTTAAAGGTTTTTGTAACTTGATTCAATTTGGATAAGTCATGTGTCTAGGAATTTATCCATTTCTCCAAGATTTTCAAATTTATTGAAATACAAGTTTTCAAAATAGTTTTTCATCTAATCCTCTGTATTTCAGTGGCATCTGTTCTTGTGATTCTGTCTTTTTCATTTGTAATTCCATTGATGTGGGTCTATTCTTTCTTTGCTTTGGTAAGTTTCACTAGGAGTTTATTCATTTTGTTTATCCTTTCCAAGGACACTTTCATTGACTCATTGATCCTTTGTATGGGTTTTTGGAGGGATTCCAATTTCATTGATTTCCTCTCTGATTTTTATAATTTCTTTCCTTCTACTAGTTTTGGGTTTGGGTTGTTCTTGTTTGTCTAGGACTTTGAGATGAATCATTGCATTCTTTATTTGAAATTATTCTGGTTTTCTAATGTAGGCAATCAATTTCTTCCCTGCTTTTTCCTTAATCCATTGGCCTTTCAAAAGTGTATTATTAAATCTCAATTGTTTGTGTAGTTTCTGTGTTTTATCCACACTGTCTCATTCCTTTGTGATTTCATAAGATGAAAAGATTATTTCAGTTCTTTTGTACTTGCTGAGACGCGCTTTATGGCCTAAAATGTGGTCTAAGTTGGATAAAGTTTCATGGGCAGCTGAGAATGTGTATTCTCCTGTTGTTAGATGAAAGACTCAGTAGATATCTACTAAATCAATTTGTTCTATTCTGTGGTTTAACTCTGATATTTCTTTATTTTTTTGCCTGGTTGACCTGATAAATGTGGAATACTAAAGTCTCTCACTATGATTGTATCTATATTTTTATATCCAGGATTTTTTGTTTTGTGAAATTAAGCATGTGACATTCAGTGCATATATTTGAATTTATTATCTCTTCCTGGTGAGCTGTTCCTTTTACCAGTATGTAGTGACCTTCACTGTCGCCTCTGGTCAGTTTGGTTTGAAGTCAACTCTTTTAGAAATAGAATAGCTGTTTCTGCTTGCTTTCACGCTCAGGTTACATGGAGAATCATTCACTACCCTGTGTGTTTCTTTGTGGATGAGGTGTGTCTCTTTCAGGTACAGCACATAGTTAGTTTTATTTTTTTCATCCATTCTCACAGTCTGTGTCTTTTTATATGGAATTCGAGATCATTGACATTAAAAGTTGTTATTGAAAAATATATATTGATTCCTGTTTTTGTATTGTTTTTTCATTACTGATTCTTGCATATTTTCCCTTTATCTCCTGTGAGATTTATTGTTGCCTTTGAGATTTTGAATGATGTTGACATCATTGTTGGTCCCCAGGATTCCCTTGAGTATTTTCTGCAATGGTGGCTTGATAGTCATAAATTTCTTTATTTTGTCTTTGTTAAAGGATGCCCTTGTTTTTCCATCTCTTTTGAAGAATATAGTAAGCTGAATTGGTAATTGTTTTCTTTTAGAGCTTGAAAAATTTTATCCCAAGCTACCTGGCCTTTAAAGTTTATGTTAAGAAATTTGCTGTTATTCTAGCAATCAGTGCTGGCAAGGCTGTGGGGAAAAAAGAAACCTCCTGTACTGGTAGGAATGTAAACTAGAACAACCACCATGGAAAGTATTATGGAAGTCTCTCAAAAGAGACTTCCCCTTTGATCCAGTGATACTTCTGGGAATTTTCCTAAAAGAGTTAAAAACAACATATAATAGAGATACATGTATATCCATGTTCATAGCAGCACAACTAACAATAGCTGAAATGTGGAAGACACCCAAATACCCATCAACAGACCAATGGATGCATAAATTGTGATATTTGTACACAATGGAATACTACTCGTATATAAAGGCTATTGTAGGTAAATGGATGCAACTTGAGACCGTCATGCTTCATGAAGTGAGTGAGATGCAGAAAGATAAATATGGAATAATTTCTCTAATATGAGAAACCCAGACCACAGTCATTTCATAGAACTAATTGGGGGGAATCATGGGAACTAGTGGCAGGGGGAAAAGGAGGTGGGTCAAAAAGGGAGAGGAGAAGGAATAGTAATTTTGCTGCAATGTGTATATGCACAAAATACTCAAGATCAATGTGAACATTATGCATTGCATCTATACGTATCAATAAAATGGAAAAAAGAAATTTGCTGTTATTCTGACAAATTTGCCTTTATAAGTTATTTGATACTTCTTCTAAGTGCTTTTAGTGTTCTTTCTTTGCTCTGAATTTCTGGGATTTGGCTAACATATGCGATGAACGGTTTCTTTTCTGGTCGTGTCAATTAAGGGCTCTAAATGCCTCATTTACCAACTAATTATCCAACTAATCACTTAGCTATGAGGTTTTTGGGGGAATAATTTCAGTGAATACATTTTTATACCATTAGATTCTACCTCTAACCCTTCCTAAATTCCAATAATCCTTATTTAGTTATTTACTTATTGTACTGGGGATTGAGCTCAAGGCCTTCCCAATGAGCTACATACCCAGTCCATTTTTAGTTTTGATTTTGAAACAGAGTTTCATTAAGTCACTATGTTGACCAGACTGGGCTCAAATTTGCAATCATTCTGCCTCAGCCTCCCAGAGAGCTGGGATTGCAGATCTGCGCTACCAGACTGGCTAGATTTATTCCTTTAAAGTCTTTGAGGAGGCTGTGGATCATCTTTTAACTATCTTTTGTCGTTATTTTGTGTCACTGAGTAAACGTTCTACTAAATAAACCTATCCTCAAGTCCCAAAACTCTCTTTTCTGGCTGACCATACTTACTGCCAAGGCCTTCAGTTGAGATTTTCATTCCCAGGATTTCTGCTTGATTCATTTTTAAATTCTCTAGTTCTCACCAATGTGGTCTTTCATGTCTTTCGCTGCATTCCTTAATTCATTCAGCTGCTCACTTATTCGTTTTTCCTTTGAGTTCATTGATCATCATAGTAAATGCTTCCATCATTGTTTGTTTATACGTTAAGTTGCTTGATCATCTTAGTAATTATTTCACTCACCTGCTATTTGGCTCTTCTTTGATCACTTCAATCATTTTTGCTGTTTTTTTAAGTTATCTGGAAGTTCTTTCTTCAATGTTTGTGAAATTAATTTTGGGGGAGTTATATGTTCTTGCAGGCATCTTGTTGGCTTGTTTTCTCATGATCATTATAGGTACGTGTGTGTGTGTGTGTGTGTGTGTGTGTGTGTGTGTGTGTGTGTGTCTGTGGTATGTGCACATGTGTTGAAAATTGTGGACCCAAGGGGATAGAAAGCTATGCTAAAATGCACAGATGCAATGGAATATCATGCATCTATAAAGTCTGACAGCTTGGAGGCTTTTGTAAGCAAATGGAGGAAACTTGAGACCATCATGCTTAGTGAAGTGAGTCAGAAGCAGAAGGTGAAATACTGAATGATTTCTCTGATATGAGAAACCCAGATCCCAGATCACAATTATCTCACGGAACTTAAAGTGAAAAAATAAAGGGAATGGGGTGGGGGTGGGGGGAAGGTTGTGGGAGTGGGTAGGGGTGGATCAAAAGGAAAGCAGGAAGGTCTTGTTACCTTGGCTAGATACGTATGTGCCCAAAATGCCCAAAACCGGTGTAAACCTTTAATTTTGCACTTATACATATCAATAGAATGTGGGCGGGGGGGACAAACAAAAAATTGCACAGATGTTTTCAGTAAGTGGACTTCTTGTGATGTGCCTTCAGCTTTGGATTGATTCTGTGCGTTGACACTTACTCAACCTATTCAGAGTGCTAGCACCTGTCCCAAGAATTGTACTACCCAGTAGTCATCTCAGGGCCACACTGTATCCAATAGTTGAATGAACCTTCAAAGATAGATATCTCTACAAAACAACCACTGATACAGAAGAACATGGTGGCAGCAAGAACAGAGTCAATCCCAGTAAGATGAGCCAAGACACTCCTTTTCCCAGTGCTATGACTGGCAGGGCACTCGTGGGGTTCCCTCTAGCAGGTATCAGCTTCCCACGCTCTCATGCATGCTCTGGAGCTATTTCTACCTCTTCTTTCTGTGGCTCCCAGTGGTGTTTACTGCTGCCCCAGATTCTCTCTGGCCCATGACTCGAGTAGCACCCAGTCTCAGGGAAGGCACAAGCCCAGCTCTCATTGAGCAAAGACCCCCAGACATACGCAGGCTCCAGCTACCACAGCCCGTTCAGCTTGTCTCTGGGTTGTGGTTTCCACCCTGTCTGGTGCTGGGGAAATGCCAGCTCATGGCAGGATTGTCCGATTCATTTTGCTCTACCCTAACCCTTGGCATTTCAAGCTTGAGTACCTCTCTCACTCTGGTTCCTGGATTCTCCCTTCTGTCTCTCTCCACCCTGAGTGCTTGGTGATTCCAGTTCCTACTTCATCAGCCCTTTGGGTCCCTCTCTGTCTCACTGCCCTTGCAGTGCTCAGGACCTAGGAGGCTTCCTGGGTGAATATTTCAGTCTCCCAGCCCCACCTCCTGGTGGGAGAGCCAGTCAGCCCAGCTGGTACGGAGGGCAGTGGTGGCCACGCTGGGTGCCAAGCAGAAGCTACTCCCTCAGCTTATTTCCTGGAGTACTTTGTGGCGTACTTTTCCAAACCATTTCACCTGGTAGTACAAGCAGCACTAGGTCAAGTGGGGGTTCACTTCTTACACCAACCACCCCATCTCTGAATTTCACCCGTGTCTCAGTTAATTTTTCATTGCTGTGACAAAATACCCACCACGCACAAATTAGGGGAAAAAAAGTTTATTTTTAGCTCACAGTTTTGGAAGGTCACAATGCATTCATGAGTGGCTAGGAACGGTGGAAGCACATGGCAAGGGTGGAGGTGGAGGCAACTCCTCACAGCATTGCAAACAGAAAGCCAAGGCCCCAGAAGGAAGGGAGGAAGGAGAACACATCCTTCCAGGTTCTGTCCCAGTGCTTTACCCCTTCTGGCTCCAGCCTCAGTGTTCAGTTCCTCCCAGGTCTAAGCCCTTAATCCACCACATGCCTTCAATCTGTAATCTGTTACACACCTGTTGTCCACCACTCACCCATAATCCACCCTCCAGACCAGGCCCCCTTCTCCTAACAGAACATGGTTCCATAGATAATCCATTACAACCAAATACATGAGACTTTTGGGAGACACTGTAGATCCAAACCACAAGAACCTGTTTGCTGTGTTCTTCAGACTGTATCCAGGGGTCATCCTCCAACCATCTCACATATCCACACATGCACTGACCTGGGTGAGTGGTTCCGTGTGACCTGCAGATGCTGTTGTCTGTAGTCTACCATGATAGGTCTCTCTTCAACATTTTTAAAAATAAATCCCCTGCTCCAGGCATTGCCATAAAGCAACAGAAAAGAGATTCAAGCAATAACATAAATTAGATCAGAAATTCCCTGGGGATTATGGGAGGGAAAAAAAGAAAATGTTTACAGAGGGGTGTGAGGGAAGTTTTGCGGGTAGTGGACAGACTGTCCTGATCATAAATATGGTTTCCCAGGTAGTAACCTATGTCAGACTGATGGAACTGTACACTCTAATTAGGTAGAGTTCATTGTGTTATACCTTATTAAACCCATTTAATGTAAATTGTACATTATATTATAAAATTCAATTTAAAATATAAAATTCAAAATAATAAAGTTACAATCCTGAGGGTGGAGGCCCTCTCTCCTGTCTTAAAGGGAAAGTCCATATGCAAAGCCAGGTTACGTGGCCCAGAGGGTGTGTATTTTCCTGGGTGTAACACACTGCCTAGTGCATGGGAGTCTCTACGAAGCATTTACAAAGGCCCCCACCCACTTCCTCTAACAATGGTGGTGATCGATGTTTCTTTTCTTGTCCCTTGTGCTTATCACTGTCAGCTCCTTGAGAACAGCTCCTATCATCTATAATGTCTTATTCCTACTTCAGGGCCTTTGCACAAGATGTGCCAGCACCCAGGAACTCCAGTCTCCCTGCCTTTTCTGATAAATTCTTGCCAGCCTTCAGTTTCCAACCTACCAAATGTCCCATCACTTAACCCCCTTCCCCACTCTGCCGCCAGCGTTGGGACTCCCTCCTAGTCTCTGTTCCACACCCTGGCCCATTCCTTCACGTCATTTACTTCTCATTCCCTGTGGCTATATCTAAGATCTGTGTGCACAGCTGGCTGTATCCACTTCTTGTATTCAGACACTAAACCTGAGCTTGGGCGGGGAGTGGGTGCTCAGGGAACGTGTGTAGGTGGAATGGGGACATGTCCTCAAAGATGCCCGTGACGCTCAGGCTACAGAGCTGCTATGGAATTCTTGGGGATGCAAGACTCCCACGTGCCACAGAACAGGAGAGTCAGAGCAGCCATTAGACCAGACCCCACATACGTGAATCTTACTCAATAAGATACTGAGACAATCTCCCCTCCGTCGTGCCTGGGGGAGAATTGTTGACACACAGGCAGAAGCCAGTCTAAAACCAGCCACTTTGTAAAACCATCCACTCAAGAAATTAAGGATTCTGCTAGCATGCCTTACATTTCTGAGCCCAACAGCTAATTCTTCTAGATTAAAGGATTATTGTATTTCTGACACTTTATTATGCAGAGTGGGCTTGCTGTGAATTTCAAAACTTCAACCAGAATCCTCACTAAATGGGATCTTTCCTCTGTGTGCAATATTTTTTTTTTTTTAGAAAAGGCTGGTGGGTAGAGAGTGAGCCACCAGCCACAGCCAACATGGAATTCCAGGGGGCTTCCAGAGGCACGCACACCCAGATATTTCACCCCTAATGGTTACAGAGCCATTGACTTATGACATCCCAGCATGGGCTGGACATTGTCTGCATACAGTGCCTCAGTGGGTCTCACTAACAATATCAGGTAGCCATGGTTATTTTTGTTTCCAGCTTACAGGTGGGGAGATGGGGCTGAGTAAAGCAAGTCCCTTGTCCAGGTCAGCAGTCACCCGAGTCTATCTGATGTCCATGTGCCATGTGTGGCCCCACCACCTTCCACTCTGACCTTGTCCCCCTGGATGGTGAAGGTCACCCTGCAGAAGCCTGACCTCCTGAGCTTCCACTCATCTAAGAACACATTCATCCCAGGACAGTGTGTCCAGAGCTGTTGTGGGGCTTGAAGCGGGGCTCCACTGAGGAATGGAAGGCCAGATGGAACAGCTGGGTTACGTTTGAGGCTGATGTGGGCTCTCATTGTGTAACTCCCATGCTTAATTTCTAGGCCATTCCCAAAGCTTGGCTTTCTACGTATGGTCTTGGCTTAGAGACGCACTCATTCCTTCCCATCCATAGTAACCTGACCAGCCTTCGCGACTTTTCTGACCCCCACATAGCAATTTTCCTGAGGCCCTAGAAGTTGGCCAACTAATGGTGACAACTCTGACTTCCAGCATGGACCAGTCTCGCCACCTTCCTCCCGTCCTCTCCCAACTTATCAGGCTACCCCACTGTGTCCCCTCCTGCCCAATCCCCAACCCACATACCAGCTAAACAACCAAATCCCTAACATGCTGGCTCATCCACACACACTAAATCAAAGCTCTGTTCATCCCATAGTTGGGGACTTACCTTTGGACTTGCTACCCAAGTGTAAGGTCACAGGGGCAGTAAAGTTTTACTTCAAATTCTTTTGCTACTGGTTGTATTTTTGGTTTCTCATGGATCTTTCTTTGACCTAATAGCTGACCTAGCAAAAGAGGGCTCCATCATCAGGGAGCATCCACTGGGCACCAGGCCATGCTCTGCCATCCATCATGAGCAGGTTCTGACCCCTCTCCAGCATCAGCCCGCCCCTACCCCACTACTATATGTCTAGGAATTTTGGGGCTCTCTCAAATTAAAGAGGTCAGCTTGGCTGAATTGGCGGTAGTGTTTTTGAGAGGGCGATTTCTGTGATGCCCATCAGAAACTGGAAGAATACCCCCTAAATTTGCCTGAGTCTTCCTAGCATTTCAGTAGCCAAGGACTCTCCAGATCACAACGCTCATACAATTTTGTCTTACAAAAAAAGAAAAAAATGTCCACCACCTTATATCCATTTCCTTTTTTAAAAAAAATCTAGAGCATAGTGGGGAACGATGGTTCATATTGTAATCCCAGCTATGTAGAAGGCTGAGGCAGGAAGACTGCAAATTCAAAGCCACCCTGGGCAACTTATTGAGATACTGTTTTAAAATTGAAAAAGATTATAATTATAACTGAGAGCTGGGGCAGTGGATTGGTGATGGAGCGTTTGTCTGCCATGTACAAGGCCCTGGTTCCATCCCTAGTGACAGAAACAAATAGAAAATTACATGTTGTTGAGCACATAGAGCAACTGGAATCCTTGTGCACTGAGAGGGAGATGAAATGGAGCAGCTGCTGTGGCTTCTAGCCAGCTCTATGGTGAAAAGCAGAAGACAATGGCAGAGAGAACAGATATAAAAAACTCGCAGTCTGGAGTGAAAAAGCATATGGTTGTTCAAGAGACTAACATTAAACAGAAGCCAAGAAGTTGGAAAGAGGACTGTAAGAAAGAGACCTTCACAATGTCTCAGCAATCAGAAAGATCCCACCCTTTACCAATTAAAGGATGCAAAGACAAAAGATCTTGTCCTGTGAAGAGTACCCCGAGGGCTCCCTGTAAGGCCAAAGAGGGAAGTGTTTGTCAGAATTTAGCTCCCTGGAGTTAAGCAATCCAGACACTCAGAAGCTGCTGCAGCCGTGGTACAAGAGAGACAGACTACTGCTCAAGCCAGCTGCAGACTTGGAGATGTCCACACGGTCCTGGCTTCACAAGCTTGCAGAGGCCAAGAGTTGTGGCTTCTACCCAGGTCTCAGAAGAAGGCCTTGGAGACCAAGCCGTGTGCCCCTAGGAGGGCAGTGCATGAAATTGGGAAGGAGAAGCCTAAGGTCCAGTGGAGAGCCCAAAAATTTGGAGAAGCCAGGAGCCTGAATTGTCAGCTGAGAAACACAGCAGGCCATGAGTGGATCCAGCACAAAGGAGAGAAGATGGAGGTTGCAGCCAGCAGCAATGCCACAGGGGTGGGACCACCCAAGTCCTCTGGAGTTCATGCCTCGCCACAGTTTACCCCAGCTGCTGCATCTGGAGCTATATGATTTAGCCCTTGCCCTGCTGGGTTTAGGAATTGTTTTGGTCCTATTGCCTTTTATCCCCTAATTCCTCCCTTTTGGAATGGAAATGTTTACCCTGTGCCATTTTATGTTGGAAGTGCTTAAATCTTGTTTTAACAGGAACTCACAGCTAAAAGTTTGTCTTATGTCTCAGAGGAGACTATGGACTTGGAGTTTCTTTAACAGTGCTGAAATTGTTAAGATTTTGGTACCTCTTGGAGAAGGACTGAATGCATTTTGCATGGAGAGAAGGCCATGAGTCTTTTGGAGGCCAGTGGTGAAATATTGTGGGTTGGATCTGGAATGTCCCCCAAAAGACTCATGTATTTGAATATTATAGATTGTCTATGGAACCATGTGCTGTTGGGAGATTGGGGCCTAGTCTGGAGCAGTGGGTTATAGGCATGTAAGTTGGATTACAGGTGTGTAGTGGTGGCTTACCACACCTTCCACACCTGGATCCAGGAGAGGCTGATCACTGGGATGAGACCTGACAGGATATGGATATATAAGTTGCTTCCTGCCTTCCTTGGAGGACGAGTCTCAACTTGCCTTGAGCAGTGGCCCTGTGATTCCTGAACTTCTTTCCATCTCTGTACATAGTTCCACCCCTCCCTCCCAACCCAAGCTCCTTCCGTGGCCCTCAAATAGCTCCAAGTAGGAGGAACAAAGCTCCAGCAATGGTGACAGAGCATAAGGCAGGTCTAGACGTCTGGCCAGAAAGAAGGACATGTTATGGGGTGTGACTATCTCTGCAGTCGGATAATGTCTCTTTGCCCTGTACTGATTGCCTGATGACTTTCCTAGGGCTGCTATAAAAGAAAAACAAATCTCCATAAACGTAATGGATTAAAAGAACAGAAATTGAAGTCAATTTTGATGGCCATATATGTATCCCAGCTATTCATGAGGCCGAGGCAGGAGGATCACTAGTTCAAGGACAGCGTAGGCCACTCAGCAAGACCATGTTTCAAACTAAAAAGAGCTGGAAATGAATCTTAGTGTTCCCTGGGTTCAATCCCTGGTGGCTGACCATCCCTACAAAATCAGAAATTGGACCTCTGAGGTCTGAAAGTAGGGGTTAACTGGTCCATGTCCCTTCTGAACCCCCCAGGGATGAATCTTTCTTGGCCTCTTCCGACTTCTGGTGGCCACAGGTATTCTTGACCTTGTGACCACAGTGATTTAGTCTCTGCCTCCATCTTAATTTGGCCCTATCCTCTTCTCTGTCTGCATGTGTTTTATAAGGACAATGTCATTGGATTCCAGCCCCTCTTGTAACCCAGGATGATCACATCATCAGATTTTTTAACAGGCAGATCTACAAAAGCTCTTTCTCCAAATAAAGTAACAGTCACAGACTCTAGGACAAGGATGTATCTTTAGAGGTCATTACTCAATTCCCCCCATCTCTGCAGCCCCAACCACTGTCATCTAAGCTGGGCCACCAGGACACCCTTGCCCAGCCTACAGCCTCCCAACCTCTGTGGCCAGAGAAAATCAGACCCAAGTCCCCAGCTATTAAAAGTCTCATGGCAGCTCCCAAGAACTCAGGAAGGAGCTCAGACTTGTCTTTCAACGCTCCCTCATCCTCGCCCCGGTGACCCTACTGGAACTGAGTTTCTCTGCCCTCTCCCCTCCCCCTGCCCCTACCTCACTGGCCTTTCCTTGGGTGCAAACTCTGTCTGGCGTCCAGGCCTCCTCCGTGTTGGTCCTTCTGCCTGGCCCTCAGGCGTCACCTGGATGCCTTCTGCTCATCTGCAAAGTCTCAGTTGGGAATCCTTCCAATCTCTTTCAGCAACCTGGGCTGTTAGGCCTGAGGCTGTCACTGCCACAGGCAACAGGTGATAAGGGCAGGGCCACCTGCCTCCAGACTGGACTGGGAGCTCAGCGTGCTGCCCACCTTCGTGACTGCTATCCCATAGCAACCTGGCTGTCATCCTGGTGGCCACTCCCCTGCAATGTTCTAGGGGGCATGGAGGTCAGTCAGCCCTGGTTAAACCTCCTCTCCACTTCCCACCCACACCCGTCTTCCTTCCTCAGGTGCTGGGGAGGACACTTTTTTTTCCTTCCAATTAAAATCTTAAGTTAAGCACCTTGGCATGTGCCTTAAGACCCAGCCCTGGGAGGTGCAGACAGGAGGATCCTTGGAGCCCAGGAGTTTCAGACTACGAGCAAAGACCCTGCCTCAAAACAAAACAAAACTCCTAAGTTCTGTTTGAGTGTGTGAATTTTAAAATAATCTATACCAGCTTTAGTAAGATAAAACTCACATATCATCCAATTCAGTCCTGTGAAACATCCAATTCAACAGCATTTAGAGTAGTTAAAGAAGAGTGCAAACACCACCCTAGCCACCTTTGGAACCTGTCCCGCTCACTCCCCCACCTCGTCCCGTCACCTGGCAACCTCCAGTCTGCTTTCTGTCTTTGAATAATAGATTTGCCTGTCCTGACATTTCATATAAGTGGACTCACACAATACGTGGCCTTTGTGTGTGGCGTCTTTCACCACGAACAGAGTTTCCAAAGCACACCCACATTGTAACAGGTATTAATTGTTCCTTTTCATATTGTCCCACTGTAGTGATAAATCGCATTTTGTGTCTCTGTTCATCTGTCAGTGGAAAAGTAGGTTGTTCCTACTAGATAATTGCTTCTATGAGCGCTCACACGCAAACTTCTATGTGACCGTATATTTTCATGTCTTTTCATACCTGAGTGGTGAATGTATTTTTTGAATTAAAAACAACTTATATTTCTTTCTTTCTTTTTTTTCTTTCTTTTTTTCTTTTTTTTTTTTTTTAACCTTTGGCTAGGCAGGAGGTGGAAGCCGACATTCTCCGCAGGCAAGGCCAGTGCTTCACAGCGGTGCCACACTCTAGCACCCCCCCCCCCAAATTTTCTGCTGTTCATTACAAAGGAGATCACTAAAGTGAGAAATTAGAAACAGGAAGACGTGGACACACCCCTACTTTTCACACTGATATCTGGGGTCCCTTTCCATGGGAACTTACATGGATGTGTCAGGGCAGTGATACAGGGAGAAACTGGGGCACCTCCCTCCCTGGGCAAAGGCAGCTCTCTGATTCTCTGAGCAACTGTGAAGAAAGGGCCATCCAGTGCAGATTAGAAATAAAACCAGCCTTGGCTTCAAAAGGTGGACAAAAGGAGAATTTCCAGCTGGGGGTGACAGTGAGGAGAACAAACTCAAAGGGTGGGGGCCTCTTCTTTCTTTGGCAAAAATAAAAGGTGGGAGAATCCCCCTCCCCCACAAAAGACCTGAAACAAAAACCTGAGAAAAGTATATTAAAGTGGATGGATTATAGGTGATTCATTTTCATTCTAAAAATTGCCTGAATGAGATTATATTGCTATTATAATGTTTTACCACTGAAAAGTCTGAGAAAGCCCTAAAGGATTAATGATGGCAAACAATGATTTTTATGGAATTTAGCAAAAGGCTTTGCTGTTTGTTCCTCTGTAGCCTCCTGTCCCGCCATCCCAAGAACTGGATGCTAAAAACAGGTGGAGTGAGCAGTTAGCTGTGGACCTAGGGGAAGGCTATGTGTGATTTCCAGGAAGGAGATTAGCTTTGGAGCACAGAAGATGCAGGTAAGAAGAAACTTAAGTTTCTCTTGTTAAAATCCTTGTGAAGTCACCACTGTGGCGAGGCACACCTGTCATCAACAGAAGGGCTGTAATTTTAAGGTCAATCTGGCCTACACGGCAAGATCTTGTCTCAAAAACTAGGCAGAAATAAAATAACTGAAAGTGGCACATAGTGGCACATGCCTGCCATCCCAGCTACTCAGGAGGTTGAAGCGGGAGAAGTAAATGTTTGAGTCCAGCCTGAGCAATTTAGCAAGATTGTTTAAAAATAAATAATAAAATGGGTGGAGATGTGACTAAGGGTGAAGCCCTAGTTTCAATTCATAGTACGAGAGAGAGAGAGAAAGATTACTTTTAAAAATCTAAAATTCTACAGGACATTGTTGCAGAGACCTATAATCTCAGCTACTCTGGAGGCTGAGATAGGAGACTTACTTGAGCCCAGCAGTTGGAAGCCAGACTGGACAATATAATGAAATCTTGTCTCAAAAAATAAAAATCCAAAATTCTTCACTATATAATTTTTAAAATCTGACTCAAGCAGTGATTGGCAAGTCTGAAATTTATGTCCAAAGTTTTAAACATTTAAAAATACTACTAACTAGAAAAACCTCCATGTCTACTCAGAGGTACGATCTAGAGAGACGCGAGGAATGCTGGGTGGAATCCGCTACTTTTTCTTCCAGCACCCAGAACAGACATGCCCAGCTAATCAGAAGACCCTTTTCCACTGAAGTAAAAGCTTACCTTGGGAAATGATGTTGTCCTATACTTAGAAGACTCTAAAGTCTTCACCAAGGACTTTTAGGTCTGATTAAGAAATTCACCAAGGTAGCAGGATATAAAATCAATATGAAAAATAAAATGAACAGCTTTTCTGTACACAACAATGAACTTGCTGAGAAATAAAGACACTAACTCAATTCCCAATTCTTTAAAAAATAACCTGGAGCTCAATCTAACCAAGGAGGTGAAAAACTTCTACAATGAAACTTGCAAAACACTGAAGAAAAAAATCAAAGAAGACACTGGAGAATGGAAAGACGGGGCTGGAGGAATAGCACAGCTCTTAAAGTGCTTGCCTAGCAAGCGTAAGGCCCTGTGTTCTATTCCCCAGCACTACATAAAGCCAGGCATCGTAGTGCATGCCTATAGTTCCAGCAGTTGGGAGGCTAAGGCAGAGGATTACTGTGAATCCAGGCCTATCTTGGGCTACATAGTGAGTTCAGGACCAGCCTGGACTACAGAGTGAGACCCTGTCTAAGTTCATGGGTTGGGCAGAACTAATATTGTCAAGATGTCAGATCACCAAAAGCAATCTACAGATTCCATACAATTTCCATAGACGTACCAGTGGCCTTCTTCAGTGAACTAGAATAAACAATCCTAAAATTCATATAAATACACCAAAGATCTAGAATTGCCAAAGGAATCTTAAGCAGAAAGAGGAAGGCTGGAGGCACGTGAACTCAAATCATACTACAAGCCACAGTCACAGAAACAGCATGGTGCGGTCACAAAAACAGACACATAGAGCAACAAAACAGAATAAAGGACAAAAAAAAAAACAAAAACAAAAACAAAACAAAACCCAAGCCCACACAATTATGGCATCTGACTGTGGACAAAAAACACACAATGGAGAAAAGATGGCCTCTCCAACAAACGGTACTGGGAAAATGGAATAACGACTTGTATAAGACTGAAACTAGATCCCCATCTCTCATGCTGTACAATAATCAATTCAAAATATGTCAAAGTCCTAGGCATGACACCTGAAACCTCAAAATTGCTTAAAAAATACATAGGGGAGATACTGAAAGCCACCAGGCAGAGGCGAAGACTTCTAGAACAGGACTTCTATTATAACCCAGAAAATAAGAGCAAGACTAAGTGAATGAGACTATATCAAATTAAAAAGTTTCTGCACATAAAGGTAAATACCAACAAAGTGAAGAGACAGCTTACAGAATGGGAGAAAATCTTTGCCACCTACTCTCCTAAAAGAGGAGTAATAACTAAAATATATTTTTAAAAAACCTCAAAAAACACCAAAATTATCTAGCCCACTCAAATGAGCAAAGGAATTGAACAGACACTTCTTAATAGAAGTGCAAATGGCCATTGAGTATTTGAAAATTGTTCAAAATCTTTAGCCCTCAGGGAAACGCAAATAGAACTGCACTGAGATTTCATCTCACCCAGTCAGAATGGCTAGCATCAAGAATACATTTTTTAAAAAATGAGGATGCAGGTGGCAGGGTGGAGAGGAACCCTCCTAACACTACCGATGAAAGCAGAAAGTTGTGCAGCTCCTATGAAAATCAGTATGAATGTTCCCCCCAAAAAACTATACCATTCAACCCATCTATACTACTTCTTTTATATAACAAAAATTAAAGTCAGTTTATTATAGGGGATACCTGCATATCCCTGTTTGTTGTGGCACAATTCACAAGTCAGTGGAACCAGCTTAGGTGCCCATCAATAGATGAATGGATGAATAAAGTGTGCATGTGTATGTGTGTGCATACTCGTGCATGTGCATGGAATATTATTTAATCAGAAAGAATGATTATAATTTGCAGGAGAATCGATGGGTATAGGGATAATCAGCTGAACAAAATAACCCAGACTCATAAAGGCAAAATCTCATATTCTCCCTGATGTGTAGAATCTATTTAAAAAAAGAAAAGTAGAAAGATGACAATTAGAAAAGAGAAATGGAATACAGGAGAGGAGGGGGGAGATGGAAGAGAAGGTATGTGGAGAGGGATATGGTCAAAACATAGTAGACACATCACAGCCTGCAGGAAATACGAAACTCAGGCAAGATGGCGATGGGGTGGTTGAAATGATCAAGGTAGGTTGAGCATGTGTATGAGTCGGCCTAAATGAAAAACCCATTAGCCTGTATAACCAGTATGCACCGATTAAAAGATGTGAAACAAATGAACAACAACAAAAAAAAAAGTTTCTAGGAGTGCACCAGAGGATGCACAAAGGAGGAAAAAGAAAAAGAAAAAAATGAAAAAAGAAATCTCCTTTTTGCACAGGCGTAAAACCAAGATGCCACCTAGTGACAGGGCTTCTTAATTGCAGGCAGAGTGCCTGAGTTGTCTTGGAAAAAAACGAAGGGACTGTTGGTGAATAAATGCATGTTTCTGTCTACTATTGAGTAAACACAATATTCCTCCTAGAGACTATTTTTGAATTTCAACATAGGTTTTTCTTGAGGTAGCCCAAGAGACAAGCTAGTAGAAGCCTTTCAGGCACCTGGTTGTAGCAAAGGGCCTTTAGGAAACCTCATGGTCTTGCTGACAGGGGTTAACCAAACGTCTCAACTCCCCACACAACATGTAACATGCTTTAAATCCTGTCCTAGTCATCAGGCCAGGGGCTTCGGAGTTGCTGCCTTTGGCTGAGGAGACCTGAAGGTCCCTCAAGCTATTTTCTTACCTAGAGATTGGTCACCATCTGGGTATCAATCATTTTGATGCTGAGGCCCAGGCCCAGGAGTTGGTGTGTAAACTTAGAACATCCTTGAGCTGAAGAGGCTATTCTGCAAGAAACCTTGGGAAGACAGAGGCCCGGAGCTGGGCCCAGATGGGGTCTGCAGATAAGGAGGCTACAGCCTAGGGATATTTGTTGAGAGAAAAGTCATTTTATTTGGTCTTGGCCAGGTGGACTAGTCTATGTTTCCCAGACCTTGTGGCCAGCTCTAAGATGATGCCTATGCAATCAAATTCTTTAAAAATAAAAAACTTGTAGAGACAGAGATAGGTAAACAGCCATTCCCTCCTTTCCTCAGCTATTATGGACAGAAAACTAATATTATGGTTTAGATCTGAAATGTTCCCCAAAAGGCTCACGTATTTGCATTTTATTGAGTAGCTAAGGAGCCATGTGCTGTTGGGAGGTGGGGCCTGAATGGAAAGGGCAGGTGCCTGGGGCTTGATCTGGAGAGCTGCGTCAACTTGTTGAGATTGGGGGTGTCCAGAGCGGAGCTTTCAGGTGTGTGCTATTGACTTGTGGGCCAGAAAGTCAGGGAGGAGCACTCATCCTGGGTGTGGATGGCCCAACTGGCAGCTGGAGCTAAGTACAGGATGAAGACACGTTGTTACAGCTTTTCCTGGGAAAGCTTTGGCCTTCCCCTTAGTCTCTAGACATTGACTTATTCCTCACTCATTTGTCAATTTTCTGTCTGCTATGATGTGTCTGGACCTCTCCCACGTGTTTCCGCCATAGCCTGCCTACCATGAATGGACTGTGAGACCTTCTGAGACAGTGAACTAAAATAAATCTTTCCTCCCTTAAGTAGTGGATATCAGGTATTCTGCCCCAGCAATGAATAAGTAACTCAGACAATTAGCATATCCCTCTGATGGAATATGCAAATGCTGGCCCCAGGATGTTGGATTTAATTTCCAGTGAAGAAAGAAACAGAGAATGGTCAAAGGATGAAACAATACAAAAAAAAAATGTCTATTGTATAATTGTATTCCTTTCTCTTCTCTTTCTTACTATGAAAGCCTTTGCATACCAGAATAAGATGTGGTGGAGCTTTGAAGCTCTCAGAGGACTTTGCAGGTCCTTTGGAGCTAGCATTAAATAAACTTTTTCCACCAAGCATCCTGACAAGTAGTTCACACCTGAGTGCCAGTAACAGTTCTGCTGAGCCAGCCAGGGGGAAAGTGCTGGCTGTCAAGTGGTACAGGCCTCCCAGCTCCCCCCAGGGTAGCAGCAGTCCCTGCTTATGATCCCATGATTAAGACTCCAGGTGCAGCCCAGCAGTTTCTGGAGACATTTTGTACCTTGGAAAGTCTCCCTTCTTTCCCATAGCTGTAGGTGACTATAAACACTTTTGTGGGTGAAAGAAAAAGGTTTCTGGGAAGGAATGGATTCCACTTGGGTTTCCCACCAGAAGTACACATCAGAGATCTCGGATCTCCATGCTTCAGGCCGCATTATTATATTATACAATGAGGATTCTGACAGAGAGAGAGGAGAGAGGAAGAGAGCGTGCACTAAACTGATGATTCAGAGAGAAGGGAAAGATTTTTTACACTTCTTCTGGACAGTAAAGCTTGGGTGGAAAAGAAAAAGATGAAGGAATTAGCCTTTCAAATGCTTATAATCTATTCCTAGTGGTGGTAGAGACCACAACAACCCCAGGTCCCATAAGCAATGAGAAGGCCACTGGAGCTGCATCTCCTCCACAAGGTGAAAGTTAGGCAAGACTGAAGCCCTCCTTTTAAGATCTGACTCAGTCTCAAAGTCGTATTGGCTGGGTAACCTCCTGTTTCATGGCAAGACAATACTCTCTACTGCAGTATCTAGTCAGAAGTTGGAATCAGAGTGATGAGCTGGAAGAATATTTCTGGCCTTATAGCTCTTTGTCAACCTCAGACTTGCTCAACTAGAAGAGCTCTAACCTGTCATATAGCAATGAGCCAGAGAGTCACTGTGCATGTCTGTTTTTGCCACTGATCACCCCACGTGGGTGGATATTCAAACTCCTCTAAATATTCTAGTTAGTGGCTGCACATCATAGCTACCACCCACTATATGCTGACAAGGCCTGGCTTGCATTAGATGCTTTGTCTGCAAGAGATCTCCAAAATCTTCCTGCCTGCTAGTAGAAGAATATGCTTTTTATGATCCCTGTTTCATAGAGGAGGAAGCCAAGGCTCTGAGACAGAACATGACCTGCTCAGAGCCTGAGTGTGAGCCTAAAGATCCCGGATGCTAAACTGACACAGAGATGAATCTAGACTTCCAGGATGATGGTGGCAGTAGCTTAAGTCCTGGGGTCCCCTTCAGTCATTCCAAGACCAGGCTTCCCAGACTGCACTTCTCTCATCTGGGGTTTCCTGGCTAGGAGCAGGACCATGGGTGTGGGCAGGTATTTGGTGGTCATTGGTGACTATCACCCTCTCCCCCCATCTCTTTATCAAACATTGTCATGGTAGCCTGAGGTTCACAAAAGGCAACTGGGCAATGCTCCCTTCTGCCTCCACCCCCCACCCCCTGCACCTTTTTATGATACTGAGGATCGAGCCTGGGGCCTTTTTGCTAAGCTACATCCTCAGCCCATTTCTTTTTGATTTTGAGACAGGGTCTTGCTGTGTGGCTAAGATGTGCAGTCTACTAGGTTCAAACTTGTAATCCTTCTGTCTCAGCCCTGCCAGAGCAGGGAGACTAGAGACCTGGGCCACAGGCCTGGTTCTCCCTTTTATTGTTAAGACAACTGCTCGTGTCATGGGGGGAGGGGTCATGGACGAGGAGCTAGATTAGAACCCAGAAATAATGGTGGACCCCCAGCTTCTGACATTATCCAGGACTTCAGAGCTCCCATCTGCTCCCCATCTCCACAAGACTGTAAAGGGCCCAGCCTGGGAAGCGGCTGACCCTAGACTTCAGGCCACCAAGGAAAGTCTGGTGAGGTGGGGGAGGCTAATCTGAGGAAGGTCACCTGAAACCATCCCGCCCTTCCTTAGGCCTGGAAAAGAACAGAGGGCCCATGACCCTGTGCAGGGCTGAGGGTTGTTGAACACCTGGAATGTCCTGGCCACTACAGAGATGCCCAGTGCCATTGTAACAAAATACTTCAGCTACTACCCACACCTGCCCTGGCCCATTAGAAAGAGGCTGCCCATGGCTAGGACTGTGAATTAATCCATTCCGGCTGTGTGGTTCTGGAGAAGGATTGTCATCTCTCTGGGCCACACTATTAACAGAATCTTCCAGGAGGAGGAAACGCTTAGGCAAGAATGGGATTGAGGGAATGAGCGGAAGGGACAGTTTGATTTGTCCCATGAAGAGGCAGGAGGTCAACAGAGCTCTTGGCCTCTAGGACAGGAGAGGCACCTAAGGACCTATCTAGAGCTTGGCCTCTAGGACTGGGAAGAATCTAAGCAGCTCTGGTTTGAGGCCAGCCTGGACAGGACCACCAGATACAGAAAACCAGGTGCTGTGACAGAACCCAATGTCTCTGCATGCTAACCTGAGAGCCAGCTGTCACATCTGGTTGAGGGCAAAAGTCATACCTAGACCAAGAGTTACAGAATACTTGCAGTTCTGTTAAAATATTAGAGAATGAAAGAGAGAGAGAGAGAGAACTTGAACTTAGTACGCACACGCATGCACACACACACACACACGCACACACACGCACGCACGTGTATAAAGTTAGAGAAAAATTATGCTTCTATCAAATTGCCACCTCTGATAGCAAGGAGAGCCATCTGTCCACCATCTTTATGCTTGCTGAATGTCAGGAGCTGTGTCTAGGCTTTCAACATGTTGATCAATTAAATTGTCCCACCCTGGGATTTTTGTTTTGTTTTGTTTTGTTTTGTTGTTTTTGCAGTACCAGAGATCATGCTCAGGATCTTCACATTGAACTACATCCCAGCCCATTTTTATTTTTGACTTTTGAGGCAGGGTCTCACTAAATCACTAAGTTGCCCAGACTGGGCTCAAACTTGCAATCCTTCTACCTCAGCTTCTCAGAATGCTGGGGTTGTAGGCCTGACTGAGCCTCTCAGGTCCAGGACCTTCCCTGGGTACTCAACAAGGGTTTTAAAAGGTACATTTTAGCTGGTGTGGTAGCCCACACCTGGAGTCCCAGCTATTTGGAAGCTAAGGCGAAAGGATCATACATTTGAGGCCAACCTGAACAGCTTAGCCAGTCTCTGCATCAAAATAGAATTTAAAAAAAAGTGATGGGGGTGGATCTCAGTAATAAGAGTCCCTTCCATTCAATCTCTGCTAGCATAAAACAACAATAAAATAACCATTGAGGAGGGCTCAGCACCATCAAGTATTGTTCTTGCCCCAAACCAGGGACTGAATATCATCACAAGGAGACAATGTGATAAGCCTCAAAAGAAGATATGTTCTGTGGCACCACTGGCCTGCACTCCTTTTAATGATCCATGACATAAAAGGCAAAGATATCCAGGGAGCTTTTATAGATTTGAAAAGATTAATCACACATGACAAATTAAATGAGGCATATTATCCCAGTCTAGAGCCTGGACTGAAAAAAATTCATAGTAATGGGTCAACTATAAAATGAGGTTATAGTAATTTATATCTCTGTTAAACTTTCTAAATGCGACTTAGGGAGGGTAACCTACTCTTACAAAAAACAAACTGAAGGATTTTAAATGAAGAATTAGCATGTCTGCAACTCAGATTCAAAGACTTCTGCAAAAAAAATCCAGCATGCATGCACGTACATGCGTATAAATACAGAGAATGTGCATGTGCAGATGTGTGGTGAGTCAAATGTTAACAACTGATATTGCAGAAGAAATGTATGCAGTGAGAGTTCATGACTATCCTTGGAGATTTTCTGTAGGTTTCAAATGTTTCCAAAGTAAAAGAACTTTTAACAAAGAATGAAGTTATTGGAGCTGATCTACAAAGAACTCCAACATATATTTAAATGGAAATGCATTGTTATGTTTGTGTAGAGTACAATTCTATTTATGTAAAATAGCCTATATATGAATGCTTGTAAGTGTAGGAGGAAACCACCATATTTTAAAGATCCTCTAGACAGGGTGATCCACAGCCTCAAGCATGCTTCATATCCCATCTGCACCACCCTCCATCACACAAATAGGGTGAGGGGCGGGAGGGGCCCCAAGAGCTTCTCCAACTCCCGAGATGGCCGACACATCACCAAGAATTGGAACAAAGCCTACATTGGTCCCAAATGAGCTTCCAACCCTTTTAAATACTTTGACCTCCCCCCCACCCCCTGACTCCCGATTCTGCCATGTAAGACCAAAATCTTTGTAATGAACCCAGGGACCCAGTGAGGAAGCCAGTGGCATGGGCAAGCCCTTTGTCAGCAGACCAGTTTCAACAGAAGTGTAAGGCTTGGTCCTTTTGTGTCAGGTCGCCTGCTGGTCACCCTTGACTGATCCTTGGGACACTATTTACTGTGGCTCCTGACCCCTGTCCAGCCCCTGGCTGTCCCTAAGCAATCCTCTTTAGAGCTATGAACTCTTAAGTCAGGCTCCCCAGGGGATCAACTCTCTGAGGGACACAGGAAGCAGTGTCTGCCTGGGGAGCTGTTGGTCTGGTGTACCCCGGGGTCCCTGCTCTCATCCCTCTTCTGCCCTTAAGGAAATCAGCTAACAAATGAAGGAAGCAAACAAGAAGCTGACCAGAGACGGACATAAGTCAGCTCAGAGAGAGGGACCAGAGCGGGCAGGGGCAAGAGCCCAGATTAAGGACAATGACCATATTCATTGACCTAAGCAATAGTTTCACCAGGTAGAAGAGGCAGAGAAGGCCAAGAGTAAGTGGGTTCAGCCCTCATAGCCATCCAGATCTTGTTCACAGCTTGTGTGATGTGCCACCTGGGCCAAGGTCTCACTCAGCAGAGGAGGAACCCTGAGTCCCAGCCCAGTTACGAGTAACTCGAAAAAGGCAGCCCTATCCTCCCTTCAGTTTTTCAGCTCCCTTTCCCCACCCCATCAGCTGGTGAACTTCAGGAAGCATGCAGGTTGGCAAGAATCCCTCATACCTCTCGTCTCTCATCTGCCAAACTAACATTTGAGGAGCTAGCTGCACTCAGTGTGAGGCCTAGGCCACCTGGCTGTACCGCTTCCCCTTCTGCCATCCCCTGGACA
Source organism: Ctenodactylus gundi (assembly GCA_004027205.1). Classification (NCBI taxonomy): domain Eukaryota; kingdom Metazoa; phylum Chordata; class Mammalia; order Rodentia; family Ctenodactylidae; genus Ctenodactylus; species Ctenodactylus gundi. Next base: position 327,458 of record PVKB01000594.1, on the reverse strand, counting down.
CCGTCCACCAGCTTCCACAGGTGTTCCTGCAGGACGGGCACAGGTCCTCATCTGTGTCACCACCTTACTGGAGCAGCTACACAAGCGTAGTTGCTCTTCATGTCCATACAAAAGTAGTAACCTGTGCATTTGTTCAATAACTGGTTTCTATTCTGTGACTGGCCAGACCCAGGAGACACTGCAAGAATGAGACAAAGTAAAATCAGTCGGTGTGAATAATTCTATCTCTGTACAAAGTATGGTGGCTGCTTTAGGGACTCTAGGCAGATCACACATGCACCTCTCATCCCACTGGAACAGCTGAGACTCTTGAGGCATTTGCTTTGTGGTGGGCATGACTTAAAATGTTCCAGAAGATGCCCTGCCCAGGGAGGCACACCCATACCCGCAGTATGATCCTTCCCACAGACTCCGGGTTTCTGTAGACTCCTTCAGGTCCATCTGTGGAGAGATGATTGTATGAAGCTCTCACTGTATATTAGATGCCTTTTCAGAACTTTATACTTCCACAGCATCATCACCTTGAAAATGTACCAAGCCCCAAGTGCTAGGCATGGAGCTATAGAATTTAACAGAACTGCAGGATTTAAAGTTTGCTCTGCTGATTTCAGTCTTGCTTTGGTCTGATTGCTTTCTGTTCTCCTGCTCCTCTCCTTTGGAATAGAAATGTTTACCCTGACCCTCATATGCTGGAGATGCTTGATTTTTTTTTTTTTTTAATTTTCACAGGGGCTCACTGCTAAGAGTTTGTCTTGAGTCTCAGAGGAAACTTGGACTTTATAGCAATGTTAGCACTGTCAAAACTTTGACAACTCTTACAGATGGTGTTGTGGTTAGGATCTGGAGTGTCCCCCAAAAGCCTCATGTATTTTAATGTTATGGATTGTCTATGGAGCCGTGTAATGTTGGTGGATTGGGGTCTGGCCTGGAGGGGTGGATTGCGGTTGTTGGGGTTAGGGGCGTGTGAGTTAAGACTAAAGGTGCGGTTATTGGGATTAGGGGCGTGTGAATTAAGACTAAAGGCATGTGGGGGAAGACAGCCTGTCATCAGTCACAGAAATGTACATCTAGTAAGGAAGGAGCCACATGGGAATGAGGCAGAGCTCATTGCTCAAAGCCCGAGCCTCAAAGAAATCAAGGGACAAGCCAGAGAAATCCTACATTACTTTTGTTAGTTTTTTTCTCCTTCCCTTTGAACTCCATAATGAATAAATGCATTGGATCCAGGTCTCTATCCAGGTGACTCTGGTCCAGAGCTCCCTCTGGTTTTCTAACTCACAATGCTAAGCAAGCAGTCAGTCAATATATTAGTCTGGACACCAAAGTCAACATCCTTGCCTAGACGACTGTAGTCCTAGGCTCCCTCTGGCTCCTCACTGATGGGAAAATAAATCCCAGGGTTCCCAGCCCAGATTGTGAGCTCAGGCCCTGCTGAGGCAGCTGCACCAGTCAGAGGCTGGGACAGAAACTGGGAGAGACCTTGAGGAGAGGGATCAGAGCGGTCAACTGGGTAACAGGGCAGGATGAGGAGGATCTTGCTTCCAGGGGTAGAATCAGCAAGTGCAGGGTGAGGGTGAGGAGAGGGCAGGGAGAGGAGGGCAGAGGAGGAAGACATGGATGCCTGCTGGGCGGGATGGAGGCAGGCCCTCTCAGAATTGGTTCTGAATGAGTTCTGAGCTGAGGGAATACGAGGCAAGGCCGTCACCACCTCTGGGGCATCCTGCACCACAAGACTGCCAGCAGAGGTTGGGAAGAGACTTTTAGACGGCAAGACGACCACCAGGCCCATCCCTCTTGTGCTGTCTCACCTACAGGGTGACCCCCTTTTTTTTCTTTTCTGCCCACCACCAATTTTCTCCCTGTCCAGCCAGCATCTAATAGTGCCTGGATCAACTTACCCTGCACTCATTCTACAGTCCAGAAGAAGTAGGGGTCCCTTCTGAATGGCACAGCATGCCCCACAGTCCTGTGTGGCCTCAACCACATCCCATTCTTCTAATCCCAGCATGTTCCTGGGGTAACACCTCTGCTGGAGCTAAGAAGCTGACATTGGCAAGTACAGTGTCCTCACAAAAATGTCTGGATTCTGTGAGCAGAGAAGCCACTGGTGTCCCCTGTTGGCCATGGCCTGCATTCGGGTGACTCTGGCTACAGTGTAGTTCCCCTTCCACACCACATCCCAGGAAATCCTCACCTTGCCATGGTGGATTCTTTCACTTCGCCTTAATCTAGCCAACATGGGGGGAGTGGGGAGCTAAGAAATTAACGCAAAAAAAACGCACAGAAGTGTTTCAACTCACCTCGTCTTCTAGCCCATGTCTCCTCTGTGGAAAACCCCCAAGTTCCAAGCCCCTGAGAGATGTGGGAATACCAAGAGCTGCTGTATTTGCCCTCCCTACACCCCAACCCACCTACACACAGTCCATCTCCCTCACCACACAGGTCTTTGCCCTTCCATTGCCTCCCACAGTGACCGGACATTACTCCTACAAGCCTGGCTGCAACCCTTGCAGGATGGGCCTCAGTGCCTGGTCCCCAAGCCACCCCACCCCCCAGCAAGGCCTGGCTTCCTTCTGGTGATCCATCCTTCCTCTGCTGGCCTCCTAGAACCATCTCCCACCTACACCACTGTCTCACACACAGACCATAATCATACTGTGGACTTGCTTCTGCAGACTGCCCAACTCCTCAAGATCAGCCAAGGGGCCTTGGCCTCCACACAACCCTCCGAGGTCCTAAACACTACTCCACAGCCTTCTGTAAACTCTACTACAGAAACCTGTGAGTACCCAGAATCTGGGCACAGGGCAAGCCCTGACTAATACTACAAATGTCCCTCTATATTTCCCTTGAAGAAACTCATGGTGGAGTAGAATTCTGCAGCACACAGAGCTGAGAGACTCTTGAACCTCCTCCTCCCATCTTCACAGGCCTGCTGTGGTCCTCAGGGCAAAGGATAGCAAAAGGCCTGGTGCATCAGTTGTGTGCTTTACAGGTGGAGGAATAGCTAGGAGAAGGAGGGTGACCTGTGTGACAGCTCAGCACTTGGAACAGCAGGCCCAGGTGACTGCAGCCCACTCCTCCACAGGTGTCCTTACCCTGTTGGGCAATTCCTGTGTGTTGCTCAAGCCAGCCCAGTCACCTTCACTGACCTTCAGCAGCTTTCGGACATGCTGCTTCCAAGCTGCGATCCTCAAGCCATCATGGGCATGACCCACCCCCCTTCTTCACACGACTGGTTCTTTGGACCTTAACTTTCCCCAGCCTCTGTCAGCTCAATCTCCGGTTTTTCTGTTCTCATAGCGCCATGATTCTGTCCTGACACGACCTCCAGTGTGTGCTCATACTGGTTGCTGTGATACTGAGCCCTCTTGGCCTCAGTGTCTGGAACTGTCAGCACTAGTTTATTAGTGACCCGCCACACCTAAAACAGACCCCCAAATGCCTGTTGAACAAGTGGGTCAACAGGCACCCACTTTAAGGGGAAAACGAAGCTTGGAGGACCATGAATTTTCCAGAGGACCCTCTAGGATAAACCCTGGAATTTCCCTATCTCACGTAACCTCCTTCCTGGAACACGCTTAGTGTCCCAGTGTTGTGTACACCTATGACATGAAGCCACTTCATGGCCCCAGCAGCTCTGCTTGTGCCAAGATGACACCACATCAGTGCTGCCTGCCCTCCTACCCCTGTGCATACCCCAACTCACCAAAGCCACAATATCTGCCTGGCTATAGCCCAGAGAGCACATACAGTGCTCCTTTCGTCCACCAAGCTTGGACCCATAGCTGGCTCAGTTGACCAGGTGGGTGCCACCGACTTCAAGGATGCCACCCCTGCAGGAGCTTTTCTTCATGCTCCACAGAAGCTGCAGGAAACCAGCCTTAACACGACAAGGATCAATGGAGGGTCAGTTCCCATGGCAAGGTGAGGGAAACAGGCATAAAGCTGGCATTCTGATGGGCCTGAACCACTTCCCTTCAGACCCGACTTGGTTAGGGAAGCCATAGCAAGAAAGAGAAGCAGGGACCATTTGTCCAGGGAGTCCTGGGTGCCGGCTTCCCGACACTGAGCAGGGAGGAATGCTTCTACCAGGCTAGCCTGGCTTCAGGGCTCCCAGGGCCCTGCTCCCCCAGCTCAATCCCTACTCCCAGTATGCTGGCTTTATGACTTCACTCAGTGAGGTCACCTGGAGACAATGCTGAGGTGCAGCTGCTCCAAGCTCAGCCCCAGACTAGCCAGAGGACGCCCCACGGAGGAAAAATGAAGGCAATACCTGCTAGCCAGTGTGGAGAAGGAAGGTAGAGGGCGGTGGCACTGGCTGCTCCTCGCACCATGGACGATGCCGCGGTCCTAAAGAAGAAGGGTTACATCGCCGGGATCAGTCTGGGCAAAGGCTCCTACGCAAAAGTTAAGTCCGCCTACTCAGAGCGCCTCAAGTTCAATGTCGCAGTTAAGATTATCGATCGCAAGAAAACACCCACTGACTTCGTGGAGAGATTCCTTCCTCGGGAGATGGACATCCTGGCAACCGTCAACCACCGCTCCATCATCAAGACCTACGAGATTTTTGAGACCTCCGATGGGCGCATTTACATCGTCATGGAGCTTGGTGCCCAGGGAGATCTCTTGGAGTTCATAAAGTGCCAGGGAGCTCTGCACGAGGATGTGGCCCGCAGGATGTTCCGCCAGCTCTCCTCGGCCGTCAAGTACTGCCACGACCTGGACATTGTCCACAGGGACCTCAAGTGTGAGAACCTTCTCCTTGACAAGGACTTCAACATCAAGCTGTCTGACTTTGGATTCTCCAAGCGCTGCCCGCGGGACGGGTGCGGCCACATCGCCCTCAGCAAGACCTTCTGTGGGTCCGCGGCCTACGCTGCCCCCGAGGTGCTCCAGGGCATTCCGTACCAGCCCAAGGTGTACGACATCTGGAGCCTGGGCGTGATCCTGTACATCATGGTCTGTGGCTGCATGCCCTACGACGACTCCAACATCAAAAAGATGCTGCGCACCCAGAAGGAGCACCGCGTGGACTTCCCCCGCTCCAAGAACCTGTCCAGCGAGTGCAAGGACCTCATCTATCGCATCCTGCAGCCCGACGTCGGCCGGCGGCTGCACATTGACGAGATCCTCAGCCACTGCTGGCTGCAGCTCCCCAAACCCAAAGCCATGTCCTCTGCCTCTTTCAAGAAGGGCGGGGAGAGCAAGTACCGGGGTGAGTGCAAACTGGACACCAAGCCAGGCTCAAGACCCGACCACAAGCCAGGGGCCGAAACCCACCATAGGGCCAAGAACGAAGACAAGACCGAGAACGGGCTGGGTGAGACCTCCAAAGCTAAGGAGCGTCACATTTGTGGAGCTGAGGCGGGGAAGGCGACGTCTAGAGGCTGAGAGCCCCCGGAAACAGAGGGCGGGATGTGGCGGGTAGTTTGCGCTCATGTAAACCAAGTAGGTAGGTAGGAGCCGAAAAAGGAACAAGTAAACAGGTGCAAGGAACAAGTGAAATCTGTCCATTAATCCGTTGTTTTGACTATACTCTTTTAATTTTCTTTACTTCTTAGCAAAGACCTTAATTACTGATCTCCAAATAAACCAAGAGGACTAACCTGGGGTGGGGTCTCCGGCTCAGAGTCTGGAGACCAGGACTCAGGTACAGGCAAAGTCACAGTGACCCTTGTGGTAACAAGATGTCCTCTGTCATGTTCACTTTGGGTTGACCTCCCAATCCCAAGGCCTCTAGAGCTGGGTAGTTCTACACCTCCTCCTTGCTTCTACAGTACAACCCATCCTGGCCCCTTCAACTCCCTCATATAATTTCTTTCTCCTCCAGTGTCCAAGATCATTTGAGATCGGTGGCTTTGGTGGCTCACGCCCCACCCTTTCCATTCTCCAGCTGAGACCAGAGGCTGGCACCCACCTCACTCTGTGGACCTGCAAGCCCCCTCAGCACTCCTTAGGGGTCGCATGGCCTGGTCTCTTATGTTTCTTGTTTTGGGCCACCACCCCTCCCCAAGGCATTCCTCCTGTACCCTGGCCAAGTGCTTAAGGAAAATCTTTATTAGCCAGCCAGCGACTGCACACAGGGAACAAGTCCAAGGTGTCAGCCCCAGATTTCCAAGTCTTTTAAGCCTGAAAACTACATTCTGGTGGATACAGTTGAGTGAGTTTTTGGTAGCAGTAAGCAGATTACAGAAGCAGAGAACAGAGCAAGGTGGTACACATCATTTATTCCCCCTTGCAATTGGAGCTTAGCCCAGGACTTTTCAGCTTGTTTGGTGTGTAAGCTACAGTGTTAAAGGGATGGAAATGGCTTCCATAATATGGCATTGGTCTGGTCAAGCTGCACGTCACAGGGTCCCCCAAGTGGAGAATTTACTGGAAAGCAAAACTAATAGAGAATTTACAGGAATAACCACTGGCTTCAGCTCCTGGTAGCCTAAAGCTGATCACCTCCCAGAATTATTGATGGTTAAATGTTAGGTGCTTCAAAGATAAGGAACTGAAGGAATGGCACAGTGGTTAAAGCACTTGCCTAACAAGTGCAAGGCTTCAAGTTCAATTTCCCAGCACCATGTAAAACCAGGTGTGGTGTTGCATGCTGGAGGCTGAGGGAGGAGTATTGCTGTGAGTCCAAAGCCACCCTGGGCTACATAGTGAGTTCAAGACCAGCCTGTCTACAAAGCAAGACTCTGTCTCAAGAAAAAAAAAAGACAATGGGGTGAAAAATCTTGAGGGTGGAGGACCTCAAAAGCCGCTGAAGTGTGGAGGATTTTGGCAGCTGCTAGAGGGTAGAGAACCATAGCAACCAGCCTCAACAGCCAAGCTACTTAGCTGCTTAGGATAACCCCCTTTTCCAGCTCATAAAAGCCCCCTAGACACACAGCCATGCGGCAGCCCACATTTCTGAGTCTTCTTCCAACTAACAGACTTTTATCTTGTCTTATTTACTTTCTCATTACTAGAACAGAATACCCGACATCCACGATTTATGGGAGGAAAGATTTATTTTAGCTCAGTTTCAGAAGGTCTCAGTCCATTTGTGGATGGCCAGCAACGGTGGAAGCACATGACAGGAAGGGTATGGCAGAGGACAGCCACTCATGGCATGGCAGGCAGCAAGCCAAATGAAGGGGAAAGAGTGGCGCTAACATACACCCTTCCAGGTCCTGCCCCAGGACTCTACCCCTTCTGGGCTAAGCCCCAGTGTTCTACCCCTTCCGACCAGGCCCCACAGCTTAACAGCACACGGTTCCATAAGTATTCTACTACATCCAAATACATGAGACTTTTAGGTACATTTGACATCCAAATCCTAACATTCTCATTTGATCCTCTCTCTATACCTTTCCTCAATAAAGTGCTTCTTTACACCTCAAAAATAAATATACAAACCCAACAAGTATCTAACTCCACCAATTCACAGCCCCATACAGACCTCTGGGATTAGCCACTACCACTCCTATAAGGTGTATCTTAGTTACTTATTTGTTGCTGGGGCAAAGTACCTGCTGTCCACAAATTAAGGAAGGAAAGATTTATTTTAGCTCATCATTCCAGAAGGTCTCAGTCTATTCATGGGTGTCTGGCAATGCTGGAAGCATATGGCAGAGGTTGGAGAGCTGCTCCAGCACATGACAGACAGAAGCCAAGCCAATGAGGAACAAGTCAATGTCTGGAGATTCAGGCAAGGCCAGAGCTTTCCCAGGACGACATAACAATGTTTTTTCTTCCTTCCTTTATTCAGTTCAAGCTGCCAGTTGGGACCCCCACACCCAGGGTGCGTACCCCTCCCTCCCCCCTCCCTCCCTCACTTCCTAGCCCTCAAGTCAATAATACACACCTAAAAGCTCTGTCCTAAATGCCCCCAATTTCAACAGTTGACACAATCCCTCCAGGTCAAAGTACAAGCACCCACCCCTTCTAGCCAGGTCCTACCTCCCAAAAGCACATGGTTCAGTAGATATCCCACTACATTCAAATATATGAGGCTGGAGGTGGAGGAATAGCACAGCAGTTTGAGGACTTGTCTAGTAAGCAAAAGCCCCTGGGTTCTATTCCTCATATAAACTGTGAGTGGGGGCCCACATCTGTAATTCCAACTTGGGAGGCTGAGCAGGAGGATTGCCATGAGTTTGAGGACAGCCTGGGTGCTATAGTGAGTTCAGGGATAGCCTGGGCTACAGAGCCAGACTGCCTCAAAATAATATACATGAGGCTTTTGGGGGATATACTGGATCCAAACCATAGCACAGTGCTTCCAGGGCTGCACCATAGAAAGTACAAAATAAGCTTGAAGCATCTTGCAATGCCAGAAAATAAGAAAGAGGAAACCAGAAAGTCCTTCATAAAAGAGGATCATTTATTGAATTAAATGTAAGTACAAAAATTGTCACTTTTAAGATATCACTATTACAATTGATTCAGATCAGATCACCAATACAATTGAAAACAACTGGGAGAAAGGGTGTTGGAAAACATCTTAAATATTTTTTCATATATTAACTTACTTAATGTTTATACTCAAATCACATTTCACTACAGAAGAAAAAATCATTCACAATAATGACAGCTAGCCAATGTCATCCTAACCAACTGATCAAACTCAGCACCACTAGGAATGAAATAAACTGACCTCATGTGTTTCCTGATGTGACCTACAGAGTATTTCTGGTTTGTTTTGTTTTTCTAAGGCTCACTATAGGCAATAATGAAAAAAGAGACAAGTCCAGACTGAAGGACCTTCTCCAAAATAACTGGTCTGGACTTTTTCAACTATGGTACTCATGAAAGACCAACCATGACCACTACCACCAAAAAAAAAAGGTGGCTGAGGAACAGTTTTAGATTAAAGAACAAAGCCAGAAGCCAATAAAATATAACATAGAATCCTTAATAAATCCTGGATTTAAAGAAAAAAATCTATAAAAGACATTTTGGGGATGATGAAAATAACTGAAGATGGAATGTATATAACAATACTATAGTAAATTCACTGCATGTGCAACTTGTATTGTGCTTATGTTCGTAGAAGACAGCATTTAGCAGTAAAAGTATCAAAGGATTTAGGGAAAAAAAACAAGACAGCCAATTTTGGCATAATATTATTCGTTGGTGCATTCAGGTAAGGGTGATATTATTACAGACCAAAATCAAGAGACCACCAAACACCAGTTGGGTCAGTGTAAGGTTTCTTTTATTACAGCCAGGCTGAATGATGGACTCTGATCAAGCTGTCCTGGACTCTGAGTGAGTTTCCAGAGAGCAGCAGCACGCAAGATTAACGAAGGGGTTATAAAGACATCAGGAAAGTGATTTTACATGATTTCATGGCAACCAATCATAACTACATAGCAACCAATCATATTTTGACAAGCTGATATTAACTTTTGGTGGGCTAATACATCAACATAAAGTAACCTATCAGATCCATGGGTCTTTGTCTCAGTGGACTTGTTACATGATTTAAAATAGCAAATCGTAATCTGACACTCAGTGGTCATTTTTGGTGGAAGATAACGTGACTTTCCAGCACATCTTGTTCTGAGAGACTGCTACATGTCCAGCATTGAGGCCAGAGGAATTACATCTTGGGGCTTTATCATAACACCAGCAACCTTTTGTGTTGGCAAGCCAGCAGAGTTACAAGGGCATCTGGGAATTTACTGGGTACAATTTATCACAAGATTAACTCACAACCTGGTTACAGAAAGTCACAACAATCTGGGGTTATGGAAAATATTACAGAGTTACAAAAGTACAAAGAATGCACCATATATGACAGCGCCTTTATACATGATACAATGAACAGAATTAACAGAAGTTATAGAAATTATAGAAGTTTAACTTGCACCATATATGACAGCGCCTTTATACATGATACAATGAACAGAATTAACAGAAGTTATAGAAATTATAGAAGTTTAACTTATAAAGCTAATACATAACTTGAATAGCATAAGCACCACAAAATGGAGTCACTCCAGTCATCACAGTAGTTCTGGATTTTAATGACACCATCACAATATGAGTGTTTTCTGTACTATTTTTGTGACTTTCAGTTACCTCTGAAATTGCTTATATTAAAGGGGAGTGGGAACAGTCAGTTACCCCCTGTTCCTCCCAACATTGCCGGCGATTTACCAGAAAAAAAGTAAAGTGGAAAGTCTCCAGTCTCACATGCCAAAGGTTTGGTCCCCAGGATGACAATATTAGGAAGTGCTGTGCACCTTTAAGAGGTAGTGGCTAATAGGTCATCGGAGGGCATGCTCTCAAAAGAGGTGACAGAGCCGTCCCCTACACTCCCCCTTCCTATCTCATGATGTGAACCCTCATTCCAACACACAGTCCCACCCCAACATGTGACCTTCACCAATGCTCCAGCCAGTCAGGCCACCTGATCTTGAACTTGAACCTCCAGAAACAGGAGCCACAATAACCCTCTCTTTCCCTATAAAGTAGCATGTGCCAGATTTTCATCATCCTGATGTGACATTGACGTACAGCTTTGTAATGGATTATACAGAAAGCTAAGATGGCTGGTCACATTTTGCACCTCCTAAAGGATCCTGGGTCAACAAAGCAGGCAGGCAGGCAGGCGCGTGCACACACACACACACACACACACACACACACACACACACACACACACAGGTTTCTCACAACAAAGAGAGACAGCCACCACAAAGGCCTTTCAAATAGCATGGCAACACAAAAGAATGAAAACACCACCTCCAACCATGGAGCTCTGGAGACTTCTCAAAGGTGAGATACGTACAGGGTTTCCAAGAAAGGTGACGGCTTCTACATGTGATGGAACAGGAACCGCACTCCAGGAGAAACACGTCTCAAGGCACTACCAGGGAGAGAAGGGTGTGTCAAGTAAATCTTGTCCAGGCTACCAGGTGACAATCATCACAGATAAGATCAGAAACGCAAGAAGGTTCAGATCGTGGAGGTTTTTCAGGAAAGGAAATTCTGACTTTTATCTGGTGTGTTGAAAGGAGCCAGAAGTTACTGAGTCACTAACATGAGAAGATGTGTGTTTGAACAAGGTGAAACTGGCAGTGGCTTCTAGGGAACAATTACAATACAGGGACAAGACAAAAAAAAAAATCAAACACTCAGCAAAGCGCAGGTTTGAACAGAGGTGGAAGTCAGCAAGATACAGCCTGCAGGCCAAGTGCTGCCCTTCCCTTTTTTGCGTGGTGGGGGTGCAAGGATGGAACGTAGGGCCTTCTGCGCTGTAAGCACAGACCCAAACATTAACACCCTGCTGCTTATTGGAAAAAGTCTACTGTCTGTGGCTACAACAGCAGCGCTGAGGGGCTGCAAGAGGGACTGCATGGCCTGCCTAGCTCGTTTACTATCTGGCCCTTGAAAAAACAGTCCGCAGGCTTATGACCTGAGATAACCTCAGAACGCAGGTAAGATACCTGGGGAATGAGCCACAGTGCTGCAGGTCACAAGACAGCAGGCTGCTGATGTATTTGCTCCCGACTGTCTTCCTTCTCCTAGAGTCATTCTGCTTGCATTTGGGGAATTAAAAAACTATTTTTGCAACTGAGTTCTGGTTCATCGTGACACTAAGTGCCTCAGTAGACAGCTGTTCCACACAGGCGACAAAAGCATACAGCAGAGAGGGCCAGTGTCTACGTAGGGCACCCCGAAGGAAATCTCGCCTCTATGCTCCCACTCCCAGTTTTGATGTTACTCACAGGTTACAGCTCTGCCTTCATGAGACTGTTCGTGCATTAAACAATACTAAGAATCATGCTTCTCACTGCATTCACTTACAGTGTCTGTGTGAATATGTGTATGCTAAAACATTTCCTTTTGTATTTTTGCATTTTCTTTTGGGTTTTTTTTTTCTGGCTGGTTATAAAACATTTTTTCTGATCCCTAAAAATGCAGTGGGCACTGGTTCTCCTGTATCTGCCGAATAAATAAATCAACCCTGATTGTATTACACTTTCTCAGAATAATTCCGGGGGAGCCAATCTGGTACACAAGGGACATGGTTCAAGTTCCAAAGGGCATTCCAAAAGCATGTAATCAACATCACACAGATGCAGCCCTGATACAGACAGGTGGCTTGGATGGCCAAGCCCAGCTGCAAGGTCTCTACTCCCTGCACAAGGGGTTTGCCAGACCCCACAGTACCTCCTGAGGGCCAGGCTCTGAGCTGTGCTTCTCCGGTAGAGCGCCTCACTGATTGACCAACTGCTACCCAACTGCCGGTATCCAGGACCACCGTCAAACTTAACCTGGTGCCTCCCCAGCTGAGCCTGGACCGCAGCACTCCAGCCGAACCCACTGGGCAGATCTCACAAGTGAGGCACAGATCTTGGCAGGTGACTCTCAGAAGAAAACTTGGAGGGCCACCTGGGAAAGAGGTCACCAGTGTCATTTCTGAGTAAAGGCCAACTCAGCCTGCAGGGTCTTCCTGTCTGGCTGGTTTTCAGATCTCTTGGCTAGGAGAGTGTGGTATAGGTTAGTAAAAGACCAAATCCTTTTGTATTTTGGCGCACTTGATGCAGTGAACCCCCATCATCCAATCACCTTCCAAATACATGAGGGTTTTTGAGGGGGCATTCCAGACTTAAACCTAGCACTGGTCAAATGCCAGCAGGAGGGATGGGGCATTTTTGTCCTGCCAGAGACTATACCCAACCACAGTTTCTTCCTTACCAGAGTTTTGGAGTGCTTTACAGAGGGCCCCTTACAGCCTAGACAATCCCCAGAAGTATTTCTCTCCATTTATCAGAATTTTGGGATGAGTCTGTGTGATTTTTTTTGTGAATCCTGTATCCAGAATCAAAATTTTTCTAATCTTTTTGACAGTTTTCAATGTCTTTCAGCATTTTTTTCTTGGTGGTGCCAAGATTTGAATCTAGAGCCTACTGCCTAGTAGAAAAATACTCTACCACTGAGCTACACTCCTACCCCTAAACTTCCTTTTCCAATTGAAATTTGCACTAATAATAAGCTCCTCTGTCTGTGCTGCTGTTCCAGTTGTGTTTCTGTTCATTTTTCTAGTTCTCTGTGGCTCCTGGTGAGCTATCATAAATTGAATTGGTTAAAAAGTATTTCTATCCATGAATCCACTGAAACTCAGGCATACCACTGCATTATGTTAGGCTATTTATGCTCATTTCAAAGGCAGTCTTATCTGCCATCTGCTTTTCTTTCGCCTTCTATTTCATTTGCTTGCTTGAAATTCATTTTAGTCTTTGATTCATGCATTGATCAACAAAAATTTTATAGAGATCCTTGAGGTCCTACTGGGTGCCTGGCACATCTCATGGCCGGACACTAAATGGATGATGTTCCTATCCTGGTATTGTGGTATGGATTATTATTTGGATTTGGAATGTCCCCCAAAAGTCTCATGTTATAGATAGTCTGTGTAACCATGTGCTGTTGGGAGATTGGGGCCTAGTCTGGAGCAGTGGGTTACAGGCATGTAAAGTGGATTATAGGCATGTAGTGGGAGCTTACCACACCTTCCATATCTGGATCCAGGAGAGGCTGATCACTGGGATGAGACCTGGAAGGATATATAAGCTGCTTCCTGCCTTCCGTGGAGGATTAGTCCCAACTTGTCTTGACTTGGCTTCCTGTGTGTGATGTCCTGAGAAGCTGCCTCCACCTTGGCCTCTGCCATGTACTTCCATGGCTGCCGGCCACCCCTGAATGAACTGTGACCTTCTGAAACTGTGAGCTAAAATAAACCTTTCCTGCCCTAAGTTTGTGGATGTCAGATACTGAGTCACAGCAATGAAAAAGTAACTAAGACAACCAGTGGGCTGGCTTTTCAGTTGGTGGCCGGTGACTGGCATTCAGCGGGTAGTGGATAATCATGAAGAAGTCAAATTATCAAGGAAAAACATGTTGGACAGGGCTGGAATTACAGCTGATACTCTGGGTCATTGTACTGCAGAGAATTAAAAAAATAGCAAAATGACAGAGAGGGCTCACAAGGTCATGTCTGAAGGGCACCGGCAGTGCTGCTGGACGCTGGGCATAGCAGCCAGTAACCCGCCCACAAGCCAGAGAGCAGGTGTGGAGTCAGATCCACCTGGCTTCAGATAGATCCAGGCTGCAGAAGGGCATGGAGGGATGACCATGATTCCTTTACCTTGGTTTTCCTTCTAAGGGAAAGGCAGGGAAGAGTCTCATACGCTTCTCCATTTGTCTATATATGGGAGATGTGACCACTGGAGAGATGATGTCAACTTGAGGCAATCAGGAACCACACCTGGATTAGGGTTTGAGAACCATGCTAGATTGGGACTTGAGAACCAGCCTGGATTAGAGTGTGAGTGATCTGAAGAGCACCCACCTGGATGTGGGAGGCCCAATGGGAACTCAAACTGTATACAAGGAGGGACGAAGAAAGATGGTTACATCTTCTTCCTCTGGGAAAGCTCTCGCCTTCCCAGCTGTCCATGGATGCTGACTTGCTGGACCCCACAGATCTTCATCACAGATTCGCTCCAGTCTCGACTTGCCGTCTCTGCCCGTTGCTGATCTTCGGTCACCGATCTTCAGTCTCCAGTCTTCACCATTGTTCCTTAAACAACACAGATCGGCAGCAGACTCTCACCGGCTGTCCTGCAGTCACAGATGGGAGTTCTACTTTTTTGCGGCTCAGTAGCCCTCAGACATTCCAGCTCTTGTACATGCAGGCCACAATCTTGGACTATCTCTATCCTCGGATTTGTAAGCCTTCTGAATAGATCCTTTTTGTTATAGTTTCTGTAAAATCTGCCTTTTGAAAGAGCCCAAACTAGTACAGAGGAAACAGTGACAGAGTAAAATTAATCTGCTCTGTGCCTCTGTCTCCTCACCTATACACTAGCACTGAAAATAAAATTTTAAAAGGACTATCCAGTGGTATCACCATATTCATCATTAATTGGTTCTGGGAGATGCAACGTGAACCGAAAACAATGAGGATCAGCACAAATTGTTTTGGCTGGAAAGAGAAGCTTGTCGCAAGGCACCAACCCCTGACACATTCAGGTTTGTGCATCTATTACCAAATAAAGGATGAAGACAGAACAAAAGTCAACACGCATCAAATACCAAATCCGATCAGTTTCAAAGCAGTGAAGTACCAAGGAATGACAACACATCAGAAGTATTTAAAATGTGCTCGAAGTGACAGAGAAAGGAAGTGCTAGACAAGAGTTAGTTTTCACTGTCTACCTTGTAGGACCAAGCTTAGCCCAGGGCATGACTCGCGGTGGTGTCTCCCCTGCCCACAGAGTCCTCAATCCCTGCCCTAGGCCTAGGCTGGGAACCTCCTTCCTCCATCCTAGAGGAGATTTACTCCCTGCATTTGGGCAAGTCACAGGCTCATGGGCACCATGTCCAGAGCCTAATCAAAGCCCCATGGTGGGACACAGAGGAGGGCCTGTTAGCCTCTCTGCTGGGGACAGGCCGGGGGACCCGTCTGGTTTGAGTTCCTGGCACCTCACACTGAACCCACTGTCCAGGTCTAAGCTGCCAGGCTCAAGCCTTGTTTGGACCTTTTCTCCCCACCCCACCCTGTCCCACAATACTTGTGGCCTTAAAAGGCAGGCTCAGGAGGCAAAGCAGAGTAGTTGGCCACCACTGACTCAAGAGGCCCTCCAGCTGTGTCCCTGCCATTGGCTTGGCTAGCCTCTCCCTCCAGCTGTGCCAAAAACCAAGCCTCCAAACCCAGCCCAGACAGAGCAAGATGCCCCACAGAGCTGTGTGGAGCGGTGGGCTCTGCCAACAGCCAGCCAGCCTCCCTCTGGTTTTCATTTAAGACCAAGGGTAGATCCACTTCGGTCTCTTCCTACCAAGTCGGGTAAGAAATGCAAGGAGTACAATGTCACAGTGTCATTATTGAGCACCAATTGTGTGCCTGGCCCTGTGGGTGCACACGTCACCACACCAGCCTTGGAGGGAAAGACAGGGACCTCAGTGTCACATCTGACACATGGGAAAATGGCAGGTCCTGAGAGGACAAGACACACAGATCAATGAACAAAAGGGCTAGGACCTGAAGCAGCTGTTGACTCTAAACTCTTAACCCACATAGCTGGCTGAAGTTACTGGGGAGCCCCTGGCCTCATCCTTTCTCTGTTGCAGCCCAGGCCCCCCGCTAGATGAGCAGAGCCTCCCCAGAGTTCACTGCATGAGCCCCTCCTTGCCTGTTACCTCCTTTCCTTATCCCAACCCCCAGAGCATCATCTCTAGTTCCAAAAGCAAAACATCTTCTACAAATCTCAAGGTATTTCAAGCTTGAAAGGTTTTCTTACGTTGCAAAATAGAACATTATACAAAGATTCTAAATATAGACACATGAGAAACTAAAATATGTGGAAAACCCACTAGAATCCACTTGCAGCAGTCACCTGAGTCCCAACAGGGTGGCTGCCACCGTTTCCTCTTCTCTTTGGTTTGTTTGGTGTGTTTTTGAGGTCATGTCTTGCTGTGTTACTAGACTGGTAAGTGAGTCCTGGACTTCAGCCATCTTCCTAATACAGTCTTGCGAATAGTGATGACTACAGAATTGTGTGACACGTACTGACTGCCATCTGTCAATCATCTTTTTTTCTTTCAGATTTCCCAATCTTACATATATAATTTGCATATACTTTACATCACCATTTCCCTCCAATTTCAACAAAAATCTCAATGGTAGAGGAGACTCTTGTTCTTCAACACCAAAAGAAAGGAAGAAGGAAGGAAAGAGAAAAAGAGAGAAAGAAAGAAAGAAAATATATGAGCAAAACAGCTGCCAGCTTTAACAGACCAAAAGGGACCATCATTTACTTATGGAGTCTAGCACTTAAAAAACCTGCACAGCCGTCAGACACTCATCCCAGAACTCAGCCTGAGTGGCCAGGTTGGTGTACAATGATTTTTCTATAATGCATGTAAAGAGTTGTACACTTTGCAAAACACAATCACATTATAGTAAAATAACTGTTTATATTGTCTTAGATATTATATGTAACCTAGAGGTGATTTCACTCAACTCTTCAAACGGGAATATGGGAATACTACATTACTAAAAATGAGGGACTTGAGCATCTACTGATTTTAAGATTCCATTGGATCTCCGCTACTAATTTTTTTAGTAATGTCTGTTCATGTTATTATTTTCATGGTTGTTTTGAGAATAACAGTTGATGCCCCCAGAATAAACAGAGAAAGCCATATTCTTTTATATTTGCTCAAGTACCAACCATTTCCAGCACCTTATACCTCCCTGTAGATCCAGATTTCTCCTGTCCAATATCTTTTCCTTTCAGCCTAAAGAACTTCCTTCTCCTGTGAACAGTTCATATAAAACTCTCCTTATTTTATGTTAACTTTAAAAATATATTTTGCTAATTATAAAATTATCTGCCTGCAGTTGTCTCCCCTTGAACACATTACAGATGTTGTTCCACAGTCTTCTGGGTAAAACAGTTTCTCATGAGAAACGGTCTGTCATTGTTCCCCATATACAATAACTTTTTCTTGCTTTTATGACTTTTTGCTTTTTCCTTAGTTTTCAACAGATCGATTTTGATGTGGGGAAGCACGATTTTCTTTGCATTTATTCGCCTTTGGTCTCACTGCAATTCTGGGATCACGAAGGTTTTGTTTTGGTTTTGGGTTGGTCATTCTGTTGTCATCTCCACAATGGAAACACTAGCGGTGTCCAATGTGGGTTTTGTCCTTGTTATTTTTAATTAAGGAGTCTTAGATTCACAGTAAAATTCAGTGGAAAGCGGAAAGATTATCCATCCCCATGTCTGCACAACCTCTTCCATAGTCTATACTCCACTCCAGGGGTGTATTTGTTATAGCTGATGGGCCTACATTTTCACGTCATTAGGGCTCATTCTTGGTTTGGAACATTCTGTGGCTTTTGGCAGACACGTAACAACATGAGTCCTCCTTGGTATTATCACACAGCTTACTTTTACTGTCCTGCAAGTCCTGTGCTTTGCCACCTCACATCTGGCAACCACTAATCTCCTTACTGTCTCCAGTTTTGCTTTTTCCAGAATATCATATACTTGGAATTATACTCTTTCCTTTAGTCATGTACATTTAAGCATTCTCATCTTTCATGGCTTGGTGGTTCACTCCTTCTTAGCAATGACTAATATTCTATCATTTGTATATCAAGTTAATAATACATTTACATGCTGAAGGACATCTTGGTTGCTTTCAATTTTGGAAATGATATATAAAGTTGCTATAAATATTCATGTGTGGACATGAGCTTTCAGTTCATTTGGCAAATACCACTGGATAGGACTGCTGGTCACATGGTAAGTTTTTGTTTTGGTTTTTTAATAGACAGAACCTTGTTGTGTTGCTAAGGCTGACATTAAACTCATGGAATAAAGCAATTCTTCTGCCTCAGCCTCTGAAGTAGCTGAGATAGTATGCATGAATCACTATATCTGGCTTTAGAATTTGTTTAGTTCCGTAAGAAACTGTTAAACTGTCCTCCAGAGTCACTGTACCCCTTTGCCTTCCCACCAGCTATGAATGACAGTGACAGTTGCAACACATCTTGCCTAACATTTGGGGTTATCACTCAGTATTCAGTATTTTCCTCATCCTAATAAGGAAGTTGCTTTTGTTTTATGTCATTGTTATTTTCATTACAATTCCTGGATGGATGTTGCTAAACATTTTTTCATATGTTTATTTGCCTTCTGTCTTATTTGATAATGTACTTGTTCAGATTTTGTGCTCATTTTTTATTGTTGAGTTTTAAATTTCCTTTGTTCAGATATGTCTTTTGCAAATATTTTCTCCCAGCCTTGGGCTACTGTATTAGTTTGAGTTTGAAAAGGCAGAATTTACAGAAATTATAGCAAAAAGGACCTATTTGGAAGGCTTACAGATCTGAGGATAGAGACAGTCCAATATGATGGCCCACATGTGCAAGAGCTGAAGTGTCCAATGACTTCTCAGCTGTGAGATAGAACACCTGTCCAGAATTGCAGGACAGCTGGTGAGAGTCTGCTGCAGATCTCAGGTGTTTGAAGAACAATGGCAAAGACCAGAGACTGAAGATCTGCTACTGAAGATGGGCACAAGTCAGGACTGGGGCAAATCTGTGATGAAGACCTGCAGTATGTAGAAAGCTGGTATGTGTAGACAATTGTGAAGGTCAGAGCTTTCCCGGAGGAAAAAACTGTAACAGTCTTTCTTCTTCCTTCATTTTATACCATTCAAGCTCCCAGTTGGGCCTCCCACCCCGTGTGGGTGCTCTTAAATCACTCACACTCTAATCCAGGTTGGTTTTGAATTGTCTAATCTAGGTGTGATTCTCAAACCCTAATCCAGGCACGGTTCCCAAACTCTAAACTAGGCGTGGTTTCTGATTGCCTCAAATTGACGTAATCTCCCCAAAGGTCACAGCTAGTCTTCTCATTCTTCTGACGTTGTCTTATGTAGAGTAGATGTTTTCAATTTTAAGGAAGCCCAACGATCAGTAATTTCCTTCATGGCCTTTGGTTTTGATTCGAAAAATCTTTGCCACACGCAAGATCATCTGGGTTTTCTGCCATGTTATCTTCTCTAAGATTTTTGTAATTTTATGTTTACAGTTAGTTCTACAACCATTTTGAGTTACTTTGTGTGAGGGAGGAAAGCCTATGTCTAAAGTCATTTTGCTTGTTTCCTCAGATGAAGTCATCTCTCTGTGTTGCCTGTGGCTTTGATCTTCTGGGTTCAAGGAGTTCTCCTGCCTAAGACTTCCAAGGAGCTGGGATTGCAATCATGTGCACCAGACTCAGGTATTTCTTTCTTTTCTTTTCTGTTTTTTTCTTTTCTTTTCTTTTCTTTCTTATTTTTTTTCTTTTTGCGTTGTGGATAGCCAGTTGTTCCAGGACCAGTTCTTAGAAGACTGCCTTTCCTCCATGTATTGTCTTTGTTCCATAGTCAAAAACCAGTTAACTATATGCATATGAGTCTATTTCTGAGCTGTAACCTGACTGTTTGATCTATGTTTCTATTCTTTCACTGGTTCCATGCTTTTGATTGGTACACTTTTATAATAAGTATTGAAGTTGAGCATTAATCCTACAATTTCATTCTTGTCCTGCTGTGTTGAGTTGGATATTCTGGGTCTTTTACTCTTTCAAACTTTGAAAGGTTGCAGAGATTTTAGTTGAGTTGTTTTGAGTCTATAGATCAAGCTGGCAAAAATTGACATCTTGACAATGTCAAGTCTGTCTGTCTGTGAACATGGACATTTATTTAGCATTTCTTTGATATTTTCATTAAAACTTTACAGTTGCCTTCGTATACCTCTTACACATTTTTTATTTTACTACTTATGTGTTCCATTTGCTCATTGGTGGCACATCAGAAACAATTCACTTAAATATATTAACCAACATCTCATAAGCTTTCTAAAATCACTTATTTCCAGAAATTTTTGTTTAATTTTTATTTATATATTATATGTTTTTCCACTTCCCACCTTCTCACTGACCCCGCACCCCCCATTTCCCATTTCCCTCTCCACAAAGTCCATCTTCTTTCTTTCTTCCAGATCTTTTACATTTTTTATGGCTTGTTTTTCTCATATTAGAGAAACCATATGATATTTAATTTTCTGGGTATGATTCATTTTGCTGAGCATAATGGTCTCAAGGTGCATCCATTTTTCCACCAATGACTCAAATTAGTCATTCTTTCTGGCAGCGTAAGACTCCGTTGTGTATATATACCTCATCTTCTTTATCCGTTCATCTGTGATCAGGCTTATTGGCTTCTGCCAAGACTTGGTTATTATAAATTACGCTGCTATACACACAAGTATGGATGTATTATTTTTGTGTGATGATTTGAACTCTTTTGGGAAGATACTAAGAACAGGTACAGCTGTGTCAAATGTAATATTGATTTTTAGTTTTTTGAGAAATCTCCAACTATTTCCAGCATTTTTTGCTTGTTTTTAAACATGGACTGTCATGTCATTCGAAACAAAAGCAATTTTATTCCCCCTTATCCATGTATTTTTTTCATGCCCTTCTCTTGTCTTATTCCATTACCTAGGACTTCCAATACTATATTGAAAAGCAACGGTAAGGGGAACATCCTTGCCTTCCTCCTGATTTTAGCAGCAAGTCTTCAGTTTTCTCTTTATTATGTTGGTGGCAGGTTCATCACAGACATTCTTCATCAGGGCGAAGAAGCCCCTCTTCATTCTTAGCTTGATAAGATCTGATACTATGAAAAATGGATAGATTTTATCAAATGTCTTTTCTGCATCTGTAGATATGATCATGTCATTTTTCTTCCGTAGCAGTTAATATCATAAATTGCATTAACTGATCTTTTATTGTGGAACAAGCCTTGCATATGTGGGAAAAAGTCACTTACTTGTGGTGTATAATTATTTTTGTATTCTTTTCTCTTCTTGCAGTGCTAGGGACCAAAATCAAAGCCTTCACTCTGAGCTATACATCACCAGCCCCTTTTTAGTTATTGTTATTTTGATACAGGTTTTTCCTAAGTTGCTAAATGCTCAAGGTGGGCTTGAACTTGCTGTCCTCCTCACTCAGCCACCCAGAATACTGGGATTACAGGCATGCACCACCATGCTAGTCTGGTGTCTAAATCTTTTTATACATTGTTGAACTTGATTTGTCAATATTTTGTTGAGAAATTTAATACATATATTTATGAAATATATTAGTCTGAAGTTTTCTTTTCATATAATATCTTCATCTGGCTTTAGTATTAAGGCAGTGCTGGCCTTGTAAAATCAGTTAGAAGCTGAGGATGTAGCTCAGTAGTATTGCACATGCTTAGCATGAGTGAGTCCCTGGGCTCAGTTCCTAGCACACTCTGCCCCCCAAAAGAACAAGTTGGGAGTTATTTCCTCTGGTTCTGTCTCCGAAAGAGATTATAAAGGATTTGTATAATTTCTCCATAAATATTTGACCATAGGTGTAGCTCAGCAGTTAAGGCACTTGCCGAACAAGTGCAAAGCCCTGGGTTGGATTCTCCAGCACCACATAAACCAGGCATGGTGGTGTATGTCTGTAATCCCAGCACTCAGGAGGCTGAGGCAGAAGACTTGCCAAGAGTTCAAGGCCAGCCTGGACTACATAATGAGTTCAGGACCAACCTGGACCATAGAGTAAGACCCTGTCTCAAAAAAAAACTTTTTTTTTCTTTTCTGAATTCTGTAGTGATTCCATCTGAACATAGTAATGTTTATTATTAAAGAGTATTAATTGGTGATTCTAGTCCTGTAATATATATATAGGTCTATTCAGACTGTCTCTTCTTGTGTGAGTTTGGGCATATTGTGCCATCCTAGTGGGGGATGACCTTCTGGGAATTACTTTTTTCTTATATCTTTTTATGAATCGGATCTGGAATGTTCCCCAAAATCTTCTCATATTTGGATGTTATGGAATATCGGTGGATTCCATGTAAGAGGTAGGGCCTGGCTGACAGGGTTGAATATTTGAGGATTGACCTGGAAGGGGCCAATCACTAGGACATAACCCGGAAGGGTGTATGCTTCCTCCGCCCTTCCTCCCTTATTCTTCTTCCTGTTTACCATACCATGAACAGCTTTCCTCTGCCTAAGCCTCTGCCATATACTTCCACCATTGCTAGCCACCCAGAAATGGACTGAAACTATCTGAAACTGTGAGCTAAGATAAATCTTTCCTCCTTAAGTTGTGGATGTTTGGTATTTTTTTCCAGCAATGAATATTTAACTAAGACATATCCACTGTGGTTCATTCACTTTTTTGATTTAGCATTTGGGCAAAGGCATAGGGACTCCACTCTAGAACTTGCATTCTGCACCAGTTTGCCAAAAAAAAAAAGTCTGCATTAAGGAGCTAATCACTAGCCTAATTAAAAAATAATAAAATAGTATCTGAGAACCTTTAATCTATCTGCAGAAGTTATAGATACCCCTTTGTCTCTTGACTTTCAGTCACAGTGATGGAGTTCTCAGGAAATCAAGAGACCAAGATCAAAGGGTTTTCAGAACTCTTTCCTTCCTGCCTCAGACTGTGCTAGGCAGCTGATACCACGAGTCTGGCTTCCTGCCTCCCACCCGTGGTAGATTTATTCAACTGTGCAGGCAATTGAAGATTCTGTAGCAAGTGACTCAGAGCACCCCAGAGGGACTTGCCTGCAAAGTACACCCAAGCTCTGTGGGCACAAGTGAAGGATGATGTTAAAATGCAGAGTGGAGACATCTTACGTCTTCTGTTCATCAGAAAGTCAGTACAGGAAGCAGCCACACACGTACACACACACACACACACACACACACACACACACACACACACACACACGTGCGCACGCCTGCATGCAAGTACAGAAGAAAGAGGGGTTCCCACAGGCCCTTGGTCCTGGTTGTGATGTGTAAACAAGGCTCTGTAAAGCCTTGTGTGATTTACTTAGAATCAGTGGTCACAACTGACGATCCCAAGAGAGTATCTGTCACCCAGTGACTTCAAATGGCTTCAGGTCCAGTGTGAGTTTTTCTGAAAGTCTCCGAGAACAAAATGGTGTATCAATTTCCTGTTTGTCAGAGTCTATTTGCCCACATCTCACTGAAGAACCTCACAAGAAGCCAGACTTGGGTATTCCTACCAGGACACCACCCCTGTGTACCAGAGCCCACTGGGACTTCAGCAACAGGCCTTTGACACAGTGAGTGGTATGGGCTCCCAGCACAGGACAAGCATGACATGCAATGGCAGGTGGAACACGCACCTGCTGGGTGAGCCTCAGGTGTCTCAGACAGCATATTGATACTTTGCAGGAAGCCAGCTACGCCATTTGCATTGCAGCCTGCTACATCACCTCTGTTTACAAATACCTTCCCAAATAACACAGACTAGTGGTTGAAAATTCAGACCACATTGCAGGAAGTCTGATGCAGACTGTCAGAACTGGAGGTTGCCCACCATTCCAATATAGGAACCTCTGCAACAACCTGGGCAGGTGGCCTTCTCTCTGCACCCAGTTCCTGGGGCTAACACCTCATGCCTTGTGGGGACAGGTATGATGCTCATGTGTCCATTCCTTGAAATCTTGTTGGCCTAGGAAGATGAGCTTATCTCAACAACTCTCTCAATCACAACCTCTGTCCTCTGTTCCTCCTCCACTGCCAAGCTAAGGAGAACAAATACCATCTTCAAGAGGACAATAGCTGTGTTGCCACGGGTCTCCACTTCCCAGTCCTTCCCCTCCAACTCTGAGAAGAATACCTTCCCAAACCCCATTGCATCAACCCCCAAGCCCTTCCCACAGTTTGCCTATGCTCCTAGGGTTGATAGGGCTTCTCAGGCTTTCCAGGTCCTGCCTTTGACCAACCTACCTTGTTAATAATAACAATCCTCATTAATGATAATATTTCCAACATCAACATGGCACCTCCAAGCCTCGGCTTCTATTTAAATGCCCAGATAAGCACCTTCACTTAATTTTCACAACAGCCGTGAGGGTGTGAATTGCTTCCTTCACTTGAACCATCCCTGCCTGCCACTAGTTTCCATCCTCACAGCACACTTTCTGCTCTGGGACTGCAGAGGCACTCTCTCCCCATTTTTAGACACTTCTGTTCCTTCTTTCCCAGGCCAAGGCCTGTAACGCA
Source organism: Ctenodactylus gundi (assembly GCA_004027205.1). Taxonomy (NCBI): domain Eukaryota; kingdom Metazoa; phylum Chordata; class Mammalia; order Rodentia; family Ctenodactylidae; genus Ctenodactylus; species Ctenodactylus gundi. The sequence continues at coordinate 302,821 of PVKB01000594.1, read as the reverse complement.
TTTTGAACATCCCACTTTCTAAGAAGCTTCTAGGGAATCTCCACTTCTCAAGCAGGTGCTGTGCTGGCTCCTCTCTGTCTGATCCCAACCTTTCCTGCTTCACAAATGCATCTGAGTGGTGGTGAAATACACTCAAGCAATGCCTTTGGCCATTGTGAAGAGGCCTGCACGGGCATCCAGGACCCGGGGGAGTGTATTTCTACCTATACAGAGGGGATGGGAGGCCACTTCAAAGCCCCACCGTGACCTCTATTGAAAAAAGCATTTATGACTTAAAGATGGTCAGGGAGCCAGATGCAGGCCTGTAGCCTCAGCTGAGGCAGGAGCATCCCTTGTCTCCAGGAGGGATCAGTAATCTTGTCAATGGGATCGGAATGAGTCACGCCTAGGAAACTAGCAAGGCACACTTCTGGCATGCCTGTGAGGGTGTTTCCAGAGAGAATCATCTGATAGGACAACAGATTGAGAAGGGGGACCAGCCCTGTATGTGGAAGCATCATGAAGTAGGGCGCACGCCTGGATGGACAAAGGGAAGAAACAGAAGCACTTGTTAGCACAGCACATAGCTGTGTCTCGCTCTTTATGCCCCCTGGCTGCTCAGAAGTAAGATCCTTCCTCTGCCATGCTCTCCTACCACCATTTTTTTGAGACAGGATCTCACTCTATGGTCGGACTGACCCTGAACTCACTATAGAGCCCAGGCTGGCCTAGCATTCATACCAATCCTCCTGCCTCAGCCTCCCAAGTGCTGGGATTATAGGTGTGTGCCACTAAACTCAGCTACCATGTGGTGCTGGGGGATGAAACCCAGGGCCTCGTGCTTCCTAGGCAAGCACGAGTTACACCTCCAGCCCTACCTCGGTACTCTACTTTGCCACAGCCCTAAAGCAGTGAAACCAGCCGGTCATGGGTTGGAACCTCTGAAACTAAAATCCAAAGTAAACTGTTCTTCCTTTGTTTTTCTCAAGTATTCAATCACAGCTATGGAAAGGTGGCTAACACACTAGGCGAAAACCAGGGCTTGGGCACTGGGTGGGGGCGTGGAACAGATGAGACGGCGGTGCAGATTAGGAGTGCAAGGTGACAAATCTGTGAACATCTTAAGTGCCTGGGACTTGAGACACAGAGACCAGGACAGAATTTGAACTCAGAGCTGCTTGCTGCTCACTGCCCTAGGTGAGCAGAGATACTGACCTTGCACTGCCCTCAAGCTGAGGCCTGGCCTGGGTTCCTTCGGTGTCAGAGGAAACTGCTTAGGAAAAGGCCTCGGGATCACTCCACTTTCACCGCCCAGAGCGGCTCCTAGGACCTCTTTACGTTCTTAGGGTGATCAAAGACTTCAAAGAGTTTCCAGGTCCCAGGCTGGGTGCCCTTGCAGGTTCCTATCTATGAATTCTGAGCATGAGTACGAAGCCAAGCAATCCTCCTCAAAAGGAATCTAAGTCCTTATCCCAGAATCTGTGAATAGATCACCTTAAAAGGCAAGGGGATGTGTAGATAGGACTAGAAGCCTTGAGATCAAGAGATTATCCAGATTGACCCAGATGGCCCAACTTCATCCTAAGTGTCCTTATACAAGGAAGACAGGGAAGGTCAAAGGCAGGAGGTGGCAATGTGATAGTGGAAGGAGGTGGAGGAAAAGCCACAAGCCCAGAAATGGGGCAGCCGCCAAAGCCTGAAGAGATAAGACATGGATTCTCCCCTGCAGCCTCCAGCAGGAAACCACCCTGAAGCCACTTCTATCCTGGCCCTGTGAAGCTGATCTAAGACTTCTGACCTTGAGAAAATAAGAGAATAATTTTGTATTTTTAAGCCATTAAATTTACAGTAATTTATTACAGTGGCGATTTACTACATCATATCAGAAATTTAAGTAGAGAACTTAGAAATCTATCCATCTATTTAAAATAACAAGTAGATTTATTATTCTATAGCAATTATGATTTTATTTACAATTAATGTATTTAAAAAACCATTAATAAGAAGAATGTTTTTCTGGTTTGTTTTTTTACAGGTCTTTTTTCATTTCTGACTATATAGAAGACAGCTGTATTTTCATTTGCTTCTGCATTTAACCTATGGAATGATGTTATTTTAGTTGCAGTATAGGAAGAAAATTTGGGCTCACACAGATATGAAGGTGGAAAGAGGAGAAACATTATTAGATAATAATGTATATTCTAGCTCAATGATAGATTCCCTGCAAGTGTGGGAGGCCCTGGGTTCAATCTCCAATATAGCCCAAAAAAAACCCCAAAGGTATAAGGTATAGCCTTTGATATAAAGCAAAGCACAATGGTAGTTTCTCAGACGTCAGCTCCGGGATGGAATCTGAAACCATCTGAATAAACTTTCCACTGTCCATTAAGTAGAAAGCACAAGGCCCTGGGCTTGATTTCCCAGCACAACGTAAGTGGAGCCTGGTTGTGTATACCTGTAATGCCAGCACTCGGGAGACTGAAGCAGAAGGATTGCTGCGAGTTTGAGGCCAGCCCAAGCTAGAGAATGAGTTCAGGACCAGCCTAAACTAAAGAGCAGTACTCAGTCTCAAAAAAAAGAAAAAAAGAGAGGAAAGAAAGAAAAAATCAAAGACCTAGATATTAAAATGAAAATATTAAACCTCTTGGAAGATAAAACTCTTGAAAACATATGCATAGGCACAGCCTTTCTCCACAAAACACTTGAGATAGCACCAAGAACCAATAATTATAATAAAATCAAAATTTAAAGTTTCTGCACGGCAAAGGAAATAATCAACAAAGTAAAGATAGAACCAATAGAATGGGAAAAAAAAATTTTTGCCAACTGCTTGTTAGACAGAGGGCTAATATTTAGAATATACAAAGAAATGAATTCTGGACAAGATGGTAGCCAAGTAGAATTCCTGCTGAATGTCTCCTCACAAGCTCATCCAAAAAGTTGAGACACAGGTTAAAAAAATAAATACGGAGAATGTAGGGGCTTCCGGTCAAGATGGCGGCCAAGTAACAGAGCTGCACAGGTCTCCTCATGGACCCACTTAAAAAGTCAAGAATTTAGTTAGAAAATGCATGTTCAATGTAGCTAGGAAAGAGAGGAGCACCCCAAGAACTGAAAGGAGGCCAGGGGAAGCCCAGAAATTCCAAAAGATCATCGAAAACAGAGAAAAAAATCCCAGCAACCCAGGAAAGTGCCGCAGGCCGGCTGCAAACAGTTGGAGCTGCAGGCAGCTGCAGACGGAGGAAAGCTTGCGTGGGCCCAGAACATCTGACGGAGCTGGGATAGGACAGAGCACCCCAACAACAGACAGGCAGCTGTAGGAGGATCAGAAATCCTGAAGTCACCTTGGAAGAGGAGGAAAAAAGCAGCTGACTCGGCGCAGCCCTGAGTTGCCGGCATCCACAGACCAGACAGAGGAAGGTCCGGAGCCAGAACCCCAGCCCGAGGTAAGTGCAGATCCGGAGAAGTAGGAATTGTCGGCAGCTGGTGGCCCCAGTCTCCGAAACACCAACCCATGGGTGTGTGTACTACAAACGCAGTGTGCGGTCCACCTAGAAAAGGCCCTGGGATCCCAGATCAGAAACAGGGCTCCGCAGCCATGACAGGCAGTGACGTCAGCAGGAGCCATTTTAAAAAGAAGGAGGGAAAAAAGCCCAAGACTGAACCCTTTAGTGTAAAAGAAAGCTCAGAAGAGCACATCAGGGTTTTGGGGTCACCCTTAAACAGTGCCTAGGAAGAAACTGGCACAAGCGGCAGAGGGAGGAGAAAAGAGGGGGGAAAGGCTGCTGATCCCCTGAACGGCTCAGGGGCACCTCTGCTCCGAGGGTGGAGAGCCCCACCCTGGGGGAGGGGAGCCAGGACAGGCAGGAAAGCTTTGCTGAGCATACCAGGGTGAACAAGATACCTCAAAAGGGCATGCACCGGAGGCTTCCGAGTTGCCGCTGCCCTGCATACCAGAGGCATCTAGGACTGGGATGTCCATCGCCCATCCATCCTGTCAGCCAGAGGCTTTTAGAGTCTATCAGGGAATTACATCACCCTGTCAATCCTGAGCCCCAGTGGCTTCTAGAGCCATCTAAGACCAGAAATTCCATCGCCCTGTCTGTCCCTTGGGCCAGTGGCTTCCAGAGATAACTAGGACTGGGTCTTCACCAAACCCTTCTTTCCTGCTCACCAGAGACAGCCCGCCAGACACAGCAAGAGATAGCAGAACCATGAGGAAACATGGTAATAAATGTCCTACAAAGAGTCCTGACACCCCAGAAGATGATACCAGGGAAACTGAAATTGCAGAATCCAAAGATGAAAATAGAGACCACCAAACGCCAGTTTAAAGCCCACCATACCATTCATCAATTAAGGCAAGGTAAGGATGTTTCTTTAATGGCCAAGATGGCAGCAGACTGTCTCTTGGACTCTGGGTGAGTCTCCAGAGAGCAGCCCTGAGCAAGTTTTACACCAAGATTATACAGGGGATTTTACATCATTACGTATATCATATGTAGTGACCAATCATAACCCAATGTGACTCTCGCAAATATGTGATTCTCATGGAATTTGTGACTTTCAGCAGGCTGTCACAGAGGCAGAGGAAGAGCAAAAGTTAAGCCTCTGTCCTTATCAGAAGATTCCAGAGCCATCCCGATAAGTGCACAAGCAGGGCTCCAAGGCGAGGCAAGCGGCCTCACAAGATGAACTCACAGCAAACTGACTTATAAATTTTAACTTACACAGTAAACGCTTAATTCACGCAGCAAACGCATGACCTGAATAGCATAATCACCATAAAATGTAGTCCCTCTAGTATATTGCCAGTCTGCGTTGTATCATTTCACAGCCTGTTTACAGAAAGTCACAAAATTACAAAAGCATCCCTAATGTTGGATTTTTACTACACTATCACAGAAAGACTTATATAGCTCACAGGTCCAGGAGGTCTCGGTCTGTGTACAAGCAGCAGGCGATGGTGGGGGCACATGGCAGCATCTAACCTGGAGGATGCTGTTCACAGCATCAAAAATAGGAAGCCAGGTGAGCCCGGAAGGGCAGAGCTAGCATATATCCTTCCAGGCCTAGCCCTATGCTTTGCTCCTCCCAATCAGGTCCCAGCTCTTAACCGCACATGGTTCTGTAGGTACTCCACAACATGCAAATATGTGAGAGTTTTGGGAGACATTCCAGATCCAAATCATAACATTCATCCTAGATTTAAGACAAAGAAAAATGGTTTTATTTTTAAATAATATGTCACCTAAGTTGAAAATTGATAGGGTTTACCAAAAAATACCTAGTAGAATTAATAACTTGTATAGAGTTGTGAGACACAAGATCAAAATACAAAAATCAATAGTATTACTAGCAATAAATTGTTGGGAATTAAAATTTTCTAAATACTGTTTACAATTGCATAAAAATTAAATATTTGAGTATAAATACAATCAAAAGATGTTTTTAGAGCTGTCCAATAAAACCTACAAAGCATTATTGGGAGAAATTTTTAAAGGTATAAGTAAGCAGAGAGGTATAATCATGTCCGTGGGTTGAAAGTGTTACCATGACCCTACACATGAGTCCAGGCTGTATGTACAATGTCGAAAATTTAAGTCATGAACTAAGGAGGAAAGTTATAAAGTTGGTAGTTTATTTGGGACAATAAAAACAAAGGAAAGAAGCTACCACTAATTGGAAGGAGTCCTGAAAAAATATATTGCCACATGAACCTTTGTCTAGGAGTTTTTATGGCTACACAAGGAAGTAATTTTACTCAGCAGCCCTGTCTTTCACCCTATTGTCTTTGTAACTACCTAGCACTTAAACCATTAATAGTTCTAGGAGGAAGTTATCCGAACATTGACATCGTGTCACCAGACAGCTGGCATGTCACAGGTTGCCATCCTTGTGAAATTCCTCATTTCAGAGGGGCCTTTTTATCCCAACCTACCTATGTTTTCCCTATTTCCAGTTAATCACCCCTTGGAGAATTAGGCCATAAATGATGTTAAGGAAGAGGGTAATGACACTTCTGGCTAGTTCTGGATAATATAGGACACTGTTGTTATGGTGGTAGTCAGGGGTCCACTCCTTTGGGGAAGGCCAATCTAGGGGCCCCTGTAGAAGTCAGGAGGATGAATTTGCTGGAGTTTGGTATAGACTGCCATCTTTGGCTTGATGGATTGATGCCTAGAAAAATAAATTGGGACTGGAGGAATAGCTCAGCTGTTAAAGTGCTTGCCTAGCAAGCTCAAGACCCTGGGTTCATTTTTCCAGCACCACATAAGCTGGGCAGGGTGGTGTGTGCCTGTAATTCTAGCATTCAGGAGGTTAAGATAGGAGGATTGTCTCATGTTCAAGGCCAGCCTGGCTTACATAGTGAGTTCAGGACCACCCTGGACTACAAAGCAAGAGTATCTCAAAAAATTTTTTTAAAGAAATGAATTGTAACAGTTAATTATACAAAGTCCAAACAATAGTACGCAAGGTAACGTAAGATAGTGATCTCTATGATTTAAAGATTTTTCCACCAAGTAGATGAGGAAAGCCAGTTCTAAAACAGGGTCCCAAAGTTGGGTTAGGATCTGATATAGCATTAACTTGGCATAAATCCAGGAGAAAAAGAGACATTATTGGAATTATCAGGAATACACACATAACGTTCTGCCTTAATAACAGCACAAGTTCCTCCTTGGGCAGCTGTTAGTTTATCTAAGGTCATTTTTATTCAAGAACAGCTTTTTGGCACTAGTTTAATTCCAGTGTTTAAAAAGGAGATATCCTGCATGCTGCCATTGAGTGTCCTATGGGTATAATTAATAAGATATTCTATATGCCATATGACATCTTCCATTACTATAGAAGGTAAAAAGATGGAAGTCATACCAGTGAAGCATGTTTTGGCTCCAACAGTGGTGCAGAATGTGTAAGTTCACAGGTCAGGTATGTTGCTGCCAAGCAAAACCATCCCAGGGGAAGCCACGGCATACATTAGCTCCACATATCCGGTGGGTCTGGTTAGGAGCAGCCCGCCAGATTCCAGGATGGACAGGCCAATTGGTAGCAAATCATCTTTTCTCTTGCAAGGTTACATTGTGTAAACATTGCTGCTTAGGGATCCATCCTAGGAGTTTGGTGGAATCTGGCTAGTTAGAGTAAATGTGGTCTGTTAGTTCCCAACACTAGGGAGCCTCTCATCTTATGAATAGAATGATCTTATGAATAACTTACAAATAGATATGTTCACCTCAAATTTGGAAATAGCCATCCTTAAGCCTGTGGCTGTTAGATTGTAGGCGTGGATTAAGTTAAAAATCCTGCAGTCAAGGTTGGGTCATTTTTCACATTTCCGCATCAGTTGCATTTTTAAAGGTCTTGTTATCTCCTCTATCATGGATAATGTAGTTTATAGGCCAGTAGGTTTCATCTCTCTATGGTAAGCCCCTAAGGAAAGAGAGGAGGCATTACAGTCCTCATTGATATGAGTGATTGATTCCAACTGTCCCCAGGAAGGGTGATATTGACCAAAGAAGTCCTGATGTACTAGACAGAAAATAATCCACAGATTCATCATGCTTTTTGTTGGATTGCTCACACGTACTCGTGTGCCCATAGTAAGAAGAAATTGAACATTCTTGAGGTTACTGTAGCCATACAAAAGATTATTAAGAGCAGGAGAAAGTGATTCCATCCTTGAGGAAGCTGACTCCATGGAGCTGCTGAAAAAGTAAAATAAGAATTCCCAAAACTAAACTCACCCAGACAGAGATTATTTATCTGAAGTGAGTGTCGGCGGCTGTTTCCTGCATTTTGAGTCCCTCTAATGGCTCCACTGAATATGGTGGTTCAGAAGTTGAATACTCTTTAGCTGGAGGCACGTCTTCTTTCCAGAGCTTTAGATGACTTTAGTGGATCCAGAAGTTGTGCTCAGTAACTTTGGCTGCAGTGAGAGTAGACAAGATTACAATATGGTGTCCCTCCCAAATGGGCACAAAGGTATCACAGACAAGGAACACACCAATACTAGGTTCCCCCAGTTCAAAGAGGGGTCCCTCCACTCAAGGTTTGGCCTCTGTCCCTTCAGCCAAAGCTTTTAAAAACTGAATAAGTGAGGTAATGTGTTTAACTTGAGCCTGAACTTCAGGGTCTATCAAGAAGTCATTAGTTTAAAATGGCCTCCCGTTTAATATCCGAGAAGGACTTAGCCCAGACTTTTTGTGCGAATTTCTTATTCTCATCAGAGCTATGGGCAGTAATGTTCCACAAATGAGTCTTGGTTCCTGAGTAAGCTTTCAAAGGTTGAGTTTTTAAGATTTGATTTACTTTTTCTGCATTCCCTGAGGACTGATGTCTCCAGAGACAGTGAATGTGGTACTGGATATCCAAAACCTTAGCCATTCTCTGGGTTACTGTTCCCTAGAAAGAATTTTTGTCACTCTGTATACTTTTAGGCTATCTAAATCTGAGAATCATTTCTTATGCCACAACCCAGGCTATTTTCTTGCCCTTCCTGCTCTGCATGGGAATGTTCCTACCAGTCCCATGAAAAAATGTCTGCCCATACTAACAGATACCTTTCATTCAAAGCATGTAAGATCTACCTCCCAGTTTTCCCCAGGATAAGTTCCTACACACTGAGCTCCCATGTATGAAAGGATTGTTTTTCTGGCAAATTTCATAGCCCTCAACTATCTGATCTGGTTGACTAAAGGTGTTTTCTACAAATAATCCTTTGCCATCTGGTGGGTGGAATCTACCTGCAGGGAAAGACCAATGAAGAGTTCTGAAAACTTTCCTTTGGTTTGCCCAGGGAAGCAAGACTCTTCCCTCAGCATCTAGAAGGTACTCTAAGAGGTTAAGACACAGTCCATTTGTCAGGGCCTATGATTTTTCAGCCTGATTATACTTGGGTTTTGAACTGGTCAAGGAATGTTCCCACAGTAGTGGGCCAAGTAGCTGATCCAAGGTGGTTTCTTTGGCCTCCTCTGGGAGGCCACATTAACCAGTCAACCTGGGGCAACCAGCTCCCTCAAGGCAGTTCTCTTAGCCACCTTGTTTGTGGGTGGCTGTGTCATCCCACTAATTTCCCAGGCAGACTTCATCAGTGCCCTTTTGGAGGCCTTTGCAGTGCATCACTGCCAATTCCTTGAGCAAGGAGACTGCCTTCAGGAGGTGATCAATCTCCCAGTGATATTTTATGTGGAATCCTGACTCTGTTAGGAACTGACATTCCTTCCAAATAGCTATATGGTCATGGAGGGCCAAGAAAGCATACAGGGCCCATATACTCACTAACCCTCTTTCCACTGGTGAGCTTCAAGGCTCTGATTATGCAATAAATTCAGCTAGTTGGGCACTTGTGCCCAGAGAGAAACACACCCTCAAGTGTCTGCTATAAGCTCACAACTGTATACCCCATTCTTTTTGTTCCCTGGTCTAATTAGGAACTCCCATCAGTATGTAAAGTTAGACCAGAGCCATTATTAATGGGAGAGCCTTTGAGATCTCCCTGGCTGCATATGTTTCTAAGATAACTTGCTCAGAATCACAGATGATCTCTCCTGAAGATTCTTCTGGCAAGAAAGTAGCAGGATTTAAAAAGGACAGGTCGTAATCTGGATCCCAGGACCTTCTAAGAGTAAAGCCTAGTATCTTAGTCTACTGTCTGACACTCCGAGTTCCTCTTCCAATTATAATAAACCTGTGGTGTGATGGGGTGATACACTATTAGGTCACTTCCCACTGTCAGCTTAGTGGCTTCAAGTATAAGCAAAGCCTAACACTGCTCTCAAATAGCCTGGCCACTCCTCTGCTACTGTGTCTCTTTATTCAGGTAGCCTGCTGGGTGTTGAGATGACCACCAAGTATGGGTGAGGATTCCCAAGCCTACTACTTTTTTTTCTGTTATATATAGATTGAATGACCTATAGGAAGGCTGAGAGCAGGGACCCTTAGAAAGTCCTTTTTGGGAGACTCAAGGCCTTTTTTTCCATCAGAGTCCCAATGTATAAGTTGGAGTTTTTTGTCCTTGAGTCTTCTTTACTACTTGATAAAGGGATCTAGCTATTTTCCCATATCCTGGGATCCAGAGCCTACAAAATCCAGTAATCCCTAGGAACCCACAAAGTTCTTTGAGGGTCCATGGAAATGGGAAAGAAAATATAGATTGTATTCTTTTTGTGCATAGGGCTTAGGTACCCTCGGGACCAAACTAGTCCCAAGTAAGTGACTGAGGGCTGATAGAGTTGAGTTTTTGATTTGGACACTTTGTGCCCTCATATAGCCATAAAGTTAAGAAGAGACATGATACCCTCCCTGGTGACTTTTTTGATAGGGCACTCATTGAAACACCATCTACATATTGAAGGGCCATAACCTGTGGGAACAGGAAGTTGTTTAGGTCCCAGAACAGGGCTTGTCCAAAAGGTGGGGGCAGAGCAGCAGAAGTCAACTATATAAACTGGATTGAGGAAACCTCAAAATCAAATAAAAATTGGGATTCAGGGTATAGAGAAATATAGAAGAAAGCATTGTAAGATCCAGGACTACATACATACCATTCAGTGTTCTCAGGATTTGGGCCAGAAGAGAATAAGGGTTTGGGATTACAGGGTGATAGGAATAATAGCCTCATTTCTGAGTCAGAGATCTTGGACTAGTCTCCCTTCTCCAATGGGTTTTGTACTTCAAGGATAGGAGTGTTGCATGGACTAGGTGTGTAGGAGACACAGCATCATTAAGATATCAGTTATAGGCAGGAGTCCAGTTCGAGCTTCCAGTTGCAAAGGATGCGCTCTCTGGTGGGGGAAGACTACGTTGGCAGTGTGTGCTTGATCTATTTGTCCTGCCATGGCCCAAACTCTGGGGCCAATTTATCTCTACTAAGGGCACAAGGGTGAATTGCCCAGGGCCCATAGTACTGTGGGATTCATCTAAGTAAGCCCCTACCCAGTAAGGGAGTGGGACTCTCAGGTATGATCAGGAATGAATGAGAAAACAGGTGTGGCTCCTAGCTACAAATCAAGGGACAAGTAAAATACCTAATCAGGGGATTTTCAGAAAGTTCCATCACAGTGATTTTATTGGAGGAGAAGTGGCCAGGGTTATACTGGAACACTGATCAGGTAGTACCAGTGTCCAGGAGAAAATTTATACTTTCTCTCCACTTTCAGAGTTATCCAGGGCTCTTGGAAGGTGATGGCATGGGTGGTCTTGCTGGGGTTAAAAGCCATGGGCCAATATGGCAAAATGTTAGTGATTGGTGAAATGTAAGTGAGTAATTTATAAAAGTTAAAAATTTTTCTAAAATTCTTAAGCATGCCACTCTGTTGCTTGAAGAAGTATACTTATGTGATATAGATTTTAGTTCATTTGACATAACAACTCGATATAGACTTAAGCTCATTTAATGTAGCGTTTCACTCATTTGGTCTTGGATGTAAGTTTATCCTAAGAAAACTGATTGATGCAGTGACAACCTGAATGTCTTTTGAAAGTACAAACACTTACTTTTCAGTACTCAGCTAAGGAATAGTAAATTTAATTTCTCTCTTTTTCTTTCTCATGTTTTCTAACCTTATGAATTTGATTGTTATAGTTCCCCTCTTATTGTAGATGGGCAGGTGAGGCCACGTTAAAGAATCTCAACAAAGATATAGAAAGATACAGAAAAAAAAGAACTTTTGGCAAATAACCCAAATAAAGGACTCTGTTGGACCCAGAGAAGAGGCATCAAGATATGGTCACTGCAGCCCATTCTAGGGGTGGAAAGCTGAACTAATAAGTGATGATTTGAGTGGTAAAGTGAGTCAGATGCAGAAGATTAAATATGTTAAATATCGTGTGGTTTCTCTGATTTGGGAGACCCAGAATACAGGCATTCTATAGACCAAATGAGTGTTATAGTGGGGGGTCATGGGGGGATTGGAAGGGTATTGGAGGGCCAAAAATGGGAAGGGAAAGGGAACATAATATTGATGTGATATGTATGTGCACAAAATATGCAAGCTCACTGTAAACATTATATATTGAATATATATATTAATAAGAATGGTGGGGGGGAGCAAAAAATATAAGCTGTATGCCCCATCAGTCCTGCTGGACCAATAGGACAGGATTATCCACCCCTGGAGCAGTTCACGTTCCAGTGTTGCCCTTGCCAATTAGGATAGAAGCCATAGGGCCATCCTCAAGGTTTATAAGGATGATACTTTTTAAAATATCCTTGTTGACCACAATTATAGCACTGTCCCGCTGGAGCACCCTTGGGTCCCTCCGAGGGCAAGGTGCAGATAAGCAGCCCTCTTTCTGTCTCTCTGGTCCTTTCTCTTTGACTCTTCCTCATCCTGATTATAGGACACTGAGGTGACAACATTAAGGATTTCCTTCAAGGAGTTGTTGGGGTTCAAAGCCTGCCTTTGGAGTTTCTTTTTAGTATCTGCAGCTGATTGAGTAAAGAATGTGTCCTTTAAAGTTAATTCCCCTCCAGTGGAGCCAGAGATTGTGGGAGTTTTTTGATCAGGGCCTCTTCAAGTCCTTCCAGGAAGGCTGAGGGATACTCCTCAGGGTCCTGAAAGAGTAAAAACAGTTTGGAGTGGTTTAGAGGCTTAACTCTTACCCTCCTCAGTCCTTCCTGGATACATATTGGTAAGTGATTTGCATGCCATTTTCCCAAAGGACACCTGTAGTCCTGTTGAAGATCCTCCCTAGGTACAGCCTGCCTGTAGGGTTTCATTTCATCTCTGAGAAGTGATTCTTTGATAAATATATATGAGGCATTTGTGAATTTTCTGGTGCTTATACTACTGACTCTTTCTCACTGTTAGTTAGGGTTTGATTACGGAGTACATTCCTCCAGGTTAGATCAAACACTTGAGTCAGGTTTTGAACAACCTCTATGTATCTGTCAGGGTCATCAGAAAATCTGGCCAAGTCTGCTTTTATTTGCCTGAGGTCTGGGAAAGAGAATGACATCAACATCTGAGTTGGCCCAAATTCTCTCCCTGGCACTTTTTTTAAGGGGTCAAACTTTGAAGCCTGAGACAAAATTTGAGGAGGGGATGACTTTAGGGAGCCCTGGATATGGAGGGCAGGTGGGAAGAGCAGGGCAAAGCCAGATGTTAGGCTCTGTAGGCTCAGTCTTAAGGTCCTGAGGTTTAGAACCTTTCTCTAGTGGAAGGGAAGGTAAGTCTTTCTCTGGAATAGAAGAAGGTGGAAACGTTTTTGGAAAAGAGGAAAGTAGAACTTTCTCCAGAGGTGAGGAAGGTAGAAACTTCCCCAAAGAAAGAGCAGGTGGAACTACGGGAGCAAGAACTTGAGGCTCCTCCTTATAACCTTTGAATAAAACAGGGTTATTAAAGTCAAAGAATATTTGAACAAAGGGAACCTCTACCCACCCACTTTCTTTCCCTTTTACAAAATAATTCCAGGCACTGGAGGAATAGCCCAGCAATTAGAGCACTTGCCTAGCAAGCACAAGGCCTTTAGTTCAATTCCCCAGCACCAGATAACCTGGGTGTGGTCGTGTATGACTATAATCTCAGCTCTGGGGAGACTGAGGCAAGAGGAATTCTGTGAGTTTGAGGCCAGCCTGGGCTACAGAGTAAGTTCAGGACTAGCTTGGACTACAGAGTGAGACCCTCTGAAGGCCGCCTCTGACCATCTCTGCCTTGTAGATGGATGGTACCTTCTTGTCATGTCTTCATAGGATAAATGGGGCAGATAAGCTCCTCTGGGTCTTTTTTTTTTTTGGTGGGTGGGCAGGGTTTTGGTCTGCAGTTCAGGCTGGTGCTGAACTCACTGTAGAGCCCAAGCTGGTCTTGGACTCAGGGCAATCTGCCTGTCTCAGCCTCCCAAGCGCTGGGATTAGGTTTCAACATAGGAATGTGAGGAGGACATGAGCTTTCAGATGGGTGCATTAGAGCATGCTGGGAAGCCAGCCACAGAAGCTAGGGAGGAATGAATTTTCCTGGAGCACCTCCAGGGGGAGCTCAGCCCTTCTAACAACTGGATTTTGGACTTCCAGCCTCTAGAACTGTGAGGAAATAAATTACTGTTGTGTTATACCACTAAGTACATGGTAATTTGTTATGGCATCCTCAGAAAACTGATATAAAATCTACATACTTAAAATTTTATTTTTGCCCCACATCCTGTATTATACACGGACAGTGAACTCAATAATGGACCATGGGCTGGGAGACATCTTAGTAGCAGGCTCCCTGCTGTTATGCATGAGGCCCCGGGTTCAAGCACTACAAAATAATAATAAACCTAAAAGTAAAACCTAAAACTAGAAAAAAAAAACTTCTACAAGAGAACATAGGAGAAAAAAATCTTTGCAACGTGATTCTCAGGTTTTACATAAAAACATAATCTCTAAACTAAATGTTGATAAACTAGACTTCACAAAAAATACAAAGAACTGCTTTATGAAAGACAATTAAGAGAATGAGAAAACAAGTTATTAATTGAAAGAAGCATCTGTAAGTCACATATCTGGTAAAAAGCTCAGGTCCAATATGCATAATCAACTCAAAATTCAATAATATGAAAACAAATAGTATTTGGGGGATAGTTCTGGGGATACATCCCAAGGCCTCAAACCCTAAACCCTCAGCTCAAACAAGGATAGTGGCGAGGAGCAAGCAATTTGAACAGACAGCCTACAAAGATTGTCTTTGACCTATAACCCCCCTCTTCCCCAAAGCCCTGCCATCTTAGTGGGGCAGGTCCCCCTTACTCTCTTTCACACACTCTGCCCAATTTCTTTATATTGTCTACCTACCATGATGTTCAACTACACACTGTAGCTTTACCTAAGACAGGTACATCCAGCCCACAGTCCACGTGTTGCCCTAGACCAAGTAATAAGGACCCCCAACATCATGCATTTTCAACATTATTATGTAATTTTTAGCAATATTTTCCGTGACTCTGTTGCCTGGTGCTTGAACGCAGATCGGCATAAGCCACAGCAGAACGCAGGGGGAGGGAGGGGCAGTCCACAGCTAATTCCGCCTCCAGGACCCACTGCACACATTCAGCTGGATCAAAACCAGCACGTAGCAGGCATTATACACATAGTGATTATCAACCATGGCATTTCACGTGTGTGCCTGTGAAGGCAGACCTGTAAGTTTTCTTATTGATTAAACTTGGGCTTGTTCTTTTGCTTTTATGTTGTAGTAAATATTAGAAGAGGGACATTTTATTGCTTATATACATTAATTGTGTTGTGCATTTTATAATTGACGCCACAATGCAAGTCCTCACTCAGCGCAGCTCAGAAAAGGCAAAAGGTTGGACACCCACAATCTAAGGTCTGTGTTTGCAGTTGGTCGCACCTTGTCCTGCCCTCTCAGCTTAGGCGTGGAGTGTGCACTCAGTGAATACCTGTGAGGTGAATGAGGACATGTCCTATACAGAGTGCCCAGGACATTCAGGCCACAGAACTGCACTAGGAATCAAAGCCAGGCTCATTTCACACAACAGGAAAAAATAAAGAGCTGTCATTAATTCAGACCCCACGTAGATGACTCTCACTAAGCCGTCAAGACAATCTCACTCTTTGTCAGGGCTGTGGGAGTCTTCCTGACACACATAGAGAAGCCAGTCGAAAATCAGTCGCTTTTTGAAATCCATCAGCTCAAGAAATTAAGGATTCTGCTGGCGTACCCTGAATTTCTGGGACCAGCAATTAATTCCTCCTCGATTAAAGGATTGTTGTGTTTCTGACACTTTATTATGCAGAGTGGGTTTGCTGTGAATTTTAAATCTTCAACCAGAATCCTCATTAATGAGGACCTTTTCTTTATGTGCAATTTCTAGAAAAGGCCGGCAAGTAGAGGGAGCTATCGTGTCCAAAGCTTACTCCAGAGGTATCCTGATACACATCCAGCCAGTAGCTGTCAGCCCTAATATTAATAAAGCCATTTAGTTAGGACACACAGGACATAGGCTGCACATTGTATAATACCTCATTGAGTCTCCCCTGCACTGTCAGGTGACCACAATTGCTGTGTTCCCCGGGGTACAGGTGAAGAGTTGGGACTGAAGGAGGTGAATCTCCACTGCCCAGGTCAGGGGTGACCTAAGTCTGTCTGACTTCCAGGCCTCTGTGTGGCCCGGCTGCCTCTGAATGTGGCCTGTCTCCCTGAACAATGAAGGTCACCATGCAGAAGGATGACTCCAAGGCCACTGGCCATCTAAGAGCTAGTTCATCTCAGGACAGTGTGTCCAGAGCTGCTTTGGAGCTGGGAGCAAAGCAGCCCACGTGTATCTGTGGCTGACCCGAGGATTAAGAGCTCCCTGGGTCTGAGCCTGGGAGGCCACCTTCGTACCCGGCGTGAGCAGGTTCTGTCTCCTCTCTTGCATCAGCTTCCTTGTGCTGTTTCTATGTCTGGCAACGCGAGTGCTCTCTCAGGCAGAGAGCAGCCTCGCTGCATCGACCACAGCAGGGTGAGATATCTGGGACCCTTGTCAAAAGGTGGCTGAATGTCCTCCACCCCCTTAGCCTGAGTCCTCCCAGCATTTCAGTGGCTTCTCCATCTTGGTTTATATGTACAGCATTCATGCACACAGCTATTTCTTACCTTACCATGCTCCGAACCAGCCTGGTTCTCTGAGCCTAGTGTAGGTCCCAGGCCAAAAACGAGGTCACTTCTCTCCATATGTCCTCCAAAGACTAGGATGCCCCTGGGACTCCTGGGTCTCCTTCCAGCACTTTTGAAACTCATAAGGTGATGGGATCAGGGCTTTATGAGCTCTGGTATCCCTAAGAAAATTGGCCCCCTCAGGTCCTCAGAAGAGGGGCAGTAAGCAGAAAGATTACAAATTCAAGGCCAGCCTAGGCAACTTAGAGAGATCCTGTGTCAAAACAAAAATTTTTTTAAAGGGCTGAGGAGGGCTGGAGGAATGGCACAGTGGTTAAAGAGCTTTCCTTGCAAGTTCAAGGACCTGAGTTCAGTTCCCCAGCACCACATAAACTGGGCATGGTGGTGCATGTTTGTAATTCCAGCACTCAGGAGGCTGAGGCAGAAGGATTGCCGTGAGTTCGAGGCCAATCTGGGCTACATAGGGAGTTCAGGACCAGCCTGGGCTACAGGCTGTCTCAAAAATAAATAAAAAGGCTAAGGAGCCACACATGATATGATGGCATATACCTGTAATTTCCACACTCTAGGATGCTGAGGCAGGAGGATTACAAATTCAAGCTTCACCTGGGCAACTTACCAAGATCCTGTTTCAAAATAAAATTTGGCTTTTTGCACTTGTCTAACAAGTGTGAAGTCCTGAAATCAAACCCCAGTACTGGGGGAAAAAAATGAAAAAGGGACTAGAGGAATGGCACAGCAGTTTAAGCACTTGCCTTTCTAGTATAAGGCCTCAAGTTCAATTCCCCAGCAGCACATAAAGCTGGGCATGGTGGCCCATGCCTATAATCCCAACATTTGGGAGTCTAAGACCTGCCTGCGCTATACCAGTGAGTTCAGGACCAGCCTGGGCTACAGAGCAAGACCCTGCCCAAAGGAAAAAAAAATCATTTAAAAAAGAATGAAAAAAACAAGTATTGGCATGGATCCTTGTGGGTAGGTTATAAAATGGGACAGCCACTGCAAAATACAGTATGGCAATTCCTCAAGAAATGAAGCACAAATTACGATGTGATACAGCAACTTCACTTTCAGACATAGACCCAAAATCATTAAAAGATTTGTGTGTGTGTGTGTGTGTGTGTGTGTGTGTGTGTGTGTGGTACTGAGGACTGAACCCAGGACCTTGCAAATGTTAGGCAAGTGCTTTCCCACTGAGCCACATCCCCAGCTCCTATATCCAAAAACATTGAAAACAGGCTCTCAAAAATATCACAGTGCATGCACGTTCTTAGCAGTATTACTTGCAGTAGCAGAAATGAGGAAGCCGTGTCCATCCACAGATGGACAGGTAGGCAAGGTGTGATCTATCCAGACAATGGAAAAGTTCTCAGCCTTAAGAAGGAAGGAAATTCTGACATACCCGTGAGCCTGACCGCGCCCAGAGAACATTAGGCTGAGTGAGTCCTCCAGTTGCAAAATGATAAATTGCACATGATTTCACTTACATGAGGTATTTCAGCGAGTCAGGGATCTTAGAGACAGAAAGTGACTGGTGGCTTCCAGGAACGGGGGAGTCACGGGAGTTATTACATAATGGTGTATACCAGTCTACGCCATGGAAAAGGTCCGGGTGATGGAGGCTGTGATGGTAGCTCCATATTTTTAATGTAGTTAACACCACAGAACTGTGCACTGTAGAATGACACCATGATAAAAAAATTATAATTTCTTTTAAAATGTTAAAGGAAATTCTGACATGTGTTACAACACAGAGGAACCTTAGAGATAGTACCTTAAGGGGCTGGAGGAATAGACCAGCAGGTAGAGCAATTGTTTAGCAAGCACAAGTCCCTGGGTTCAATTCCCCAGCACCACATAAACCGGGCATAGTGGCATACACCTGCAATCCCAGCACTAGGGGGGCTGAGGCAGAAGGATTTCTGTGAGTTCGAGGCCAGCCTGAGCTACATGGTGAGTTCAGGTCCAGCCTAGACTACAAAGCAAGACCCTGTCTCAAAAAAAAAAAAAAAAAAAAAAAAATACGTTAAGTGAAATAAGCCAGGAACAAAAAGACAAGTACTGTGGGATTCCACTTACATGAGGAAATTAGTGAATTCACACAGCGATAAGAAATGGTATTCGTCAGGGCCTGAGGGAAGGAGCAATGGTGTTTTTTGTTTTTTGTTTTTTGTTTGTTTTTGAAGTACAAGTGCAGAGACTCAGCTGGGGAAGATGAAAAGTAACTCGAGATGGGAGTTCATGATGATGGTAGGACAATGTGTGTGCATGCTCAAGGCCAGTGAATTGAGGGCTTAAAACGCAGGGTCTTGTGTTATGTATATCCTATGACCTGGATGCAGTCTGTCCCCACAAAACTCATGCTGACATTAAACTGCCATTGTCTTGGTGGGCGGGTTAGGGCCTTTAAGAGGTGACTGAGTGGTTAAAAAGCTTGAATGCTGCTCTCTGCGCTAATTCTCATGGGAATGAGTGATCTCACCCTTTCTCATGGGACCTCTCTCTCTCTCTCTCTCTCTCTCTCTCACACACACACACACACACACACACACACACACTCGGGATGGAATCCAGGGCCTTTGCCCTGAATTATCTGCTCTTTATTTATTTGAGACAAGGCTTCGCTAAATTGCCCAGGCTGGGCTTAAATTTGTAATCCTCCTGCCTCAGCCTCTCAGAGTACTAAAATTACAGATATGCATCACCACACCTACCTAGTTCTTAACCCCTGTCAATTTTAATTTTGAAACAAGTTTTCATTAAGTTGCTAAGTTGCCCGGGCTGGGTTCAAACCTGTGATCTTCCTGCTTCATCCTATGGTTTGAATCTGGAATGTCTACCCCAAAACCCTCAAGTGTTTGGATGTGGCAGATTGTGTCACGTGAGGTCAGGAGGCGGGGCCTGGCTGGGAGGGGCGGAGTCCTGAAATGAGGTGGATCCCTGGAGGTGTTGCCTAGAAGGGTGTACACCTGTCAGGGCTTCACCCCCAGCTGCGTTCCTTAGTCTTGCCGCACTCCAACAGCTATTTCTGCTAGACCTTTCCACCAGTTCCGGCCACCCACCTCCAAAAACCGTGAGCTAAAACAAAGCTGTCTTTCCGTAAATTGTGGGCATCCAGTATTATGTCCCAGCAGCAAAAAAGTAAGTAAGAGAACCTCACTGCTGGGATCACAGGCTTATGCCGTCGCACCCGCATAGGAGCTGGTTATCACCAAGCCAGGCTGCTATTCACACCCCTCCCTTCCTCACCTCCCCAGCCCATCTGCTCTCTGCAGATGCAGCTCAAAGCCCTCACAAGCATTATGCTCACACAATTCCTTGCCTCCAGAACCATGAGCCAAGTAAATTTCTTCCCTGCATAAGTTATCCAGGCTCAGGTACTCTGTTACAGTAACACAGAACAGACAAAGATAGTATCTTTTACCACAATTTGTTAAAAAACAAACAACCTGAAGTGTCCCTTCATTAAGCATCCTGGTATTTGCATTATCCTTTGGATCCTGGCAGCAACTTTTTGAGGCCAGTTCTGCTATTGTCCTGTTTTATACATGAGAAACCAAGACCAGGCAGCAACACAAGTGGCCTGAGGTTACCCAGCAGGCAGCAGGGTGAGGAATCGACCCAGGATCACAGGCTGTAAGGCCTCCTGTCTCCCCACACGGCCCTGGAACGCTGGCCACAGAGGGAGGGGCCCCTTTTTCTGACACTTTCCACAGTTCTGCTCAGACTCCTGCCAGGGGACAGCAAACTGGATCCAGATGACAGTTCTTCCACTGACCAGGATGGCCCTAACTTGGGACCCCTTTGCCAGAGTTTCCAAAGCTTTCCAGACATCTGCTCTGAATGTGTCTGATGCCTTCCTACTGGGGCAGAGAGGCAGCCAGGCCTCGTCACATGCCTCGATAGTGAGTTGGGGGGCAGAGGAGTTGGTGCCCGATGAATTCATCTCAGCCTCCATGCTGGGTCCCACAGGCCCGGGAAGGTGACATTCATCTTATCCCTACCTGGATTCATTTCCGGGGGCTGCCACACCACGAGCTGAGTAGTTTAAACAATGGAAGTTTTTGGTCTTCCAATTCATGTGCCTAGAAGTCTGAAAATTCAAGGTGTGGGCAGAGTCAGTACCTTCTGCCTCTCTCAGAGCTTCTGGTGGCCCTGGGCATTGCTTGGTTCACACATGACCCTGTTCTCCCAGTATCTACACTGTTTTCCTCCATGCCCGTCTGTCTGTCTATCTCCCATGCTGTTTCTGCTGTTCCTTCTGCCTGGCCTTACGCTTTACCTGGATGCCTTTTGCTCATCCGCACGTCTCTGTCTGGCCACCCATTTGGGGCCCCTCTGGCTGTTACCATCACGGGCTGTTGTAGCAGGCTCCCGTGGGGTTTGTCCACCTTCACTCCCTGGACCAGAAGCTCAGGCACATTGCCCACTTTCACCTTGCTCACTGTCCTGTGGCCACTGCATAGCTGATGTCCTGCAGTGTCTGTAGGCAACATGAAGTCAGGGACGGTTAGACCTCTCTTTCGTCCACCTCACTCCTGCCCCTCTTCCTCCCTCAGGCCCTTGGAGGACCCTTTATGCTCACCTTTAAAATATTAAAATCTGGAGCCAAGTATATTAAATGTGCCTAAAGAACCAGCTGTGTGGGAGGGAGGCTGAGGCAAGAGGATTGCTTGAGCCGAGTCTGAGACCAGGCTGCTGCACAACAGAGAAAGGCCACATCTCAAAAACCAAAACAACAAAAAACTTGTTTTAATGTGTGTGTCTTAAATACATAACAACTTTGTTAAGATAAAACTCACATACCGGCTGGAGGAATGGCTCAGGGGTTAAAGCGCTTGCCTAGCAAACGCTAAATACCCTAGTTCGATTCCCCAGCACCACATAAGCTGGGCATGGTGGCACACTCCTGTAATCCCAGCACTCAGGAGGCTGAGACAAGAGGATTGCCATGAGTCCAAGGCCAGCCTGGGCTCCGAGGTGAGTTCAGGACCAGCCTGGACCACAGAGTGAGACCCTGTCTAAAAAAAAAAAAAAAAAACAACTCACATACCATCTAATTCACCTAAGTAAAGTATATAATTCAGTGGTACCTGGTATGGCCACAGAGTTAGGCAAACATCACCACGATCAAACTTAGAACTTAACAATTTTTGTTATTTCAAAAAGAAACCGCCTTCTCTTTAGCAGTCATGCCCTATTCCCCCAACCTCACCGCATCCCCTGGTGACCACCGATCTACTTTCTATCTCTGTAGATTGGACTATTCTAGAATTGCATATAATTAAACTCATAATATGTGGGCTCTTCTGTCCAGGTTCTTTCATTTGCCCTTTTTTTTTTTTTTTTTAGTTCTTTCCACTTTTTGGCTATTATGAATAATTATATCAAGAAACATGCACATACAAGTTTCCACATAACCATATATTTTTCATTTCTCTTGAGTATATACCTAGGAGAGGTGAACATATTTTTAAATTAGAAGTAACTTATGTCTTCTTCTCTTTTCCTTTTGTTTATTTATTTTTTCCAGTGCAAGGGATCAAACCAGCCTGAAGCATGCTAGGCAAGCCTTCTACCACTGAGCTACATCCCCAACTCCAAACTATCTTACATCTTTAATTATAAATATGATACATGAGAGGTCACCCAAGTGACACACTGGAAACAAGAAAATGTTGCCATACCCTTAAAGCCCATAGCACTAGCTGGGGCCCGCCCCTCCAGGAGTTCATTTGCTTTTGTGAACTTACACAGAAACTGTGTGTGGAAACTGTGCTGGCTCCTGCCCTGCGCAGAAGGCCGCCCTCTGATCCCTCCTGTCACTGTCAAGAAACAGCCATTCAGCGCAGATTAGAAATAAGACCCACTTTGACTTCAAAGGACACAGAGAAGAGTAAAAAGAAGGAGGATTTTCAGCTAGATGCGGGGGGGTGGGGGGGGAAGGAGGGGGTTGGTGGAAGAAGACATCCAAAGGGCAAAGACCTCTCTTTCTTGGGGAAAAAAAAAAAAAAACTCAAACAAAAACCTGAGGAATTGGTATACTAAGGTGGATGGATTAGGGGTGACTCATTTTCTTCTTAAAGACTGCTTTCACACCATTATATTGTTATTGTAATGGTTCACTACTAAAAAGATTCCGAGAAGCCTCTGAGGGATTAGCAGTAAGAAAGAATGATTTTATGGAACTCAGCAATTCTTAAGAATATGGCCAGAAAGGCTTCCCTACTTTTTTATAGTTCCTCCAAGACCTGGCTCGCTGAGTCGAGGCTGAGCAAGCACAGGGAAGCTACAACCGCCTCATCTCCAGAAACAAAACTGATTGGGAGCACATAGGAAAAGGGACAGGCAAAAATAAAATTCTCTTTTTAAAATAATTGCAAAGGACTGGAGATGTAGCTCTGTGCGTGCACGAAGCCCTGGATTCGATCCCCAGGGATTAAACAAATAAATAGATAAGCAGATAAATAAATAAAATTCTCTTTAAAACATTTGAAATTTGAATGAGAGTATTAGCATATTTGATATTCCAGCTCTCCTGGAGGCTGAAGCAGAAAGATTGTCTCTTAAGTCCAGGAGTTTGGGATAGCCTGGGAAACACAGTAAAATTCCACTGCACAAACAAAAAATAAAAATTCTTCATAATTCATGATTGATTAAAAATTGTGTGCCTAAATATTAGCTTTCTTAAATATCTAGCTGCAGAAGCATTTATTCATGAACTATGTTTCCTATTAGAAAAAGACATATAAGCATCCTTCCTTAATATTTATGTTCAAGTGTTTAAAAAAGTGCTATTTAGATTCTAAAAGGTGATAATAAAAAGAAAAATTGGGAGCTGGAGGAATGGAACAGAAGTAAAGCACTTGCCTTGCAGGTGCATAGGTCCTGAGTTCAATTCCCAGCACCACATAAAGCCAGGCATGATGGTGCATGCCTGTAATTCCCATACTCAGGAGGCTGAGGCAAGAG
The DNA here is from genome assembly GCA_004027205.1 of Ctenodactylus gundi. Lineage (NCBI taxonomy): Eukaryota > Metazoa > Chordata > Mammalia > Rodentia > Ctenodactylidae > Ctenodactylus > Ctenodactylus gundi. The sequence continues at coordinate 279,266 of PVKB01000594.1, read as the reverse complement.
GATTGCTGTGAGCCCAAGGCCAGCCTGGGTTACACAGTGAATTCATTACCAGCCTGGGCTACAGAGCAAAACCCTGTCTCAAAGAGAAAGAGAAACTTACCTACTCAGAGGCCCGACGTACGTGCAGGTGGCCGAATTTTATTTTTTCCTCCTTCACCCAAGCACAGACGTTGCTAACTGGTCACACCACTACTTTCCACCAATCCAAAAATGGTTTTTGTATCCCTTTCTAGTCTCAAAACAAAAGCAGCTTCAAGGAATGGTCAGAGACCTCACACAGGGTAGGAAAGAAAAAAAGAAAGAGAAAAAAAAAAACTACTTCTGTGAAGGTGCAAAACTAAGACGCCACCTAGTGATAACACATCTTAATTGCAGGCACAGTGGAGAGAGAGAGAGAGAGAGAGAGAGAGAGAGGACCTCTTCCCTCAATCCACTTCACAAAAGCAAAGGGACAAGGAATAAATGAATGCATCCGTGTCATCTCAGGTAAATACAATATCCTTCTTAGAGAAGAATTTTTGAATTCCAACATGTGGTTTTCTTTCCTGAGCCCAGGAGATTAGCATTTCAGGTAACAGGTTGTAACAAAGGGCCTTTAAGAAATCCCAGGTTCTAGGCTAGAGAACGGCACAGCAGTTAAAGCGTTTACCTTGCAAGCACATAGGCCCTGAGTTCAGTTCCTGAGCACCACATAAAGCCGGGCATGGTGGCACATACCTATAATCCCAGCAGGAGGATTGCCATGAGTCCAAAGCCAGCATGAGCTACATAGTGAGTTCTGGGCTACAGAGCAAGACCCTGTCTCAAAGGGGAAAAAAAAAAGGAGAAAAAATAAATCTCAGATTCTTCTCCAATATTCTTTTTGACAAGGGCCGATTCTTCTATCTATCTCAATCCCAGAATTCTCCCTCCCCACACAGGTGGTGTGGTTTGAGTTCGCCTGGGTATTCTTTCCTGAGCTTGGTATGAGAAGGCATTGGACACTGGGCAATTGAAACGCTCCTTACATCTAGTGTAAGAGATAAGTGTTATTATTCTCATTTTCCAAGTAAGAACAGCGAGGCTCAGAGAGGAAAAACACCCTGGACCAGGTCACTAAGCGGGGAAGACGCAGATGGGGTTAAATCCCCCTCCCGACAAGCAGGGCCTCTATCTTAGCCCCATGTTGGACCTGTCCCTGGCACAGCCACGCTTCTGGCCGATTGGAAAAGTCCAAGGTGGGTCAGCTGTACCCCTGGGAATGTCCCTGCAGGGCTGGGCAGGTGTAGTGGAGCTGGGCCAACAGGACTGCCCTGAAGGACACAGGCAGAGTGTAAGGTCCCAGGCCTATTGTGGACCTGACTCTTCTGGCTCACTGCTCCAGCCAAAGTTTGAGTCCAGCTTGGTGACACGGGCTGCGGATGGGTCACTGCCCTCCCCAGTGGCCTATGTGTCACAGAGATAAGGACTCAGAGCCCACGCAGCAGGAAATGGGTAAAGGGGCCCTCTGACCCTTTCGTACCTCTATTCCCCCTCCTCCTTTGGTCTGGTTGTTGGGGCTCAGCCCCCCAACACCCTCTTTCTTTCCCTCTCTCCTTTGTCTCTGACAGTCAGCTTCAGTCTTCCTACCTCTTTCTCTCACCCTCCTCCTCCCAGTCTCTATCTCCCACCCCCCACACACGCCCCTGCTTCCTTTTCCCCTCCCAGGGATCAGGGGAAGACAGAAAATTTCAGTTTTGTGTGGCTCCAGCTGCAAAAACAAGGCAGGCAGGAGGCGCAACCTCCAAGCGCAGGCCCCTCTCTCCAGCCCCTATCCCATCTCCCCACTTACCAGTGAACAACCTCCGCTTAAATGTATCCCAAGCACTTAGGTTGAGCCAGAATTCCCAAAGATGCGGGCACAGTGTCCTTCCTGAGGCAGCAGGGAAGGACCACCGCCGTCAGGAGCCTCCCCTGTGGCCTCCCAGAGGCACAGGGCACAGGGCCACCCAGAGGGATGGCTCCCTAGTTAGCCCCGGCCCTGCGGTGCTCTGCCCAGCTGTCTGTGCTCCCTGGAGTTGGAACCTACATGGACACCTCACTCTGGCACCCAGGGGCTCCCCAAGGCTGCTGGCAATAGCTACAGCCTGGAATGTCAGAGCTGCCATGGTAGGTGTGCCGACTGGCATACTTTCCTGTTCGTCCGCACGGGATTTCACTCTGAGAGCACAAGGTGACCACGCCCGGGCACGCTTTTTTGGTATGCTTTCTCAAATTGTGCAGGATTTGTGATAAAACCAACCGTCGTCTGCATCCCCAGCTCACCTTCCCCAGCGCAGGCCAATACCAGTTTCTCATGAATTCTTCCAGAGAACGAATGTGCATCGTTCAAGCTTTTGTGGGTACAAAGGCCCACCCCTTCCCCACACAGCTGCATTAACTTTTTAAACTTGTTTCATTTAACAAATAATCTTGGAAAGTAGGCTCTCTATCAAAACACTTAGGTCTACTTCATATATATAGTTGTATGTCACACGTGTGTGTGTGTGTGTGTGTGTGTGTGTGTGTGTGTGTGTGTGTGTGTGTGTCTACCATCAAGAATACACTCTGAAGGCTGGATGTCAGCTGAGATGGAAGGGTGAGCAGGTAGGGCAGGGAGAGGCACCTGCATGGAGAAGTCCTGCAGTCCAGTGGAGAGCACAGAGTGAGCAGAGGGACAGACAGACATTTGCTGTCGCAGGGTCTAGGGACAGAGGGAGGACAAGCAAGCCAGGCTACAAGCAGTTCTCAACCTGAAGCGAGCAGGAAAATGGCAAATTTTTTCTTTGGGCCCATTTGCCTTTGGGAAGATCCCGCAGGGCTAGAAGGATCAGAGAGCAGGTAAAAGGCCCTGCAGGAGACCAGATCACATTCCACTAGAGGAAGAGGCTGGTGGGACAGAGCCAAGGAAGGGGCACAAGGAGAGCGGGTCCAGAGTTAGCCCCGCAGGGTTGGAAAAGAGAGGGAGGCAGAGGGGTCTGGAGTCCAGATGTTAGAGGAGGACCCCTCCCCATACAGCAGCCCATCAACCCGGGATGACTCCCTGGACCAAGTCTTGGCCTAGAATCCATTTCTGCCAGGCCTAGAGGTTCCATGTGCCTGAAGGGTCTGCCAGAACATAATCCAGAAGCCTTGTTCCCAGAGGGAGGCGAGTGCCAGGCACCGTGGGCAGGGGAGAAGGTTCAGCTCCCACACTGGGCTGTGCCTTGCCGTCCTCCATCTCTGGCTTCCCGGCTCATGTTCCCTCTGAGGGTCCCTCACAACCTCTAACTCGTTTTCTCTCCCTATTGCTGTTTCTATTCACCTTAGGGGTGCCAACGGGAGCGTGTGCTCATGCCCCAGCAGGTGACACCAAGGACGGTCAGGGCTGTCGGGCAGCTCTGAGGTCTCTGCTCTGAGCCACTCCTTGCCTGCCCTTCACTCCTTTTAGAACCATGTGACCTCAGGAGCTCAAGGCTGCCGCTACAGATGCACCCAGCAGGGCAGGGGCTTCTCCTCACTGGGACTGGGAGACCACACCTTTATACACTCCACAGATCGTGTTCCTAGGCCCCTGACAACCAACCACCACTCGCACCAGCCTACCAATCGCTGTGAGGGGCCTCTTCTTTCAATGCAAAGCAACTGTAAGTACAGGGAAGGGAAGCAGGAATAATTATTGTTAAGACGACTTCTCCTTTCTCCATCCCTTCACAGTCAAGAAAGAACAGTCACAGGGAAGCCCCAAGTCCTCGCATTACCGTCACTTCCAGCTGAGGACACTGAGGACTACAGAGAAAGGACTCTCTCTAGACGACAGAACACTAACACTGAAAGTGGCCCCTATCCAGCTATGCTTCCTTGTGCCAGGCCCTGGCGTTCTGGTGTCTTCCTCCTCCCCCCGCCACCCCAAAAGACACAGGACCGTCCTCCAGAGATTCCTGGGGAGGGCGGAAGGCCCTCCCAGATCCCTAATTTATGATTTTCCGGCAGCTTCCTTCCTCCCCTTAACTCCCTCCCAGCCCCTATCCCAGCTCATGAGGAAGGAACAGCTGGGTGAGAAGGGCAGCTCCGTGGAGCATCAATAACTCCAGTGGGCACCTGCAGGCTCTGGGGCTCCAGCACCCAGTCCTGGCCGGCAGGGAGCCTCTGGCTAACACTCCCATCAGAGGCATGGAGAACAGGCATTGTTCCTTAACCTGGAAGGAGCTGGGAAGGACCTGCCCTTTCAGCACGCTTTAAAAACTCTAGACACTTGGAGGTAGAGGAATAGCCAAGAGGTTAGACTGCTTCCCTGCAACTACAAGGTCCTGAGTTCAATTCCCCAGCATGCTCATAAGCAGAGGGTGGTGGCACACAGCCATAATCCCAGCGAGGCTGAGGCAGGAGAATTACCCAGAGTTCTGGGCACGCCTGAGCTACATAGTGAGTTCAGAACCCTCCTGGATGGCAGACCCTGTCCCAAAAACAAAGACAACAATGTGCAGACACTTCTAGCTGTTTTCTTTCATCAGACCCTGCCCAAGCTAGGCCTGGGGCCCTGGGAGTTGCCATCCCAGGCTTAGTGGCCCTCTCAGGCCACTCCTTTACCTACAGATTGGGTAAATTATGGGTACCAATGCTTCTGGCCACATAGGTCTAAGAGCTGGTATGTAAACATCAATAGCATTATGGGTACTTCCAAGCCTGGGAGGCTGGACTATGAGTCAAAGCCATGGGGACAGAGGGTCTAAGCTGGGCCCAGAGAGGGTGTACAAGGGAAGAAGGCTACAGCTTAGGTTTGTTTATTAGCAGAAAGCATTTCCTGTTTGGACTAAGCCGGATGGACTGGTCAGCAAATCTTCACCAGAGAGGCTGTTTCCCAGACCCTGTGGCCAATTTGTGAGTATGTCTCTGTGTGGTCCTCAAGTATGGGGGAACCAGGCCTGCGTATATGTCCACACATTCCCACTGGCCTCTTCTTCTCCCAGACAGGAACCCAAATGGGGTTCAAATTCTCTCTCACCCCAAACAAGCCTTTCAGTAGGGCTCAGCCAAAGGGTGGCTGTGTGCTTTGGTGGGTAGTGCACAGGCCAGTGCCCACCACTCACTAGCCCCTTCACCTCTGAGCTCCACACCTGGGGACAATAAAGCTGCCTCCCAAATGGCAGAAAAGAGCACAAGAGACAATACAAGCAAAATGCTTAGCGCAGCGCCTGGCACGCAGTCAGGGCTCAGGAACGGAAGCTGTTGTCGTTACTGGCGGCTGTGGTCTGATCTTGGCAGCAGAGGGGACCAGGCCCCCAGCGGGAAGGCTCCACATGCAGGGACAGGCTCTGAGACCTCCAGCCAGCCGGCCCTGTTCCTCCTTGTCTCAGCAAACATTAAAACCTCAAATGACCAAAATCCTGGCCTCTGCAGCATTTCCTGCCTTTCCGTTCAGGGGGAAAGAGGACCAGAAAATAGGCTGACATCCACCAGAAAAGCAAGCGCTTAAGAGGGGGCCTTTGGCTGTGCCCCAGGACCAGTACAGGAAGATCCAGGCTTCACGTTTTCCTGGGAGGATGGACTCCTGAGCCAGGAAGGGTGGGGGACCCTCTGGTTTGCTTTTTCAGGCAAGTAAATAAGATTCAGAGACAGGAAAGGACCTGTCTCAGGTCACACAGCTCTCAGTGGTGGCACTGGCATTAATACCCCAGCCTATGAGAAGCCAAGCCTGCATGGTAACTCTGAGGCTGCATCGGTACGGGCTCTGCTGTAGCTGGAAATAAGTATCCTGGACCCGGGACCCCAGCCTCAGCAAGGGAGGCCTTCCTCCGAATTGAAAATGACATCCACCTTTACAGAGAGGGTCCCTGCCGAGAAATGGGTCTTTGGCAGCTGGCTAAAGTGCTTGTAAGTTTGGTGGTACCAATTAAGGAACCAAGATGGAGTTTATCACAGGAAACATGGAGGAAACATTGCTCATAGATCTGGTAGTGTTACAGGCCAACCGCTCAGGACCAGGCGCCTCTCCCTCCAAACGAGCCTTCCAGGACAGAACCCCCCCCCCCCCCCGCCAGTGTCTCTCCATCCTAAACAGCTGCATCTCCTCACAGTGTCCCTCAGGGTGATGGGTTCGATTCCCAACACTTGACTGGGGCCTCAGACAGGCCTGGAATCCTTCTGGGACTTGGCCCCTTGAAGTGATAAGTCATGTAGAGTTGGGGTGAAGTCCCTCATCTAGCTGTGTCAAACAAAGGCTAACCAGATAGGCACAAAGCTGCATTTCTTTGGGTCAGTGAGACAGCACACAGTACGTGCCACATTCCACATGGAAGGGACAAAGACAGCTCCTTGATATGATGCCAAGGGAGCCCTTGGGGGACCACGTGAAAGAGAAGACATCTCAATCCACCGAATATAGTCCTTACCGAAGAGAAAGTAAGGGGCAGAGAGGGGCAGGACCTTCCCAAGCTGCCTCAGGAAGGACTGGCAGAGACAGGGTTTGAGCCCAGACCTACTCCGCTTCCTTAGGACACAGGGTGTCAGCTTCCTCCCTGTGGCAACACTGGCAATGTCTCCCCAGTCCTAACTCGCCCAAGACCTGGTGCTGCTGCTCCACGCGTCCAGGAGACACAGCCCTGGGCCTCACAGTGGGACTGCAGATCCCTTTTGCAGGAGTATCGCCAGTGTCCCCGTGCAGAGATCCAACAGGTGCAGTCAGCAAGGATGGAGACTGTCTTGGGATGCTGAGGGCTCTAGATCTCCTTTGGTGACCAGAGCTCCGGTTCCTTCCCCTACACACTATCACACACACACATGCCAACCCATGATGTACAGATATACATCATGTTTGCATGCACCTTTGAGACACACAGCCTCTCCCAGAATCTCATCCTTGTCGCCAAGGAGGAGCTCATCTGTCAGCCAATTTTTACCCTGTTATGAACGGCCAAAGCGAAGCCCAGACGGCCTTATGGAATTGTTCCCAACTGTGGTTAACAGCTGGAGCCTGGAGACACGAGTTCAAATCCCCCCCAGGGTGCCGCCGTGACTGACATTTCAGTTTCTCTGTCACAATGGGGATAGGAGCCAACACTGTGTTTCCTGAACCAGCCCAGTTCTCCCGGGCCAACCACGAGGGCGTGGGCCTCACTTTTCTCATCCGCGCGATGGAGATAGCTGTGCACGCCTAACACAGCGCCTGAACATTAAACTGAACAGGACGGAAAGCGGAGGCGACACGAGACACAGCGCCGCGCACACTGCTCAGGAAGCCTCTGCTGGATCCGAATCTCGCACGCTGAACGGAAGTGGATTTCCACAAGAGGTCGGAATGGCTGCGAACACCCTTCGGTCAGGCGCCCAAGCAGGCCCGGGGCGGCGCACGCTGAGCGCAGGTGCGCTCCCCGCGGGCTTCCTGGAGGGGGCGCCCAGCCCCGAGCCTGTTTCGGGCCCGCGCGCCCGCCCCGCCCGCCTCGGCCCGCCCTCGGCCGCCGCGCTGGGACCGGCTCGGCGCGTCCCGGAGGCTGGCGGCGCGGCGGCACGGCCGGCAGAGGGAGGCGGCGCGGGTGGCCGGCGCAGCATGGGCGGCCCGCGGGCCTGGGCGCTTCTCTGCCTCGGGCTGCTGCTCCCGGGAGGCGGTGCCGCGTGGAGCGTCGGGGGCGCCCCGTTTTCCGGACGCAGGTAAGATCCCCACCCCCACCCGCTGTCCCGTGCCCGCGCGGGAGCAAGGCACACCCCCGCACACGCCTCCCTGCGGTCCCGGTTGGGAAAGAGACCGCGCCTCGGACCCCGCGGCCAGCCCGGGGGGAGATGGGACCCTGGTTTGCACCGGTGCGGGGGTCCCTACCCATGTGTGTGGAGCGGGCCACGTACCGCCCCCCCCCCCCACTCCCCGGCCCTTCAGCCCAGAGCCCCCAAGGGAGCAGAGGGAGAACTGTCGCCTGGCCCTCGGGCTCCTCCTCCCCTGCGCATGGGAAAGGCCCACAGCAGCCCTTAGCAGACCCTTGGGGACTCCCCGCCCCCCTTTTCCCCGGCTTCTGGCTTTTTTTTTTTTTAGTACCCCAGCTATTTATTTTACTTAGAGGAAGGACTAGGGCGGACTCTCAGCCCAGTGGGTCTGTGTTAGAGGCTCCCCAGGGACCTGGCATTCTGGACAGAGAAAGGACAGTGTCCTGCCTTCCTGCTGCTCTTCTAACGGCCCAGGAACATTGTTTCTCCTGAACTCTATGGAGTATCTCCCAGGACCTGTGCTGTGGAGCCCTTTACAGGCGGGGTCCTCATGACAGGTAGGCACAGGAGGTAGGGAAAGCTGTCCCCATTCAACAGGTGACCAGCCTGAGACCAGAAACACGCCATGATCCAGCTAGGCTCATGGGCTGGCGGAGCTAGGATTACCATCTCCCTGGCCTTGATAACAGTATGACCCGCTTTGGCCCCAGGTCTGCCTGCCCTCTGCCCCCGCCCCATCGCCTCAAGGATGGGGTGGGGGGGGCTCTTGTCCCAAGCAGACAATGTGGACTAGCCAGGCCTCTCTGGGCCTTTTCATCCCATTCAAAGCCAGCCTGACCCCCAACCCCAGGGGCCTCAACTCAGATTCTTTTCAGAAATTCCCCCTCCCCAGTGGTCAGGAGCCAGCATGCCCCTGCTGGGCTGGGAAAGGCAGGTGCGGTGGGGAGGCATTGAAGGACAGAGGTGGCTGACACGTTGCAGGCCAGCAGAGCAGTTGGGGACTGGGCACACCCTCCGGCTTGCGGGGATTGAAGGCTTTTCCCGCATCTTTGCCTCCAGAATCTCCCCGCCTGCCATTGGTGGCATATGCTTTTGTGTGTGTGTGTGTGTGTGTGTGTGTGTGTGTGTGTGTGTGTGATCCTTGTCTTCATGGAAGAGGAAGCCCAGGCTCTGAGAGGGAATGGGACCTGCCCGGAGCGGGAGCCCAAAGATCCCAGGTGCTAAGGTGACATGGAGATGACCTTGGGCTTTCCAACATCAGGTTCAGAATGATGCTGGAGAGAGTTCAAGGTCTGCTCATCCGACCGCCCAGCCTGCCAGGGTTTCCTTTGTGGGAACAGGGCTTTGGGTGTGGGCAGTGGTGACTGGGGGCTGCCACGGCTGTCCCGGTAGCTCTAGCCGCATAAAAATCATCTGGACAATGCTCTCCTTTCCATTTTATTGATAAGAAGACTGAGGCTTAGAGAGGAACACCGTCCAGGCCCGGAAGTTTGCAATCCACAGGCTCTTCCTCCCTACAGCCCTCCCGCATGGGGGAAAGAACCTGTCAGCCTGGAATCCTGGGAAGATTTGTAGGTCATAGGAAGGACTGTAAGGCCCTGACTTGGAAGAGAACTGGGTTTGGTTCCTGGCTCTGTCACTCCAACTGAAAGCAGGTCACTGGGCTAGCAGTGTCACTCAGCAGGTGTCACCTGCCTTGCAAGCACAAGGCCCGGGTTTTGATTCCCCAACACCACATAAGCTGGGCATGGTGGCACATACTTATAATCACAACACTTGGGAAGCTGAGGCAGGAGGATTGCAGTGAGTTCCAAGCCAGCCTGGGCTACAGAGCGAGATCCTGTCTCATGAAAAAAAAAAAAAGAAAAAAGAAAAAGCAAGTCACTTTGGGATCATGAGTCTCCACTTCCCTCTTCCTTTTCCTCCTCCCATTCCTGAATATCTGCAGTGAAAGTGAACGGTCCCCCGTGGAACCAGCATGGCGCCTCATGTTCAGCCATTCCTGCTGTCCCCAGCATTCAGCGGGGGAAGGCCCTGGATCTGGACAAGCTTGTCCTCAGCTGCCAGGACCTCCCCTTGTGGCCCTGTCCCAGCATCACTGGAGACAGCATAGGGATGTCACACCCCATCAGCCCTCCCTTCACCCCCAACCAGGCGCCTTAGGCACCCCTTGGCAACCAGAGGACCAGAGGCAGAAAAGAGCTTTGTTCCTGGGGAGGGGGAGGCCCAGGAAGGCGTCCAAGTGGCCGCCCCCAGCCAGACATGTGGTGAGACTTTGAGGTCCCCTAAACAAGGGTGCCCCAGCTGTACAGAGACACTTTGGTTCCGCAGTGTGCCCACGAGCCCCACCCCCACACACACCACCCCTTTCCCCAATGGGGCTTCTCTCCTGCCCTTCCAAGGTCCCTTCCAGCCTAAATCTCTGTTTCTTTGAAGTGCTCATCTTAGCACTGTAGCTCTAGATTTTAAACCTTTCTTGTTGATATCACTGGTGTCCTGGCCCAGGCCTCTACCCCACACTCCTGGCTGCCTTTGGGTAAATTCCAGGGCCAGAAAGAGTGGGCAGCTCTAACGGGGTATCCTCTGCCCCAGCCTCACTCCAGGGCTCACATCCCAGCCTTGCACCCACGTGGACAACTAGACAAGTGTCTTCTCTTGAAGCCTCGGTCTCCCACCCTGTAAAATGTAGAGCCTGACAGTCTGTCCTTGTGAAGAAGGCACTGTGCTGATATCTTCACACCCTAGGAACGGATGCCCACAGACCACAGCTGCTGGCTGTGGGGCCCAGGTCTGGCTGTGGTGTCCCAACCCAGGAAGAAGAGTTAGCCAGAGCCTGAGTCCGGTGCTGAGCAGTAAGCGTTTGCATTACATACCCCCTCCAGAGGAGATCCTGCTCTCCCCATTTGCAGATGGATAAAGTAAGGTCAGAGGGGGTCAGGGCCTTGCCCAGGCCACCAGTTTAAGCAGTAACAGAGCCAGGACTGGAACTGCGCCCCCAGTGTAGGGTTCTGGCTGTCATCACCCTGCCCCCACCCGCCTGTCTCCATTCTTTCCTCTCCTTTTCATAAGGGCCCTTGGCCCCAGGCCCGCTTGGCTGCCTCCTGCAATTAGCCCCTATCTCTGTTCCGGATCATAGCCCTGGGCCCAGTGGAGACAAAGTCCTCTGGGCCCCTCATGGCAGGGAGCGGAGGGCTGGTGAGGGGGGAGCCAAGGGGGATGTCCAGTGCCAGGCCGAGCTGGTCTGTCCTGTTTTCTCTTCTCCCACAGTCCTCTGGGGGCCGGCAGGTGCCGAGTGGGCAGAGTTCTCTCTTTGAGTCATTCAGCAAGCCTCTCTGAGCACCAGTAGACAGGTCTCTCCCTAGACTGACTTGGTCCCTGTCCGAAACTTCCCTCTGCATCTGTAAAGCTCAGAGTGACTGCGAGTGGCTGAGGCTATCCAGTCCCACCTGGGCCTCAGGGCTGACACGCGTTGGCCAGGGCACAGGGCTGGGCCCTGCAGGCAGAGGAATCCCCACTTGTAAAGATTGAAAGTGGGAGAAGGGCAGCTTGGGTGTGAGGTTGATGAGCAGCCTGTTGGCAGTGGGGAGCCATGGAGGATTTCAGGTTTCATGACAGGCAGCTCATCATGTATGCCAAGCACCCGAATACCCCTGAAAGTGGATGGGGTGGGGGGGGGTGCCGCTCTTCAGGTGCTAGGCTTATTCTGGGACAATGTAGAAGTGTCCTCAAACCTGGCACGGGGTAGAAATTGATGACCTCCAGCTGGACAGGCTGACTAGAGTGCCAGCTGGCCTCAGTGTCTTCTCCTGAATAAAAGGTTCAGCTAGCCAGCCAGCAGCTATATGTCTCCGAAATAGGGGACTCGAGCAAAGTCCTGCTTATAGTAACAGGAACCAGGCTGGGACCTTCAAAGGAAAGACTTTAAAAAGAAAAAGCAATTTGTTTATCACGCACTTCCCCTCCCAACCCCAGGTAAAAAGAAGGACAGCTCAGGCCATGTGGATGGTCATCGGTCCCCTGTCCCACCCTTGCCCATGGCAGTTGTGCCCATGCGCCTGTGCCTGTGTTGGCACATTGGAGAGGGAGATCATCAGAACTTGCTGCCCTGCGGGGCCTGTCTCCACTGGTGTGTGTGTGTGTGTGTGTGTGTGTGTGTGTGTGTGTGTGTGCCGAGGTGAGAGCACCTGGCCGCGTGTGTCTTTGTGTGGATACATACAGAGATCACAACACATAGAACAACCTTCCTCCCTGCAGATGTGTCTGATGTGCACACACTTGCTCCCCTACGTGGACACAGGCTGTGTCCACCCCCAGACCACAGTGTCTTCCTTAGCTGTGCTGTCCCTTTTATATCTAAGCTCATCATTCAAACCATTTCTGTTCATTTATCAGAATTTTTGAGGAATTTTCTGTCATTTTCATGAATTCTAAATTTAGAATCAACATTTTTTCTAGTCTTTTTGACAGTTTTGTTAATTCTTTAGAGTTTCTTTTCTTGGTGGTGATAATATGGATGCCAGGGCCTTGCAGGTATGTGTGTATTAGTGTTTCCTTGTATGCGTGGTTTTGGCCCTGTATGCCAGTGTGTGTGTGTGTGTGTGTGTGTAGGGGGGTTTGCATTGGCACAGGCACGTATGTATGGTTGTATGCATCTGTACATGAGCAAGCAGTGTTCATACCATGCCCAAGAGCCGCCTTCTGTGTTCAGAGCTGACAGCTTTCCTCAGCCCAGGTGGTTTCCTTTCTCCTCCTCTCCCGTCTTCCTTCACCCAGGAAGTCATGGGCCTGGTTCCTGGTGTTATCACACAGGCTGCAGAGCACTTTTGAATTTGTATATTCTGTTTTAAGCATTTCAGTGGGAGGAGCCACAATTTGCATCCATTTTCCAAGCGTGCTTGAGTTTCCATCCTCCAAAAAAAAAAAAAAAAAAAAAAAAAAAACTCAACAGGCTCAAAACTACCATTTTAGAGACCCTATAGAGTTGGGAATCTTTTTTTGTTGTTGCTGTTTGAAATGAGGTCTCACTGCGTTTGATACCCAGGCTGGCCTTGAACTCCTGGATTCAGGGTCTTCATGCCTCAGCCTCCCTAATAGCTGACACTACAAGTACGTGACACCACACTGTCTGTGGAGTGCTGTGGTGCTCCCTTGTTTTCCCCATCCCCTCTCAGGATCAGCTACACCCTCCCCTGCGTGGGTCCCTCCCTCTGGGACTTTGCTTGCTCTGGGCCCACTGGCCGGGGCGTAATCCCTCCGCTTCCCTCTGTGCCAGCGCCTCCCTTTAGAGCCCACTGCACTGTCAGTTCTTTCCTCCATTTTTTCCCCATGTCCACCCCCACCTGAGCAGAGACCTGATGGTTCCCAACCTGGGTTCTGCAGCATCTGGGACGCCTGTGACGGTGATGTAGCTGGTCATCCATGCCTGGCCCCTCTACCAGGGTGTGAGAGAGCAGGTCCCATCTCTCTCATTCTCCTTGCCCTCTGTGTGACACCAGAATGTAGTTTCCAAGTATGGAGGATTGATTTCTCTGAATGCCACCTAAAACCTTATTCCACTACACTTGCTAAGCACTTGCTGTATGCTAAGAGCCTTTACTTCATCTTTCGATGGTGAGCCAGAAAGCACCTCCCGTGGGGTTAGAAGGGATGCTAGGACTCCGAAAGTGGAAGATAACTGCACATGCCGCACATGCTACATGGAGGAGCAAGATTAGAGCACAGGAACATAGGTAGCCCAGCCTGGCCTCGGACACTTGCCAGAAGATCTCAGCTCCCACCTCTTTCCCATCTGGGCGTGCCATGGTCTGTGGCTCATGAGAGTCCCAGCCTGGGAACTTGCTGACCCCGGGGCTCAAGGCCACAAAGGAAAGTCGGCTGAGGTGGGGGAAACCAGGCTGAGAAAGGTCACCTGAAACCAAACCTCCTTCCCAGGCCCATGACCCTGTGCAGGGCTAAGGGCTGCCGAGCATCTGGAATGTCCTGGCCACTGCAGAGCCACCCAGCCTTCTGCTATGTAATCCTCTCGCTGTTGCTCACCCCCAACCTGGCCCACCAGAAAGATGAAGTCTTTGGCTGAGACAGGATTTGGTCAGTAGGCTGTGGGACCCTTGGACCCTGAAAGCCTTCAGCCTCCGGGCCACACTAGAATCAGCTCAGGCGAGCTTAGGAGAAGCTTGGAAGGGAAGACTGGGCAAAGGGGGACAGTTTAATTTAGCCCACACAGTGGCAGACAGTCAACAGAGCCCTTGGCCAGCCTCTGGGACAGGTGACAGGTGCTTACTGTCACACCACTGAAAGCCTCCTGAAACTGTGAATACCTGAATGGCTACAGGATTTCCAGACACAAAAAACCAGGTGCTGTGACAGAACCCAAGATCTCTGCATGCTGACCTGAGAGCCAGCTGTTACCTCTGATTAAGGGTGAAAGGCAAGCCCAGACTGAAAATTGTGTTTCTATTAAAACCAAGAGACGGGCTGGAGGAATGGCACAGCAGTTAAAACACTTGCTAAAGCCCTGAGTTCAGTTCTCCAACACCACATAAAGCTAGGCATGGTGATGTGTGCCTGTAATCTCAGCAATCGAGAAGCTGAGGCAGGAGAATTGTCATGAGTCCGAGGCCAGCCTGGGCTACATGGTGAGTTCAGGACCAGCCTGGGCTACAGAGCGAGACCCTGTCTCAAAAATAAAAAATAAAAAACCTGAGAGACAGAGACAGAGGGAGGCAAATACTACTTGGATGTCTATGAATATAAATAGGTACAAAGCCATGAAGTTAGAGAAAAAAATTACACTGTCATCAAATTGCCACCCCCGGCAGCAAGGAGGGCTGTTGGTCTGCTTGCTTCTTCCATCTCTGATACTAATATCAGTTCCTATGTATATTTTTTTGCACATCCTGCACACCAGGAGCTGTGCCCAGGCTTTTCACACATTGGCTTGTTTAAATTCTCCCTCCCTGTTACGAGCACCACTTCACAAATGGGAAGACGGAGGCTCCTGAGCCTGGGATGTGCCCAGAGCAACCATGATGGGCAGCCCAGTGAGGGCCGGGACTCAGGTCTAACTGACCCCAGAGCTTGTTCTTTGTGTGTATATGTTGGAGTGGGGGGAAGGGTACCTGGGAGCCACCCCAGGGCCTTGTACTGAACTACATCCCTACATCCCTAGCCCATTTTAAAAATTTCATTTATCTGTACTGAGAATCAAGCTCAGACCCTCATACTGAGCTACGTCACCAGCCCATTCTTTCTTCTTCTTCTTTTTTTCAACTTTAAGACAGGATTTTTTTTTTTTTTTTTTTTTTTTTGCTTATTTGTTTGTTTGTTTTGAGACGGGATCTTGTTTGTTCAGACTGGTCCTAAACTCACTGTGTAGCCCAGGCTGGCCTTGAACTCACAGCAATCCTGCCTCAGCCCAAGTATTTTTAATTTTGAGACAGAGTCTGGGTCTCAGTAAGTCTCTGAGTTACCCAGGCTGGGTTCTGACTAGCAATACTCCTGCCTCAGCCTCTCAGAGTGCTGGGATTAGAGGTCAGGGCCACCAGGCCCAGATTTGCCTCTTGGTTCTAGGTTGGAAATGATTCTCCTAATGAGCAGTTGATGATTTTTTTGTTTCAAAAAATGCTTTTCAGAAAGGCCTCAGCTGGGCACAGGTGAGGCAGATGATGGTAGCCTTGATGGTGAAGCTGGGGAGTAGGAATACCGAAACGGAGAGGCCTGGTGGAGACGGCTCTGCCCCATCTTGCTCCACGCCTCACTCCTTCCTGAGAGCCCCCAGCTCGGTCACCCCCTCCATGGCCATGGAACTCACCCTCAATCATAGATGGTGCCAACACTCCACTCAGAGGGGCCCAAGAGCTCTGAGACCCCAGGGGTGTATCTGGCTGCAGACTTGGGTCGTCTAGCGAGAATATGGGCTTCTCTGCCCCTTATTCCAAGCCCTGGGCAGGGGCTTTACCTGGACCTAAGCTTCCTCTGGATCTGTTGCAGGAACTGGTGCTCATACATAGTGACCCGTACCATCTCGTGCCACGTGCAGAATGGCACCTACCTTCAGCGAGTGCTCCAGAATTGCCCCTGGCCCATGAGCTGTCCAGGCAGCAGGTGAGCATGCTGTGCTAGAGAAGGACCCAATGGCTTTCCCAGTGGTTTCACAATAGGGGCAGAGGGCTGGTGGTGGGATTGTGTGTGAATCCAGGTGATGGTGGCTGGAGCAAAGGCAGCATTGTGTCCAGAGGAAACCCTAGAGGGCTTCCTGGGGAAGGGTTCACTGTACACTTGTATTCCTTAACTCAGTGAGTGTCACTGCTGGGGCCAGGCCAGGCCAGCCCAGCCTGGAGGGCCTTCCCGTCTCTTTGGTGTTGAGATTCTCTTGGCCATGGAGGCATGGTACAGGTTGGTTGGAAGACCAAATCCCTAACTACAGAAGAAGAGAGAGAAATCCCAGAGGGGCCTAGAGGTGGCAGAGGCTCTGGGTTGACCCCGTGGGCACCCAGGTTGCTGAAGACGGTTGCGTGAGACTCTGTCTTGGCTAAATCCCCTGAACATTTTTTCAGCTACAGAACCGTGGTGAGGCCCACGTACAAGGTCATGTACAAGACAGTGACCACCCGAGAATGGAGGTGCTGCCCAGGGCATTCGGGAGCGAGCTGCGAGGAAGGTAGGACTGTTCTGCCATGGCGGTGGCCCCGTGGCAGAGGGCGTCACCTCGTAAGAGAGCACAGGAGCGGGACCTTCTGTTGCTTCAGTGCACGAGCGTAGTGTGTGCACAGCTTCCAGGCACAACGAGGCACAGACACAGACCCTTCACAGTCACTTCTTGCTTCTTGGGAGACTCTCAGGACCTCTAGAAGTGCGTTCCATTTGTGCCACTCACATTTTAAGTCACGCCATTCCAAATCTCTCCTGCAAACTTAGAGTGCTAGTTAGCTATCTGTCATTATTTTTTTAAAAAATACGGGAAATAACAACATTCACACACTAAAAGCATTTATTTTGGCCCATGTTTGGGAGCTCTTGGTCCATGATCTGTTGGCTGAATGGCTTTGGGCCCGTGGCCCTGTCTTTCAAAGGTACAATTGCCCCCTAAAGACTAAGCTTTCAACACATACGTATTTGGACTCACTGCAGATCAAAGCTAGTCCTTGGGGAAACCCCATCTGAATGTTTCCATAGGATTTGGTAACAGGCCACATGGAAATAAAAGACCAACTCAGTGAGTCGAAGAGTTAGAAATGGTGAGACCCACCCTGAACATGACGACACTGAGGCTGAGAAAGGTAATGATGGATGTGCACTCCATGTGCAGGGCGTGTGCTGTGCACAGTGAACCTCTTTGCCTCACCCACTTTCTCTGCTTGGTGCAACTCAGGGCCTGGCACCCAGCACAGGCATCCCTGGACACACATTTCTTGCTGGACTTGCCTCTGCTGAGCCATCCTGGCCACTGTGACCCTCACTGCCGGGCTGATCTCATGAGTGGTGGATTTGGGGCCACTGAGAAAGGAGTTAGGCTCCCAAGCTTGATCCTCAAGGTGACAGACTAGACAGAGCCAACCTGAGAACCCAGCCTGTGGGCACCTCCTGGGTAGGGACATTCAGGGCCCCAAGCAGCACAGGAATGTGAATGTCAGTCACAGGATGGCTCCTAAATTCAGACTCAGGGACATGGGGCAAACGTGGCTTCCAAATCAAGGAGTACAATGCCAACAGAAGCCACTGCTCATAGGTGCTTATGGGAGGAAGTACAGTGGTCCAGCTCACAAGAGGGAGAACTGAGGCCCAGAGAGGTAGAGTGAAAGGCTCAGAGTCACACAGTGCTCAGGAAGGGGCAGAAGTCACCAAGAAGTGGAGAAGCAAGGGTTCTCGTAGGTTCCGATGGGGGAGGAGTGGAGCTGAGAAGGAGCAGGGTGGCAAGAGGAATGGCGCTTCCCTATGCCAAACAGCCCTGCAGAGAGGCAGGCTGGGTGCCCGGAACAGTGCCCTCTCCCCCCTGGCAGAGAAGATGGCAGAAGAGCTCAAGGGCAGGAAGACAGTCAGCCAGGATGGGCAGCTGCCAAGGAGCTGTGGGTGAATCCCCTGGTTATGGGGCCAGTCAGATGGCCTAGACCCCAGCAAGGCTTGCTGCAAGCAGAGGGCCCTCTGTCCTTGGCTCCTCTCCAAATGGCAGACCTGGTATCTTGGGCCTTCCTGGAGTATGCCCTTGAATCCAGCTGCTGTGGCCACATGTCCAGGGGCTGGGCTGACAGCTATGACCTCTGCCTATCATGAAGCAGGGGTGGTAATGGGCCAGGTCAACGCTGATATCTTCAGGCTCCCTCCGTAGGACCTTCAGATCTTAGCACGCAGCGAGAGTGGCCAGGGCTTCATAGACCACACCAGCTCCTCCACACACCAGCTGTGTGGCCTTGGGCTGGGGACTCCCATGTGTTGTGTAAGTCATTGTGCAAGAGCACCGGGCTGGGCCCCGCAAGCCAGGCTGCGTTCTTCTCCTGCCCACCCAGAGGGAGGGCACCCGTCTGCTGTGTGCACTCTGACACCCTCAGACTCCCTGCCCCGAATCTCAAGGTCTTCACCTGTGAAATGGTCACACCGTCTGCTTCCTAGGCGAGCTGCTGGAATGCTCTGAAGTCAGGAAGACCCCACAGGTGTCACAGCAGCCTGTGATGGGCACTGCAGGATGCCCACTGGGGCAAGAGGGACTAATTCCCACTCACAGGGTAGGAGGAGAGGGAAGGGAAGTGATGAGCAGATGGCTAGGCCTGAATATTCTGGAAATCCGCTCTGCTGAGAACGAGAGGTGTGGAATCCTGCTGAACAACCCTGGGCTTGCCCTTCTTCACCCAGCTGGGTCGAGGCCAGGCGGCCCCACAACTGTTTCCCTACTGCTGGCTGCCCTTGTGGCCCTGCTCATTGCTGTGACCTGACCTTGGGGCCAGAGAGCTGTGTCATCTGGGAGAACAAGAGCCCAGAGCGCGTGGAGAGAGCCACAAATGACACCCATCATTCCAAAATAAGCCCTGCATCAGTTATGCTGTGCTGTGTGACTTGGGGAGACTCGTTTGACCTCTCTGAACCTTGGCTTTGTCGGAGGGATTTGATAAGGGAGCGGTCATGACTGGTGCCTCAGGGATGCCCCGTAAAGGTCTTCTCCTTCCCTGCCTTTGCCTCTGGGCTGGCGATTCTGTGCTGACCAGCAGACACAGCCCTGCCTCCCTCCTCTGAGACTTCGCTTGTTAGCTGCTCAGCAAACTTCGAGTCTCTGGACTTGATGGTCATGAGGCTGGTCGGCCCCCATCAGGACTTCACCGTGTTGGCTCTGGTTTTCTCATCTCTAGTCGGGGATGTTTATTTACCCCATGACAATGAATGAGGGAGGTCTCAGTTGACATTCACAGCCACCGTGAGGACAGTGCTGTAACAAAGTCCTGTGGTACATATGGGTAAACTGGGGCTGAGAATGGTGAATGGATTGACCAAGGGTCACTCAGCATGTGGCATCCAGGATTGAGACCTCTCTACCAGGCCGTAGGACGGGGGCTAGGAGGCACCTGACTGAGGTTACCTCCATCCCGACTCATGGAAACTGTTTAGAAACAGTGGGTAAGAAAAGGCCCAGGTCAGAATGTAGGTTGTGGGTGGAGTAGGCGGAGAGCTGGCTCAATGTCAAGGCCACGGCGAGAGGGCAGGCAGAGCTCAGCACTGGCCTTATCTGGGCCTAGGCCTGAACTCTTGAGTGCCTTGGGCTGTACGCTCTGCTAAAGTCAGCACTGCTGTCAGCCCCATGTCACAGTGCTGTGGGCTCCCTTGCAGACAGGTTTCCCCTTGAGCCGCATTGCCTAAATGATTAAAACAAGGCTCAAAAAAGGTGTGGATCTCACACATGATCACAAGGAAGCAAGCATTGGGTCCAGGCTCCCCAGGGCTTTGTCCTGAGGTCAGTGGCATCCCACTGCCCCAGATACTCCCACAGTAATAGTGAGGAAGAAAGCTGCCACTGTCCTCTGCAGCTGACTGTGCAAGCCTTACTCCCTGCATGGTACCATCTTGGCATGGTGCAGAAGGTCTAGTTACCAAATGCCTTAGAGGAAAGCCATGCTCAGGATGACAGCCATGAGCCAAGGAGCTAAATTCAAGCCCGGTCACCCTGAATTTGGAGCCAGGGTCAGTGCCCTGCAGCAGACGGGCTGAGGACATCCCTGGGAGTACATTCTGACAGCTGGAAGGCTGAGGAGCTGGTAGGAGCTGGTCTCTGCCTTGGCATCTCTCATAGAAAGATAAAGGAGTCACAGCTCACCTGCTCTCATTATGGGG
The DNA here is from genome assembly GCA_004027205.1 of Ctenodactylus gundi. Taxonomy (NCBI): domain Eukaryota; kingdom Metazoa; phylum Chordata; class Mammalia; order Rodentia; family Ctenodactylidae; genus Ctenodactylus; species Ctenodactylus gundi. The sequence continues at coordinate 259,283 of PVKB01000594.1, read as the reverse complement.
CCGTGGAACCAGGCTGCGCGTGCGCCTGCCACCAGTCCACAGTCCTCAGCACATGTGTCCCTTTCCCATTCATGAACCCTTGTCTTCCATAGTGGGAAAGGATATGTGTCTGAGATCGCACAGCCCAGAAGCCTCAGGGCAGACACCGTAGCCCTTCTGGGGCCCCTCAGCTTCCCGCACTCACACACATCAGGTGCCCACACACGTGAAATCCTGTGCCTGACAGGTTCAGTCCCAAGGCTGCCCTGCTCCCTGGGAGGCTCGGCCATCACTCTCTCACCCCGCCAGGGCAGCTGCCCTCCCTGCGGTCCTCTGTACCCACTTTCACCCATTCCGGCCTTCTCCCTGACTCATGGCCTTGGCACTTGGCTGTCCCCCTGCCTGCCACCTTCTTGGTGCTGCTCATCCCCCACCCCCCATAGCTTTAGCATCAGGCCCAACATGTGAGCACACAGAGACTTGAATGGCAGCGTGGCCTGCTCCCTGGGGGCCACACATAGAGGAGCCTTCCGAGAGGCTTTCTAATCCGGTTTTTTTCAAGGTGGCTGTGATCCTAACCCTTGACTCAGGCCACCAGCTGGCCAGCAGCAAATATTTACATTAGCAGAGCTCATTCCGACTGCACACCTGGGCTGAAGCTGAGCTGGCTGTGGCTCATGGTCACTGAGCCATGCAGGACAGAGCATTGGGCACGGACAAGGAACCCTGCCTTTGGATGCTTTCATGGGGGACGGAACGTGGCGGGGAGCCCAGGGATCCCCAGACGTCTCACAGGCCCATTCCCAAGGCAGGACAGAGTCCGCATCCTGCTGTGTGCGTGGCAGGCAGCCTCTTCTTCCTGGGCCTGAGCGGTTGGTTTTGCTTTTGTTTTGGGTTCTGGAGATTGAACACAGGTCCTTCACAATGAACAATATACATGGATTTTTTTTTGGTATGAGAATATTTATTTTTCTCATTTTATTGATATATAGATATGCAATACATAATGTTTACATTAAACATGAATACTTTGTATACATATATATTGTGTTAAAAATGCAAGCATTGTAAGGACAGAATTTCAGACCTTGAAGACAAGGCTGAGGAAACAAATGTGATAATTAGGCATGACTCCAAAATTAGAAATGAGCAAAGTAGCTGGGTACAAGAGATGGTGGATGATTCAAAGAGAACCAATACCTGAGGTTCTTTTTTAAAGTTATTTTCATTTTGAGTTAGAGTTTAGTAAGTTGCGCAGTCTGGGCTTGAACTTTGAATCCTCCTGCCTCAGCCTCTCGGAATGTTAGCATGTGCCACTATGCCTGGCTGTCAGTGTCCCTATCTGTGCCCTGGAGTACTATGATGATCCCACAAGAAGGGATATGGACTTGGGACTTGGCTTCTGCAGGGGCACAGAACACTGCAGAGGGCACTGGCCTTGTGAAGATCAGGACAGAATGACGAGAGCATGAATTGGGACTTTGGTACTAGCAGGTGCCCTGGGATGTCTGGGAGGGCTTCCCAAAGGAGGTGACATGGGAGCCACATCTGCAGGTGTTAGGAGGAAAGCAGAGTGTATATGTGTGTGTGTATAGGGTGGTCAGAGACTTCCCAGGTGGTGGGAAGTACCCTGGAATGCATCTGTGTCCTGGCACCACCTTTAGGATTCTCCTGATACAAGGCCAGGGCTAAGAAGGGGCCTTTCAGGAGTCACTACCAGGCCAGGGCAAAGGGACCGTACTCACCAGGCCCCACCTCAGAGAACCTGGCCACACACCAGCGAGAGAATGTGACATTTTTGTTCTGCAGAAAACCACCCCCCAAACCACAGTTTCTTCCTAACTGCCGTTTATCAAGGGCCCTCTTGTATCTAGGTTTATCATTCAAGCCATTTCTATTCATTTATCAGAATTTTTGAGGAGTTTTATGTAATTTTTGTGAATCCTAAATTTAGAATCAACATTTTTCTAGTCTTTTTAACAGTTTTGGTATTTCTCTAGAGTTTCTTTTCTTGGTGGTGCTAATACGGATCCCAGGGCCTCACGCGTGTTAGGCAAGTGCTGGACCACCGACCTACACCCACTGCCCTGAACTTTATTATCATAATTAAAATTCACAGTTATTTTGAGCCCCTTATGTCTGTGTGGCTGGTCTGGCTATGTTTATATTCATTTTTCTAGTTTTCTCTGGCTCCTGGCAAATTGTCCAAAACCAAATTGGTTGAAAGAGGCTTTCCAGCCACAAGCCTACTGGTTAATAACTCAGGGACACCCTCACGTGACTTAGAGCACTTAAGCTTATTTTCAAAGGGATTACATTATTTTTGCCTTTTATTTCATTATTATTTTATTTCATTGCTTAAAATGTATTTTCAGCCCCTAATTCATGGTTCACCCACACAGTTTTTCCTGAGGCTCCTGGGGTCCTACTGGGTCCCTGATACTCTCCAGGGTCAGACAAAGTTCCGTTTCTGGTGGGGCTGGGACTCCAGCCAGGGACAGACAAGGGGCAGTTGGCTAGCGTATCAGAGGAATTAAAGTGCTGTGGAAAAAGAATTAGGGAGTAAAAGAAAGGCAGGAAGCAGCCAAAGTTTCATCACAGAGAAAACTCCAGTTTGCACAGGGCTGGAGTTACACCACTGCTTTGGGTCACATCCACAAACAGTAATAAAATGACCTTCTGCACGTTCACCAGGGAACAAAAAGAACAGGTCTGGCAAGGCCACTTCTCTCAGGTACCAGGAGTTCTGCTGGGCATTGGGCCTTGGTACCAGTTTCACCCCCATAAAAAAAAAAAAAAGAGGTCAGACACTAGAGTTAGACTTAACCTGGGCTCAGCTCCAGGCTGGAGAAGTGCCTGGAGGGATGACCGTGACTGAGTGACCTCATTTCTCTGCCTCAGTGTCCTCCTCAGGGAAAGGCAGGGCAGTATCTCTTTCATTCATTCATTCTAAACACAGGAGAGAGACAGAGGAGGGATAGTACTGAGCTGCTCCGTGCTTCCGTTTATTTGTACAGTCTCTATGGCACTGCAAAAATAAATCGATAAAGAGACTGTGTATGAGAACATGCTTTAGGATGTGCCGGGACAGGCTGGGGGAGTCAATGCTAAACACAAGTTTTTATCTGCCTTGAAGGTTTGAGCTGGGCCCCATACAGCACTTAACACTTGGTAACCCTCCCCTGGCCCTGATGGCCCAAGTCCCGTCCTCAGGCGTGGGCTAGGAACCCTCCGTCCTAGCGGGGATTTATCCTATACGCTTGGGCAAGTCGTGGGCCCCTGGGGACCACATGCTGAGGATGCAGCAGAGCCTTAGCAAAAGGCCCCTGGTGGGACCCAGAGCAGGACCTGGCACCCTCCCCACTGGGGGCTGGCCAGAGGGACCCATCTGGTTTGAGTTCCCGGCGCCTCAGGCTGCCTGCCTCAACCCACAGCCCAGATCTAAGCTGCCAGGCCTGTGCCTTATTTGGGTCCTGTCTCCCCACTCCCCCCACTGCGACACTTTGTGGCCTTAAAAGGCAGGCCTGGGGGCAGCAGAGAGCAGATGCCACCGCTGGCTCAAGAGGCCCTCCAGCTGTGGCCCTGCCACTGGCTTGGCCAGCCTTTCCTCCAGCTGTGCTGAAAACTACCCTCAGCGTAAGACGGCCAGGAAGGGCCGTTTCTTGCCAGGGCATGGTAGGGGTGGGCTCCAGGAACAGGCAGCCAGCCTAGCCTCCCCCTGATTTTTGCTAAAAGTCAGAGTTGGATCCACTTCTTTCTCTCCTAACCAAATGGGACAGGGAGAACAATGAAGGCAAATATCACAGCCTCATTTATTGAGCACCTACTGTGTGCCCTGCCCTGTATATGCACACTGGGCCCTGCACGTGCACACGTCAACATCCTTCACACCAGCCTGGGAGGGACACAGGCCTCCCTGTCCCATTTGATAGGGCCTGGTCGTACACGCGTATAATACCAGTACCCTGGGGGCTGAGGCCGGAGGATTGCCATGAGTTCAAGGCCAGAACTGGGCTACATAGTGAATTCAGAACCAGTGTGGACTAGAGTCTCAAAAATAAAAATAAAAAAGACCTAGAGAGACACAGGTCAGTGAGTGGCAGGACTGGGGCCAAGCCTGTGTGTTAACTCTAAATTCTTAACCTCTGTACCTGTCTGGGATCGCTGGGGAAAGCCCCTGGCCTTATCCACCCTGGCCACCCTCTGCAGCACAGCAGGTGTCACCCTTGTGGTTTGTTTTGTTTTTTGAGTCAGGGCTGGTTCTGAACTCACTTTGTTGCCCAGGCTGGCTTTAAACTCACAGCAATCCTCCTGCCTCAACCTCCCAAGCTCTGGGATTACAGGCGGGTGCCGCCACGCTCAGCTACCCTGGTTGGTCTTGTGCGACCCACATCAACCGCCCACCTCCCGGCACTTCTGTCCGTCAGTGCTCATTGGTGGGCCGGGTGGGAGTGGGAGGGCAGAGTGCGGCCAGCAGGGCTCTCACCCATCATGCCTCAGTTACAGGCTCCCCTGGCTCTGCGGAGCCAATGTGGTCAGGCAACGCCATGCGACGGATGACCCTTCGGCCCACGGCTTTCTCAGGTGGGTCCCCGGGCAGCTTCTTGGGGGCCCAGTGGGCGGGGAGAGACCTGAAGGATGCCAGGGCCAGGGAGGTCATTGTCCTAAATGCCAGGGGCCCCCCAGCAGTGAGGGTCTTAGTCTCACCCTACCCTTCCCACTCCCCAGGCTGGAAAGAGCTTCAGAGCGGAAAGGAGCCCCAAAAAGGAGTCTGATTTGGGCACTGGCACCCGAAGACCCTGGTAGATGCAGGTTCAGGTCCCCCAGTTTCTGCTTTTTTAGTTTTCCTTTTAAAACTGCTTTTCTGAGTTTCCGCGAGTTGGGCGGCTCGAGCCAGGTGCTTTCCATCACCAGCTTGATAAGTCTCACAGTTGTTTTCCTTCCCTGTGCCCCGCGCCCGCGAGGCCTGGTTGACTCGTGCAAGGAGGAGGAAACTGAGGGTTAGAGAAGAGCTGGAGTCCTGTCCTGCCCCAGCGTCTGAGCCAGGAGGGGCAGCACTGGCACCCGCACCATCTCTGTGAGCACAGGTCCCTCAGGCTTGTGTGGAGGTGACACTCTCCTGCCCCATGAGGCTCTGGGAGACAGCTTCTAAAGGCTCCTTCTAAAGGCTGAAATTGTTGTAAAGTCAGAAGTATCACCAAGAAGGTCAGCTTTTCTGTGAGAGAACCAAAGGGTGTCTGTCCCCTCCAAGGCCATCCTTGTCCAGAATGGCCCCCCAAAGCTGCGAGGCCCAGGCCCTAGCCTCATCCAGCACAAAACAGCAGGATTTCTCACTCTGGCTTCTGACAAGCCCGCCCAGCTGTAGGGGGTTAGGTGTAGGTGCTATAATGGGTTCTAGGAAAAGAGATCTCCTCTGGAGGCTTCGCGATGGAAGGAAACCCGCAGGGCACGGTCCAGCCCTGCCCTGGGCTCCCACCTGGTGGAGGTCCCCGGGCCTGTGTCTCTGGCCCTTACCCCAGGGTCGCTGGGCTCTGAGCGGAAGCCTGGAACCCAGCGTCCTCCATTCCTACAGGTTGTCTGAACTGTAGCCAAGTGTCAGAACTGATGGAGCGGCTGAACTTGCTGGAGGCCAAGGTGGGTGAGCAGCTGCCCCTGGTGCCTGGCGTCTCCCTCTGCCCCTCCCACCATGCCCATGCCTAGCCCAGTTCTCATTCCTGCAGGGCAGCTCTGAGCGTCCATACTTGCAGCCCTCAGGGTGCCCCATGCCCCGGCTTCCTCCTGGTCCAGGCCAGCTCTGATCCAGCTCCTCCGGCCTGTCCTACGGTGCCTCTCTGGGCAGCCACCTGAGTCAGGCTACCTGCCTCACTTCCTCCAGAGGCCGTGATGCTGTTCTGGGCCATGCGGGCCGGCCAAATGAACACTCACCCCCAGAGCTCGCTGCTGGGGTCCCTTCTTGCCTGTCACCTTCCGTTTTCCACCCACCCCGATAATACCATCTTTCAGTTTCAAAAGCAAATCTATTATATGTCTCAAATTATTTAAAAAAATTTTTAAACATGCATGAACTAGAGATTCAGTAGCATGTTGAAAGCATACAGTTTGGGAAGACAGTGACCAGCTACTCAACTTTTGCCCTCTTTTTCCCTCCCTCTTACTCTTACCACTCTCAGAGATTCGTCCCTTTCCTAACAATCCATCAGCCCTCTTCCTGCCCTCTGTCCCATGTTGAGGTCTTTTTATGCAGTGAATTTTGTGGCTTTCATAGGAGGGACACCTGTGGATAATCACTCTTTTGTGTTTAGTCCATTTCTCTGAGCATTATTCACTTGCGGTGTCTCCATTTCTTTCAGAGGCTTCATATCTGTCTTTATGGCTGCATAGTATTTCATTGTGTATAGATACTACATCTTTTTTGTCCATTCCTCTCTTGATAAGCAAGTAGATTGTTTCCAGGGTTTAGCTACTATAGATTGTACTGCTATAAACATGGATATGCATGTGTCTTTATGATAAGCTGACTTCATTTCTTTTGGGAACATGCCCAGTAGACCTGTTGCTGGATCAAGTGGGATTTCTATTCTCAGCTTTGCATAATGGTTGAACCAGATTGTAGTCCCACCAACAACATAGAAGTGTTCCTTTTTAATATCTTGCCAACAATTCTTGTTTCCTGAGTTCTTAGTGTAGGCCATGCTCACTGGGGTGAGGTGAAACCTCAATATTGTTTTAATTTGCATTTCCCTGGTGGTCAATGATGTTGAACACTTTTTCATGTGTACTAGCTGGCCTTTTTTTTTTTTTTTCCAGACAGGGTGTCGCTCTGTAGCCCAGGCTGGTCCTGAACTCACTATGGAGCCCAGGCTGACCTTGAACTCACTGCAATCCTCCTGCCTCAGCCTCCTGAGTGCTGGGATCACAAGCATGTACCAGCATGCCCAGTTGATGGACGACTGGGGAGTCAAATCCAGGGCCTTGCGCTTGTTAGGCAAGTGCTTTACCCACTAAGCTATGTACCCCCACCACATTGGCCATTTGTACTTCCTCCTTTGAAAAGTTCTTTTATATTTTCTTTCATTTCAGTTGCCCATTTCTTAACAGGGCCATTTATTTTAGAGAATTTCATTTTGGAGGGTTCTTTATATATTCTAGATAGTAATCCTTGGACTGAGGTATTGCTGGCAAAGATTTTCTCCCACTCTGTGGGTTGTTCATTCACCCTGTTGATTGTTTTGTTTGCTTTGCAAAAGCTTTTTAGTTTATTGTCCCATTTGTTGATTCTTGGGATTATTTCTTGTGCAGGTGGCACTCTGTTCAGGAAATCCTTTCCTTACCCCCGTGTCTTCTAGGGTTTTACCTAGTTGCTGTTTTGACATCCAGGTCTTTAATCCAGTTTGATCTGATTTTAGTATGTGGTGACAGAGACAAATCCAATTTCATTCTCCTGCACGTAGTAGTCCAGTTTTCCCAGCTCCATTTGTTGAAATTGCTGTCTTTTTTCCGGTGAACTGTTTTGGCCCCTTTGTCAAAAATCAGGTTACTGAGGATACTTGGGTTTGTTTCAGTATCAATTCTGTTCCACTGGTCCTCCTGCCTGTTCTCGTACTAGATTTAATCATTGTTGCTTTGTAGTGGACTTTGAAGTCTAGAATTATGATTCCTCTGGCTTTGCCCTTGTTGTTTAGGATTGCTTTAGAAATTCTGGGTTGGGGCTAGAGGAATAGTTCAGTGGTTAAAGCGGTTGCCTAGCAAGCTCAAGTTCCTGAGTTCAGTTCCCCACCACCAGATAAGCTGGGCATGGTGGTACCTGCCTGTAATTCCAGCACTTGGGAGTGTTGGGCCTGGGAGGCTGACGAGGATTGCCCTGAGTTCAAGGCCAGCCTGGGTCACATATTGAGTTCAGAATCAGCTGCGACTAAAGAGCAAGACCTGTCTTAAAAAAATAAAAATAAAAATTGTGTCTTTTCTGATTCCATGTGAATTTTAGATCTGTTTTTTCTAGTTCTGTGAAGAATGTTGTTGGTATTTTGATTGATATTGCATTAAATCTGTATAGCAGCTTTGGGAGTATGACCATTTTGACAGTATTAGTTCTTCCTATTTAGGAACATGGGATGTCTTTCCATTTTCTAAAGTTCTCTCCAGTCTCTTTCTTCAGGGTTCTGTAGTTTTGTCTGTATAGGTCCTTCACTTCTTCGGTAAGGTTTATTCCTAAGTTTTATTTTATTTTTTGTTGCTATTGTGAAAAGGGTTGATTTCTTGATTTCCTTTCACTGGATTCATTACTGGTGTATAGGAATGCTATTGATCTCTGGGTATTGGTTTCATGCCCTGATACGTTGCTGAACTTACTAGTTCTGAAAGTCTTCTGGTAAAATTTTGGGGTCCTCAATGTAGAGTGTTGTGTCATCTGCAAATAGGGGTATCTTAACTTCTTCCCTCCCAATTCATATTTCTTTTATTTCTTTCTCTTGCCTGGTGGCTCTTTTTAAAATTTTAAGCACTATGTTGAACAGTAGGAGTGACAGGGGACATCTTTGCTTCCAATTTTAGTGTGAATGTTCTCAGTCTTTCTCCATTTAGGATGATGTTGACCGAGGGGTTGTTGGAAGGTCCTTCTATTCCTATTTTCTTCAGTCTTTATCATAAATGAATATTGGATTTTCTCAAATGCTTTTTCTGTATCTACTGAGATGATCATATCATATACCAACTAGCTATGACCAAAGCAAAAGTTCTCCAAGATGCATCATAAAAAAAAAAAGTTGCATACATCCAGCGCAAGGAAAACATCCTAAAAGCTGCAAGAGAAAAACAACAAGTAACATAGCACATCAAACCTGTCGGAGTAACAGCATACTTCTCAACACAAACTCTGAAGGCCAGAACAACCTGGAGTGAAGTCTTCAAAGCCCTAAAAAAAAAAAACAGGTGTCAAGTAAGAATCCTATACTCAGAACTATCATTTAAAATTGACAATGGCCAGACCTGGTGGCATACACCTGTAATCCTAGCACTTGGGAAGTTGAGGCAGGAGGATTGCCGTGAGTTCAAGGCTAGCCTAGGCTACATAGTGAGTTCATAACCAGCCTAGACTACAGAGTGAGACCCTGTCTCAAAAATAAATAAAATTGACAATGAAATAAAGACTTTCCATGATAAAGGAAATTTGAATAAAGTTATGACAACTGAACCAGCACTACAAAAATTGTTAAGGGTCTTCTAAACAGGGATACAGAGAACAAGCACGGCAAAGACAGGTAGTAACAGGCTTACAGTCAACAGAGAGAATATCTAAGGCAGAGAAACAGAAAGAAATCAACATTCATAGAGTATGAAAATGGCAGGACTCAATACTTACAGATCAGTTACCACTATTAATGTCAGTGGACTCGGCTCACCAGTAAAAGATTTCGATGGCTAACTGGATTAAAAGGCAGAATCCAAGCATACGTGGCTCACGTGAGACATACCATACTTATAGAGGTAAACGTAGACTCACGGCAAAAGGGGAGGTCTGTATTCCACTCAGCAGGAGGAAAGCAAGCAGGGGCAGTAACAACTCTTCACTGACAAAGTGGACTTATTACCAAACCTGCTCGAGAGAGACGAAGAAGTTCACTTCCTTCTCGCGAGGGGAACAGCCCAACAGGAGGAGCTAAGAGTTGAAAACTTGTATACTCCCAAACAACGGCATCCCAACTGCATAAAACAAAAGCTTCTAGATTTTAAAGAAAACAGATAGGGCTGGAGGAATAGCTCAGCGGCTAAAGCACTTGCCAAGCAAGCTCAAGACCCTGAGTTCAGTTCTTCAGCACTGCATAAAGCTGGGCATGTTGACATAGAAGGCTGAGGCAGGAGGATTGCCCTGAGTTCAAGGCCAGTCTGGGCTACATAAATGAGTTCAGGACAAACCTGGACTGCAGAGCAAGACCCTGTCTTAAAAAAAAGAGAGAGAGAGATCGCCATGAGTTCAAGGCCAGCCTACACTACATAATGAATTTAGGACCAGCCTAGACTGCAGCGTGAGACCCTGTTTCTAAAAAAAAAAAATGTTTTTAAAAATTGTAAGACACATAAAGATTTTAAATGTACAGACATGAAAAATTCAGAAATGTGGAGAACCTGCCAGACACTGCTTTGCGGCAGTCATCTCTGCCCATAGTAGGTGACTATCTCTTTTTAATTTTGTTGGATTTTTTTCCCCCTAAGATCAGGCTCGTAACTGCTAGATTTAAGCCATAATCCCACCTCAGCCTCCCAAGTAGCTGGGACTATATACATGGGCTGACTGACTGCTATCCTCCAATCATCTATTTTCTTACTTATTTTTCAAACATATGTAAACAGACATATATATACTTTTGTCTGCATACCCTTTGCTCTGTTCCTTCCTTGACTTTGTTTCTCTCCAAACTCAGTAAAAATTTCAGTAGTAAAGAAGGCCCTGGATTCAATCCTTAGCACCAAAAATATAAAAAAGTAGAAAAAGAAAATTAACAAAGCTCTTTTTATCCATGCCCCTGTGGAGCTTTGATGGGCCAGGGAGGCATCATATTACTTAAGGAGATTATCCCCCCAACACACACAGGAACCACCACCATCTCAGAACTCAGTCTAGGTGGCAGTGATGGTGAGAAATGACTTCTACAAGGCGTGCTATGAATTGTACACATTGCATAATACAGTCACTTCTGATAAATTTCTGGAGCCTCTGAGCCCAAGATTCCCCTCCCCACTGGGCTCTTCATGGTCTCATGCCCCCAGGAGCTTCTCTGCTGGCCTGTCTTGGATGAGTCCCTGGAACCTTCTCCATTCCTGTCTTCTACTTTGTCCACAGGTGGCTGTGTTGACTGTCACTGAGCAGAAAATGTCCCCAACCCCAGCTACCTCGAAGGACCTTGACCCACTCTGGGGCTCCCCAGCAGCCCACGGCAGCCCTGGAGATGGAGGCCTCCAGGGTGAGTTGATCAGGCGGGAGTCACGGCACCAAGACTTCGGCCCCGATGCCACTGACTGCCTGACCCCTGGCAGGCTTCAGTCTTCCCGTCTCTCTTGAGGGAACGGTCTCAGGGGCTCCTGAGCCCTGGCGTTCTGGGAGGACATGCAGCCCCCAGAAGACCCTGAATGGGTGAGCTAAGGGAGGGCACAGTAGGTGACTGTTCCTCCCCATGGAGCAGCAAGGCCAGTAATTTCTGCCTGTCCTTTCATCTCAGGACTACCAGGAGCCAGAGATAGCATGAGGGCCCCACTGCTCCCTCGAGATGGTAGGTACTGGCTGAGAGACTAGGATCTGGGTGTGGGTCAAAAGCCAGTTCAGAGTTCTCAACCTGACATTCTTTACCCCTAGACGGAGTCAGTACTCGGGGTCTGCCTGGGCCCACTGGCCCCAAGGGAGATGATGGTATCCAGGACCCAACAGGGATGAGAGGTCCACCAGGTATGTGCCCCAAGTGCTGTCCACCAGCCTACTTCCTTGGCCATCCACCCTTGCTCAACCATAACAAACGTGGGGTGGCATGACTCTTTCTACCCAGTGGCCACACTGCTCACCACCTCTGGGGATGCTCCCTCATGCCCGAACTTCTGGAAACCCTGTCTTGATTCAGAGTTCCTGATCCTTGGGCACCTATGCTTAGCATGCTTTGAGCTGGACACTGATAGGGCTAGGGGGTCAGCCCAGTTCAGCCATCTGGTCCTAGACCAGTGCCCCCACCCCTGTGGCCAGGGTTCCTTTGGGGAGTGATGGGGGTTCTCAGCTGTAAGAAGCCCAGACTAGCCTGCATGGGAAAGAGAACAGGATGCTGGGTTTATACCTCTAACTGACAGCTGGAGAGCTCAAACCTGTAGTCTCCAGAGCCCTATCTCATGTCCTCTGCCCAGAGTGGCTTATTCTACCTTGTTGAGGTTCTTCCTGCTTCCTTATACACACACAATCGCTGGGTTCCCATTGCAGGTCCACAGGGCCCACCAGGGAGCCCTGGCCAGGCCGGAGCTACAGGTGCCCCTGGAGAGAGGGGACCTCCAGGCCCACCAGGACCTCCCGGCCCTCCAGGACCCCCAGCTCCTATTGGGCCACCCCATGCCCGGATCTCCCAGCATGGTGAGTCCCTGTAGGTCTGGGCAGATGGAAGTCAGGGTGAGTAAAGCTCGCCATAGTACATGGTGCCATCCACCAGGCAGCCTGTGCATGCCAGGCTTGTCCATCATAAACTGCAGGTTATCCAGTTGTCCAGCCGGCACTGCTGTTCTCTCTTCACAGATGAGGGACACAGAGGGCCAGAGAGGGGATGTCCCATGCTACAGTCACACAGCTAGGGTGTGGGGGAGATGGCTTCAGAAGCACACGCTCATAATCATCAGGCCCTCGGCCCCTCCCAGTGCTTGGAGCTGGCTAAAATTCAGCCCTCAGAGGGCAAGGAAGCTCACGATCCACAGGCTCTGTTTTTCTAAGGCCACTGCCCTGGCCTGGGAGAGTCCTCAGCTCCTCCACCAGGCTGGGCCCTGATGGGATTAAAGCATGGAGGGCTAGGTTTAACACCATCTGCACCACGTCTGGTCTGTAAGTGGGCACCATTCACTCTGCCGTTTCACCCTCAGTTCGTCTCTCTACTCAGTGCTCCCTCCAAGCCTGGGATTCCTTATTGCTACTGGGGTGATATTAACAGTATCAGCCTCCCGGAGCTTCATGATACCCATGCACAGAAGCCTGGAATGCCACAGGTAGCCAATACACGGTAGCTTTTATAATGACTCCTGTTTGACAGGTGATAACACAGGCTCATCAAAGCAGAGATTCTGGATGTCACCAGCTAGACTGTGGTGGGGCTAGAACCCAGGGTCTCCCTGCTTCTGATCCTGTGTGGTCAATGTTCTCCCTACTCCCCACCCTTGGGGGAGGTTCCTGGAGCTGCAGGCTGCCCACAAGGCAGTCAGAGCTGACTTGGAAGAGTTGGCGTGTGAAAACTGCCACACTACTCTCCTCTGCTCACTCACCATCTTTCTTCTTGTAGGGGATTCATTACTGTCCAACACTTTCACCGAGACCACCAGCCACTGGCCTCAGGGGCCCACAGGGCCCCCAGGTCCCCCCGGCCCTCCAGGACTCATGGGTAAGTTGAGACCAGGCCTGGTGTGAAGATTGCAGGTGGCAGATTACAGAAGGACTAGTCTTGTGGGCCAGGAGGAGGCGGCGAAAGTGGAACTTGTAGGCATTGTACTCTTTTCTAGTCCTGAAGACATCTTGTCTATTCCAGGTCCCCCTGGACCTCCTGGCCCCACAGGCATCCCTGGGAATCCTGGACACATGGTAAGTCATTCTCCAAATGTTCACACCCGTTTTCTACCCACTCATACCCATCTATCCATCCATCCTTTAATTCATTCGGCAAGTATTTACTGGTCATTTAATAAGCAAATTACTTGTCATTAATCTAATTCAGTTCACCTAGCAAGGAGCAAGTATTGTTACCCACTTAAGACCAAGAAAAGTGGAGATTCTTGCCCTAATGCTGTGGCCGGCACGTGGTAACACCTGTGGGTTGGGTATGGACTGCCTGAGGCCTTGGCCACTTAACACCGAGCTGTTTGAACTGCCCAGTGTAATAGGCACTGGGTATATGGTGAGGGCCCCACCGACCTGATGATCTCTCCCCAAACTTTCTGCCCCCAAACTCCTGCCTAGCCCATTGTAACCCAGCACAAGGCTAAGGCCTGTCTTGTTACTCAGGGACCCCCAGGCCCTACTGGACCCAAAGGAATCCCTGGCCACGCAGGAGAGAAAGGCGAGAGAGTGAGTATTCCTATGGCCTCTAGGGGTTTCTGGGGAGTCCTGCAGGTCCTAGGTTATTTATCCGGACAGCTAACTTTACTCCTTTCCCCTTTCCTACCCAGGGACTGCCTGGAGAGCCTGGCCCCCAAGGCTTCATGGGGCAACAGGTAAGTAACTGCCCCTCTAGGATCTCGCAGGCCCAGACTCATTTTTCCCACCATGTCTGTCTCCCTGACTCTGTATTTCTATCTCCATCTTTCTAACTCTGGTGTAGATTTGTTCAGTACTCCCTTTACTTCAGTCAGTTTTATTTTAAGTACTTGCAATATTTGTTATTCGTCACATACAGCTTAGAATTTCAGTGTCTCCTTGGTCTTTGTATCATTGTGGATGGGATCTTTCTCTCTGGTAATACCCCTTGTCTTGAAATCTCTTTTGTTCGCTACTGAAGAAACCACACTGATGTTTTGATGCTTGAGGTGATTGCATACTATATCTTTTTTGTCTTTTTTCTTTCAACCTGTCTATGCCTTTATGTTTAAATCTACTTCTGTAAATGACATATATGTTCAGCCTTGCTTTTTTTCCAAAGAGTCTGACCATTTATATTTAAAGATACTAATTGTCCTTAGGATTTTGCATTAGTCACCATCTTGCTATTTGTGTTTTTAATCTTTTTTTTTCCTGGATTTTTGTTTTGTTTTAGACAGGGTCTCGCTCTTTAGTCCAGCCTGGTCTTGAACTCACTGTGTAGCCCAGGCTGGCCTCACAGCAGTCCTCCTGTCTCAGCCTTAGCCTCCCGAGTGCTGGTATTACAGGTGTGTGCTACTACACCTAGCTCATGTGGTGCTAGGGAATCGAACCTAGGGCCTAACACTTGCTGGGCAAGCGCTTTAACTGTAGCACAGTGCCCCAAGCCCTATCTCATTTTGTTTCTTTTTTTCCCTTTTTTCCTCTCTTTTGGATTGTATACTTTTTTCATTTTCATTTTCTGCTAACTTTAGCAATGCCTATTTGGGGGGTTTATTTTTTTGTGGTTACTTTGGAATTACTATGTGTTCTTCCTCTTCACAATATATTTGAGTTAATCTTTCATATATAAGTAGGTGCCTTAAATATATATAATTCCATTTTCATCCCTATTCTATATATTTTCCTTCCACATACTTTATAAACCTTATAATACATGTTTTAGGGGGAGGGCATGCTGGGGGTTGAACCCAGATTCTGTGCATGCTAGACATGTGCTCCAGCACTGAGCTACCCCCTGAGTGCCATTATTATTGCTTTAAACACTTGGTTTTCTTTTAAAGAAGACTATAAGCTTAAAGCGCACTTGGTTCTTCATGCCAACAGATTCCACATCCACATTCAATGAACAGTGGATTGAAGATATTTTTTTAAATTGCTGGAAGTTGGATGTGATGGCTCACGCCTATAATCCCAGCATTTGGGAGGCTGAGGCAGGAAGATTGCTTAAGTTCAAGGCCATCCTGAGCTACTTAGTGAGCTCAGGACCAACCTGGATTAACAGCAAGACCTTGTCTGAAAATTAAAAAAAAAAAAAAAGTACTGGAGTACTACTGTGCCATAAAGAATGATAAATTCAAGTCATTTGTAAGAATATGGATGCATCTTAAAGCCCTCTTGGCAAAATTAATCAGACACAGTTAAATACTGCATATTTTCTCTAATATGAGAAAAACAAAGAATAAAGTGAAAGAGTAAAGTAATAGAGCGATGGAAGAAGATGAAGATGGGAATTTGTGGAAATGGAAAAGCTATCGGGGGAGGGAAGAGAGTGGGAAGAATTTTTGAGACAGGGTCTCACTCTAGTCCCGGCTGGTTCTGAACTCACTGTGTAGCCCAGGCTGGCCTAGAACTTACAGGAATCCTCCCGCCTCAGCCTCCCAAGTGCTGGGATTGCAAACATGTGCCACCTTACCCCGCTAATAGGTGGAGCTGTGGGATTGAATTCAGGGCCTCACATTTCCTAGGCAAATGCTGTAGCCACTGGGCTGCATCCTCACCACTGCACCTGAGGATTGTGGTATGGTGAGGATCTAGTCCCCGATCCATACCCAGGGATGACTGTAGTCTCTTATATTTACTGATGTGTTTGCCATTTCTAACACACTCTCCCTTCTTACAGATCCAAAGATCTGATATCTTTTCCCTTCAGCCTAAAGAACATCTTTAATTTCTCTTGTAGTTTAAGTCTCCTGAGAACCGTTTATATAAAACTGTTAGGCTGGAGGTGTAGCTGAGTGTTTAGGGCACTTGCCTAGCATATGCAAGGCTCTGGGCTCATCCTTCAGCACCACATAAAAATTAGATGGGCGTGATGGCATGTGCATGTAATCCCAGCACTCAGGAGGCTGAGACAGGAGGATTTCTGTGAGTTCAGGACCAAACTGGACTACAGAGTGAGACACTGTCTCAAAATAATAACAAAATTTAATAAATTTAAAAGGGGACTGTTAGAGAAAAATGTTGGGGATATAGTTCCATGTGAATTTCCAGGGTTCAATCCCTAGTACCACTCCCCCAAAAAATCAATTTTCTCTCCTTTTATCACTTGGTAGATACTGTACCATGATCTTCTGGGTCATATATCTCACAGAGAAGTTAACTGTCATTATTTACCCGTGTAATCAACCGGTTTTTTTCCCTCTGCCTTTCAAGATTTTTTTACTCTACCCTTAGTTTTCAAACACTTGATTTCGGGGCTTAGGGTGTAGCTCAGTATTTAAAGCATCTGCCTAGCATGCTCAAGACTGGGTTCATTCTCCAGAACCACATAAACTGGGCATAGTAGTGCACGCCTATAATCTCAACACTCCGAAGGCCGAGACAGGAGGATTGCCAGGAGCACAAGGCCAGCTTGGGCTGCATAGTGAGTTCAGAACCAGCCTGGGCTGCAGAGGGGACCCTGTCACAACAACCACAACCAGAACCACAAAGCCTTTAATGTGGCTAGGCATGATCTTCTGTGTGTTTATTCTGTTAGGTTCACTGAGATTCCTGGATCTAGAAGGTGTTGTTTTCCTTCTGGTCGCTGTCATCTTCACAACAAGGATAGTAGAAGTGTATAGTACAGACCTGGTGGTTGGCGGTAGCATTGCTTATGTTGAAGATTTTGTTTCTACTTTTATTTTGTCTTTGAGACGGAGCCTTGCTCTGTAGTCCAGGCTGGTCCTGAATTCATTATGTAGCCCAGGCTCACATGGAACTTGTTACCGGAGAGCTCAAAACAGGGTCCGTGGTCTGCCAGTATCAAAGAATGAACATCACAAAGAAACAGTTGGACAGTGGGAAAGGATAAAGGAGAGGTGAGAGGTCAGTAGGAGAACCTCCTGCGAGCACGGAGGGGCAGGACTGCCCATAATTCAGAAGCTGCAATCATTCTTATAGGTTTTCCATAAATCATGCATATTCATTTTTCTATACCTATCTGGCCTTTATGATTGGGACACATTGGCATAAAATTAGTTCACTGGCTTTGGATCAGCGCCCACAAGGAATCCCATTCCATAGTTCCAGTCCCCAGAACCTGTTTAATTTTAACTTACTCCATGGTTCTGTATTTCATGGTGTTCTGATATTTCTCAATTGCCATGTTTCTGTTTTGGGAACTCTCAACCCAGCAACTCTGACTGTTGTGAGTTTGCCTAGCAAAAATCTCGCTATGAACCCCTGCCTAACAAAATCTGCCTTAAACTTAGAGTGATCATACTCCCACCTCAGCCTCCCGCGTGCAGGGAGGACAGGTTTGTACCCCCACACCCAGCTATGGTGTGGTGCTGGGGGATGGAACCAGGGGCCTCACTCTCCCTAGGCAGGCGCTCCAATCACTGAGCTCCGCCCCTAGCCTGTTGTTATTTATAATGAAAGAAAATGCAGAGAACAGTTTTAAGTTCATAGCAAAACTGAATGAAAAGGACAGTTTCCTGTCCCTCACATGAGTAACCTCTCCCACTGTCCACATCCCCTCCCCTCTACAGGTATAGTTGGTAAGCCCACACTGAAACATGATCAGGGTTCACTCTCAGGTTTGTATGGTCTGTAGCTTTTGACGGACATGTCCTTAATGCCACGTGTCCACCACAGTACTGTCACTCAGCATAGTTTCAATCCCCTAGATGTCCTCTGTACACTGCCTGTTCATGCTTCCCTACTGAGTACCCCCGGCAACCAGTCGTCTCTCCATAGTTCTGCCTTTTCATGCATATCATGGAGTTGGAATCACATATCCCTATTAGCTTCTTTCATCCTGTAACATGTTCAAGTTGTCCCCTGTCTTTTTTGCGGCTCGACAGCTCGTTTCTTCCTAGCATTGAGTAATATTGCATTGTCTGGATATACTAGCTCGTTCATCTGTATTTACCTGCTGAAGGACATTCTGGTTGCTTCTAAGTTTTGGCAGTTGTGAATTAAGCTATTATAAACATTCACAGGGAGGTTTTTGTGTGGGCCTGAGTTTTTCAATCCCTTGGGCAAATACCAGGGACTATGATGGCTGGACCAGATGGGAAGTTTTTGTTTTGTTTTGTTTTCTTGTGGAGTCTTGCTGTGTTTCCCGGGCTGACCTCCACATTTGGGGCTCAAGGGATCTCCTGCATCAGCATCCTCAGTAGCTGGGACAGTAGACGTGATCACCACATCTGGTTTCAGAATACATTTAGTGGAGCTGGAGAAATAGTTCTGTGGTTAAAGTGTCTTCCTAGCAAGTTCAAGACCCTGGGTTCGATTCCCTAGCACCATACAAACTGGATGTAGTGGCACATGCCTAAAATACCAGCACTCAGCAGGGTGAGGCAGGAGGACTGACATCAGTTCAAGGCCAGCTTGGGCTCCATAGGGAGTTCAGGACCACCCTGGACTACAGAGCGAGACCCTGTCTCAAAATAAAAAGTGCTTGTCTAGCAAGTACAAAGTCCTAAGTTTGATTCCTCAGCACTGTGTAAAGCCAGGTATGGCAGTGCATGCCTGAAATACCAGCACTCAGGAAGTTGAGGCAGGAGGATTGACATCAGTTCAAGGCCAGCCTGGGCTCCATAGTGAGTTCAGGATCAACATGGGCTACAGAGTGAGACACTGTCTCAAAAATATATATACATTTAATTTTGTAAGAAACTACCACGCTGTCCCCTAGAGGGGCTGTACCACTCTGCTTTTCCTCCAGCAATGGGGGGGAGTTGTAGCTGCTCCACCCACTTCCCAGCTCTGGGATTGTCACTTTCGACTGTTTATTCTGGCCATTCTGATAAGATATGTAGGGGGATCTCAACACTTGTTTTATCTCCTTTAAATTTGCAGTTTACTAGTGATACATGTTATCAGACACCTGTTTCATCTGTTTACACACTGTCTGTATATCTGTTTGGTAACATGTCTGTTCACCTCTTTGGATCACTTTTTCATTGGGTTGTTTACTTTTGTATTTTTTTTTTTTGTATTGTTGAGTTTTAAGAGCTCTTTGTTCAGGTCCTGGAGGAATAGTTTACCAGTTAAAGTGCTTTCCTAGCAAGCACAAGGCCCTGGGCTTGATTCCCCAGCACCACATGAGCTGGGAATGGTGGCATACACCTGTAATCCCAGCACTCAGGAGGCTGAGGCAGGAGGATTGCTGTGTGTCTGAGGCCAAAAAAAAAAAAAAAAGCAAAGGTAGAAGAAATGTTTATCCTGATTTAAAGTTTTGCATTATATGCTACTGTTGTTTTATATATATATATGTTCTTTATCAAGGTGAGGAAGTTCTACTTTATTTCTAGTGTACTGAGAGTTTTTATCATGAAAAAGTGCTAGATTTTTGTCAGTTTTTTTATATCTACTAACACAATCATATCATGTTTCTTTAGGTAGTTAATAGGAGATGTGATATTCGTTGATTTTTGAACGTTGTACCAGTTTTGCACACCTGGGAAATTTTGTGATGTATAATTCTTTTTATGCCTTGTTAGACTTGATGTTTTATTACTTTATTGAGGACTTCTGTGTCTGTGATCATGAAGGATATTTGATCTGTAGTTTTCTTTTAATGCTTTCATCTGGTTTGAGTATTAGCATAATGCTATACTCATATTAGAGATTGGGTGTGTAGCTTCATGTTAGGACACATGCTCAGCATATGAGTCTCTGGGGTCAGTTTCCAGCATCCCCAAAAAATAAGCTAGGAAATATTCCTCTGCCTCCATCTTCTGAAATAAATTATAGAGAATTTGTGTGATCTCTTCCTTAGGTGTCTGGTAGAACCCAGTGGCAACTCCATCTGGACCCAGTACACATGCACTCATAGGCTTCCATGTGCTCACTCTCACACTCTGTCTCTCTCTCTCTTTCTCTCTCTCTGCCTCTCTCTCTGTTTGGTTTCAGTGTATATAATATGTGTAATATGTGCTGCTTTTATTTTATTTTCTAAGTTATTTATTTATTTTTGAGGCAGAGCCTCACTCTGTAGCCTAGGCTGGTCCGGAACTCACTGTGTAGCCCAGAATGGCCCTGGATTCAGGACAAGCTGCCTTCCTCAGCCTCCGTAGTGCTGGGATTACAGGCATGCGCCACCACGCCTACCTTTATGTGCTGTTGGGGAATCAAACTCAGAACCTTGCACTTGCTAGGCAAGCTCTTTAACTGCTGTACCACTCCTTCAGCCCCAATTTTATTTATTCATGCTGAGCTACAATCCCATCCCCCCACCTCTCTCTCTTTTTATAGTCCAGGCTGGTCCTGAACTTACTGTGTACCCCAAGCTGCCATCAAACACACAATAATCCTCCTGCTTCAGCCTGCTGAGTGCTGGGGTTACAGGCATGCACCACCTACCCAGTTTATGTGGTGCTGGGAAATAGAACCCAGGGCCTTGTACTTGCTAGGCAAGAGCTGTAACTGTTGAGCTGTGCCTAAATGCCACCTCCCCCACACACTTTTTTTTTTTTAGACAGTGTCTTGCTAAGTCACTGAGTTATCCCGACTGGACTTGAACTTGAAATCCTCCTGCCTCAGCCTCCCCCAAGTGCTGGAGTTACAGTTTGTGCCACAAGGCCCAACTTTTCTAGTTTTTAAAGGTTACTGTTGATTCTGTTTCTTTAGTAGATGTAGGTTTGTTCAGGCTGTGTTTTGTTGTGGGAGTTTCGGCAGATTGCGCCTTTGAGGAAATTTGCCTGTGAGCTGAAGGTGCAGGTCAGTAGTAAAATATTCATCTAGCAGCCTCAAGCCCCTAAATCTAATCCCCAGCACCACCAAATAAATAAATAATTTCATCTGTATTATAAAATTTGTGGGCAGAGTTGCTCATAATGGTTTTATTGTTTTTCTCGTATTCACATGATCTTCCGTGGTATCCTTTGATTTCTCACATTAGCAATTTGTGTCTTCTCTCTTTTACATTAACTAGCTGGCTAGACACTTGCCAATTTTATTGAGCTTTTCCAAGAACCAGCTTTTTATTTTGTTCATGTTCTTTGCTGACTTCCCACTTTTGGTTTAATTGCTTTTCTGATTTTTATTATTTAATTTCTTTTACTTACTGTGGATTTAATGCATTCTTTTTTCTAGTTTCTCATGGTGGAAGCTTACGCTGTTGGGGTTTGTTTTGGTTTGGTTTGGTTTGTGTTTGTTTGTTGAGACAGGTCACACTCTGTAGTCCAGACTGGGCCTGAATTCATTATGTAGCTGAGGCTGACTTCAAACTCACAGAAATCCTCCTGCATCAGCCTCTCACGTGTTAAGACTGCAGCACTTTCTATGGTGTTTGGGACTCAAACCTAGGACCTTGGGCTTGCTAGGCAAGTACTCTAACCCCTGAGCTACACCCCAGACCTTTTCATTTTCATTTAGTGCAATTTTTTTTCTAGTTAAGTTTGTTGAGATGTGTTTTATGGCCCTGTATGTTCCATCTTGCTGAGTATTCTGTTTTTTGAGAGAGGGTCTCACCCTCTGAGGGCTCTTCTTGAGCTTGAGAAGGATGTAGACTCTGCTGTCACTGGATGAAGCAGTCCATAGGCATCCGTTATAACTGTCTAAAACAGTGCCGTTGAGATTAATACTGACTTTCTGCCAGATTGATGGATCGGTTCATTCCTAACAGAGGAAGATTAAAGTTTTCTGACTGTAGTAGTGGAGTCTAGCCAAGGATTTGTCTGTTTTTTCTTGAAGTTCTACCAGTGTTTATCTCATATGTTTGGATGGTTTGTTGTTAGGCAAGTACACATTGTCTCTTTGGAGAATTGGCCACTTTGTCACGGGCATTGCCCTTCCTGGCGTGATAACTTTCCCTGCTCCTAAGTGTGCTCTATCTCTCTTTTTTTTAAATTTTTTTTTTTTGAGACAGGGTCTCACTCTGTATCCCAGGCTGGTCCTGAGCTCACAAAGCAAGACCATGTCTCAAAAATAAATAAGTTATTGAGACAAGGTCTTGTTAAGTTCTTCAGGCTAGTCTCAAACTTGTGATCTTCCTGTCCCAGCCTCCCAGAATTCTAGAATTATAGGCAAGCACAATCAGCTTTTTAAAAAATCTCTTTTGAGGCAGGGTCTTACTCTGTATTCCAGGCTGGTCCTGCACTCACTATGTAGCCCAGGCTGGCCTCGAACTAATGGCAGTTCTCCTGCCTCAGCCTCCAGAAAGGTGTGTGCCACCATGCCCAGTTTACATGGTCCTGGAGAATCAAACCCCAGGCCTTGTGCCTGCTAGGCAAGCACTTTAATCTCTGTGCCATTCCACCAGCCCCTAGCTAAAAATAAATAAATAAATAAATAAATAAATAATTCTTAATTGACCTAACAGTTTGGTTGTAATCAGTTACATAAATTATATATGCATCCTATGTGTATATTCACATGTGTGCAGATACAGATACATATATGTTTACAAATAAGTAAAATGAACGGCAGTGGTGATACAAGGATGGGAAAAGGAATTACAAAAACTTTGTTACTCAGAGGTATTTGCACTACCCATGAAGCAGTAGGGTATTATTTGCAAGTAGACTACAAACGTATAGTTCTGTCTAAAAGAAGTACAATTTGTAAGTTAAGAAAGGAGACAAGGGCTGGAGGAATGGCTCAGAGGTTACCTGAGTTCGATTCCCCAGCACCACATAAACTGGGCGTGGTGGCACACACCTGTAATCCCAGCACTCAGGAGGCTGAGGCAGAATTGCTGAGTCCAAGGCCACCATGGGCTCCCTAGTGAGTTCGGGACCAGCCAGGGCAACACAGCGAGACCCTGTCTCAAATGAAAAAAAGGAGACAAAATAGAATCATATACTTAATTATTAAAACCACAAAGAGGGTTGGGGACATAGCTCAGAGGTTAAGTAAATGCAAGGCCCTGAGTTCAATTCCCTGGGAAACAAAAATGTCTTGTTTTTGTTTCCCTGAGAGTTTTTAACTTCTCTGTCTTTTTTTTTTTTTCCTTGAGACAGAGCCTCACTCTCTAGTCCAGGCTGGTCCTAACCTCACTATGGAGCTCAGGCTAGTCTTAAACTCACTGCAGTACGCCTGCCTCAGCCTCACAAATGCTTGGATTACAAGTGTACATTACCACACCCAGTTTGTATGTTATGGGAGAATCAAACTCAGGGCCTTGTGCTTGCTAGGCAAGTGCTATAGCTGCTGTGCTATTCTTCAAGCCCTATTTCTCTATTCTTAAAAGATAATTTTATAGCATAAAAAATTCTAGGTTGGGGCTGGAAGATTGCCATGAGTTCAAGACCAGCCTGTGTTGCATAGTGATTTCAGGACCAGCCTGGACTGCAGAGTAAGATCCTGTCTCAAAAAGGGTTGAGGGGGCCTGGAGGAATGGCACAGCAGTTAAAGCACATGGCTTGCAAGCACAAGGCCCTGAGTTCAACTCCCCAGCACCACATAAACTTGCCATGGTGGTGCACATCTATAATCCCAGCACTCAGGACAGTGAGGCAGGAGGATTGCTGTGAGTCTAAGGCTAGTCTGGGCTCCATAATGAGTTTATGACTAGTCTGGACTGTAGAGCAAAACTCTGTCTCAAAAAAAAACAAAAAAAAAAAACTTTTTAAAGAAGAATTCTAGGTTGCAGCTAAGCATAATAGTATTAATACATACCTGGAAAGCTTGGTGTAGTAGTGCATGCCTGTAATCCCAGCACTTCCAGAAGCTGAGGCAGGAGGATTGCTATGAGTTGGAGGCTAGCCTAGACTATACAGCAAGACCCTATCTCAAAAAAAAAAAAAAAAGTCTAGTCAGGAAGGTGTAGCTGGAAGATCACAAGTTTGAGACCAGCCTGGACATATTAGCCAGGTCTTGCCTTGAAAATAAGATAAAAAGGTCTGGAAGGACAGTGCAGTAGCTGACTGTTTGCCCGACCCCTGCAAGGCCCTGGGTTCAGTCTCACAGCACACACACATGGTGTGTGTGCAAGTACACATACACACCAAAGAATTCTGAGTCGGTAGGACTTCCCCTTCAGGTTTCTGCTCCTCTGGCATCCCCAGCCTCTCAGGCTAATAAAACTAAGGATTGTTGCTTGAGCTGTATTTGCTGTCCCATCTGAGAAAACCTGTACGTGGTGGATTCTACCAGTGCAGTCCCTTCTTCCAAGGGTTGAATATTCTTGTTTCTGTTGCCTTCAACCATTTTGGTTTTTTTGTTTTGTTTTGCTTTTGAGCCAATGTTAATCTAATACGAGGTACTCTCTGTATTTTTTTTCTTTCTCTTCTTTTTTTTTCTCCTTTTTTTGGGGGGTGTGGGGGTGGGGGTGTGGTACTAGGCAAGCGCTTTACCACTGAGGTATTGTACATTTTCCCATCCCATCTCTGTTGGGTTGGTTTTGTTTTGTTTTTTGTTTGTTTGTTTTTGAGAAAGGCGCTCGCTCTGTAGCCCAGGCTGGTCCTGAACTCACTGTGTAGACCAGGCTGGCCTCAAACTCACAGCAATCCTCCTGCCTCATACTCCCAGAGGCTGAGATTACAAGTGTACACACAACTGTGTCTGGCTGATTTTTTGTGTGGTGTTGGGAATTGAATCCAGGGCCTTGTGCATGCTAGGTTGGCACACTAACCACTGAGTTATGCTTCTAGCCCCTTTGCAAGTCTCCCTCTGTCTCCTGCCTGCCCCACTTACTTCCTGTCTCTCTCCTTGCAGGGAGAACCCGGCCCCAAGGGAGACCCTGGTGAGAAGAGTCACTGGGTAAGCTCTGGTCCCTTGCCTGCCCCTAACTACTTCTACCCTAGATCCTCAAGAGAGAATTTTCTCAGCACTAGGCCCTGAGAGTTGGGGGTGCCCATCCACATCCCTGGCAGTGTCCCCAACAGCAACGTGGTGTTTCTCTGCCCCAGCCCCCCTCAGTCCCTCCCCAGTCCTGTTACAACTGGGCGGGGCAGGACAGCCCCTCAACAGACCCCACGCTCGCCCGCCCTCCCTCTCTCCCTCCCTCCCTCTCTCTCCCTCTCTTTCTCCCTCTCTCTCTGTCTCTGTCTCTCTGTCTGTCTGTCTCTCTCTCTCTCTCTCTCTCTCTTTCTCTCTCTCTGTCTTTGTCCCTGTCCACCTTCCCTTGTGACCCTTCAGGGCCGGGGGGGCTGTGGCTGGTGCTCCCCCATCTGTGGCAGAAAGGGAAACATGAAGAGTGTATCCGTAGGGAAGGACAGAACAGGAGAATCTCAGGAAAGCCGTGAAGCCCAGGACAGGAAGCCTGTAAACAGTGAGGTCCATTGGGCCCTGTGGCAAAAAGAATAGGGAACCTAGACACCACCATACATGCAGGGCACGCAGAAAGCCCAGTGAGGGGGGCCTTGAAACCATCATATACATGCTTGACACTGTTCAAGTGATCTGAATATACTGTAACCAAAAGAATTATAAGTCACGTAAGGAAGCTGGACATGGTGTCATACAGCTGTAATCCCAGCACTTGGGAGCCTGAGGCGGGAGAACTGCTACGAGTTCAAGGCCAGCCTAAGCTACACAGTGAATTCAGGACGAGCCCTAACTACAGAGCAAGACACTATCTCAAAAAAAAAAAAAAAAAAAGAGGTTCTGGATACCATCATAGTCATGAGAGATCATGATGAACGGCAAGGGGAGCCTAGAAACTCTCACATGCAAAGGAGAACAGTGGAAAACAGGCTGACGGAACCTGGGCCCCCTGTGTACAAAGGAAGGGCGCCTAGAAATTGCCACATTCACCAGTAGCAGCAGAGTAAACCACACACTGAGGTGATTCACTGGGGATCACGGAGACCTTCACACTCATTAGAGCTAGCTGCAGTGGATGTGGCTCGGGGTCTAGAAATACACCCCTCTGGGAGACACATGAGGGGGGGATCCGGAGCCTGGACCACCCCGTGTCCCAAAGCTCTCCAATACAGTGACCCGAAACTATCCCTGCCATAGGAGACATCTGGAACACAGATGGATGGGGCAGGACCACTACAGCAGAGACATCTGGGGTGCTCTTTTAGAGGATGCTGCGTGCTCCTCCCTTCTCCCTCCCTCGCAGTCTGGCCACAGTACTCTGCTTCCTGGTAGTCACGAGTCCGTGAGGACGTGGAGCCTACCCTTGTGGTGATGTGGAGTCAGTGATAGATCCAGCCGTGGGAGCCCCTCCCCTGCACGTGGTCTCCCCCGCATCTCACCGTGACTTCTGGGGCCCTGCTACCTCTCCTGGTCCCCCACTTCACTCTAGGCCTCTTAGTTTAGTTCCAGAGAGGGCAGGAGCTGGGCTAGGGGGCAGGTCGATGCATGGGACCCAGGGCCACCCAGCCCAGGCACAGGAAGGGTCCCCCACGAGGTAGCAGGCCCCCAGCTTGTCCTCCCTCCCCGGGTCCACCTGCACTTCTGCCCTGCCTGCTGCCTTCCTGGAAGGGGACCTGCTGGGGCGGGAGTTGCATGAAGCTACGGGCTGGGGCCCCGGTTCTCTTGGAGACAGGTGGGATGGGAGGCCCAGTGCTGACCAGCCTCTGAGGACTGCTGTGTACACCCCACCTGCCGGGCCCCCTCAATGCAGCTTTGAGGTGCAGGCCTGGCTTGGTCCTGGCTCAGCAGTGACACTTGGTGGTCTTAAGAGTGAACTGCAGGAACTGAGTGATTAGCCTAAGTAGTTCGTCTAAGTAGACTGAAGCCTTCATCTTTCATTTAGGTGGAGAAACTGAGGCCCAGTCCTTCAGAGAAAAACTTGTGGCAGTGCTGAAACTAGAGGCAGGTGGCCCAAGGCTGGGTCCATGAGCACAGACACCCCGTGAGCAGTGTGCATCTTCAGGGTAGCCCCTGTAGGACAGGAGGAGAAAGACCTGTAATCAGCCACAGGACAGGAGTTCAGCTGGGAGAGGAGACGCAGTTGTGTCTGACTGGAGGAGATGGACTAGGCCTGAGAGGTGTGTAACTGTGCACAAGGTGTTCAGACGGGAAGCCATGACAGCATGCGCAAAAACCCTGGGGCAGGAGTGAGCACCAGCTATTCGAGGAGCTGCAAATGCTTAGAGTGGCACAGAGATGCTCATGGAACTGAGGAGGCCACATTAAGGAATTTGAACTTCGTTCTATGGGCATCGAGGAGTCACTGAAGTATTCCTAACGAGGGGAGTGACTTGGTCAGATTTTGTTTGCAAAATATCTCTCTGATTGTCACATGGAGAATGGATGGGAGAAAGGAGAATCATGGGAGAAGCAAAGGACTCGGGAGGAGGCTGCTGTGGGCACCCCTGTGAGGGTCGATAGGCGGTGGGATGGGGTGGGAAGGGCGAGGACAGACAGGTAGATACTGAGGGAACCAAGAGGCTGCTGGGCGTTGCTTTGCCTGGAAGGAGAACTGAGGAGTCAGAACGATTTAAGACTTTTAAAAAATAGTAAAAGAGAACCAGGAGAAAGAAGCACACTGAGTTTTGTTGCTGGAAAAAGCGGGAGATGTCTGTCTGTGGGAGGGGTCTGCAGTGGGCCCGGGACACCTAGACCCACAGCCCAGAGTGCGCACCGACCAAGCTCTCGTTTGAGGGAACTCGAGATCACAGGGAACCACCTACCGGAGAGGGGCTGAGCAGTCAACTTTTTTAAAAAAAACTTTCTCCTAGATTTTTACTTTTTTGAGACAGGGTCTCACTCTGAGTTCAAGCTGGTTCTAAACTCACAGTGGCACCCAGGCTAACCTTGAACTCAGAGCAATCCTCTTGCCTCATCCTCCCAAGTGCTGGGATTACAGGCATGTGCCACCACGCCCAGTTTATATGGTACTGAGGAATCAAACTCAGGTAGTTATCACTGGACTAGGCAAGTGCTTTAACCACTGAGCTATTCCTCCAGCCTAAATTTTTACTTCAAAAGTTTTAAATATAACTAAGTGTTCATACAATGTCATCGGCCCTTCCTTTACACTGACCCACTATTGGTATTTTTTCACTGTCTTAGTTATTTTTCTGTCACTGTGACTCAGTACCTGACATCCACAATTAGGGAGGAAAGATTTCTTGTAGCTTACAGTTTCAGAAGGTCACAGTCCATTAACAGGTGGGTGGCTAGAAAATGGTAGAATCACATGGCAGGGTTGGAGGGGGGACAGGGCCAGAGCCAGAGCTCCAGCGGCAGAGATCCTCACAACGTGGTGGTACAGGGACAGACTGGAAGGGCAGAAACAGCACACACCCCTCCAGGTCAAGCCCCAAGTCCCCGCCCCTTCCAGCCAGGCCCACCTCCCAACTCTATACATTATCCATAGGAACACGAGGCTTTCAGGGGACACTCCAGATCCAAACCACCACAGTCACATTTGCTCTGTTTTTCTATGTTTATGTATGTTTCTAATTCATTTGAGAGTAAGCTGTGGGGCTGGAGAAATGGCACAACAGTTAAAGGGTTGCCTAGCAAGCGCAAGGCCCTAGGTTGGATTCCCCAGCATCACATAAACTGGCGTGGTGGCACGCACCTGTAATCCCAGAAATTGGGAGGCTGAGACAAGAGGATTACCACAAGTCGAAGGCCAGCCTGGGCTCCATAGCGAGTTCCGGACCAGCCTGGGCTGTAGAGTGAGACCCTTTCTCAAAAAATAAAAAAATAAGCTACAAATTTCATCCACGTCTCTCCTAACACAGCATGGATCTCAAAAGAATACAGACAAGCCAGGAGAGAGGGCGCCCGCCCTTGGTCCTCATGCTCTGGGAGGCTAGGCTGGAAGATGGCAGGTCTGAGCCCAGCCTGGTAATTTAGCAACTTGGTGAGACCCTGTAGTTAAATAAAAAATAAAACAAACAGACTGGAGGGGGTAGTTCAGTGCGAAGGAAAAAATTCTCCCAAACAATCACCACACCACCGTGACGCCTGAGAGAGCTAACATTAATTCAGGAAATGATGCCACTTGATATGTAACTTAACATGTTACTTATGCTAATATTCCCAGAATGCTTTGACAGTTTTTACTTATCCACTTATTTTGTGTATTTATTTTTGCAGTGCTAAAGAGCAAACCTAGAGCCTCGTGCATGGTCGGAAAGCACTTACCACTCAGCTAAACCCCAGTCCAAAAGCTCTTTTTTTTTTAAATTTACTTTTTTGCGGGGGGGTGGGGGGGGCAAGTTCTCCCTCTGTAGTCTAGGCAGTCCTCCCGCTTCGGCCTCCTGAGTGCTAGGATTACAGGTGTGCGCCACCTTGCCTGGCTTATATGGTGGTGGGGAATCAAACCGAGGGCCTTGAGGTTGCTAGGCAAGCACTTTAACCACTGCTAGAGTATTCCTCCAGCCCTTTCTTTCCTTTTTTTTTTTTTTTTTTTAAATCAAAGGCCTGATTAAGACTCATACATAGTATGTTGTAGTCACATCTCTGGTCTCTTTCAGTCTAGAACAGGCTTTCTGCACCTGCAGTCCCTGCTCCTTTTGGCTGTCCTGGGAACTAAATCTGTGGCCTTCACACTACGCTACATCCCCAGCCCTTTTCAATTTCTTATTTTGATTTTTTTTTCTTTTGAGACAGAGTCTCATGCTAGCCCAGGCTAGCCTTGAACTCACAGCATTCCTGCCTCAGCCTCCCAAGTGCTGGGTTCACAGGCATGCACCATCACTCCCAGCTTACGTGGATGGGGAATCGAGGCCAAGACCTTGTGCTTGCTAGGCAAGTGCTCTAAGTGCTGTTCTGTATTCCTCCAGCCCCTCAATTTCTTATTTTGAAACAGACTTTCACTAAGTCTGTGAGTTATCCAAGCTGGGCTCAAACTTGTATACCTCCTGACTCAGCCTCCTACAGAGCTGGGGCTGCAGGCAGGCAGTACCACACCCAGCTTCAACTTGCTGTTTGTGTGTAGTCTAGATCTATCCAAGAATTTCTTCACCATGAGATGCACACAAAGTCCTCTTGGAAGCAGCACCTGTGGGGGTCACACCTCATCAGGTGGCCCGCTGCCTGTCCCCCTGTCCTTCTGAGAAGGGCTTAATGAAACGTTTGCAGCCCCTCCCTCAGGATCCTGCTCTTGTGAGGCTTGAAGAGGGATTGCTTTGGCATCTGGCCGCGGGGACCCTGGGAAATTGCCGGAACAGCCATTCAGTAGCCCAAGGGTAGCTGGGTGTGTGTAATATGGCAGGAGAGCTGGATGGTAGGGCACGGCCCCAGAGAGCAAGCCTGTTCACGGTGGAAAGGCTAGGCGGTCTCTCCGCTGTTAAGATGCTTTATGGGGAACTGCTACACTAGAAGGTTGGACTGTAAGTAACGGATGTGCATAAGGATGCTGACTGAGAATTCTGGATGTGAGGCCTGGGATAGGTCTGCCATCCCAAGCTCGAGATACTTACTTTCTGGAAGTAGCTTTGTTCTGGACTAGGCAGAGAGGAGTGAGGGAGTATAGAGTGTTGTTGAGACTCTGTGCTGAGGGAGGACAGACAGAGTGGGCGGACATCTGGCCACCGAAGGATCTCAGAGCAGCTGGCTGGAGGGGGAGCTCTGTGGTCCCCCACTACACCCTGAGGTCTGGGAGGTGGAGGCCTGAGAATCGCAGAGGACAGAGCAGCAAGACTTGCCAAGACAAGGACTTGGTGCTTCCTGGGAAGGCTCTGGTGGGCGCCATGGAGCCCTGGGACAGCAGCTGTGCCCCTGCAGATGTGCTTCTGCCTGCCTCCGACTAGCAAGACTTGCAGCCAGCTGGGATGGAGTGGGTCTTTCCAGAGGGTCCTTAAGTGTTTGCTTCTGCCTGCCTGTTCCCCTCCTGTCCTCTACTGGTCTTATTCTGGCTGTCCGTGGACCTTGGGCTGTGACAGGTCGTACAGGCTTCAGGTGCATGTCCCAGGCGGGGCATGGGCCATTGACAGGCTTTGCAGGGCCCCTTCTCCTGCCCCCATCACGGCTGCATCTGTCTCTTTCCTCCACAGGGGGAGGGGTTGCACCAACTACGCGAGGCTTTGAAGATTTTAGCTGAGAGGGTTTTAATCTTGGAAACAATGATTGGGCTCTATGGTGAGTAGAGACAGTCGGACAGACAGCCCAGCCCCTGCCTGCCAGCCTTCCCCAAGCCTTCCTGGGGTGGAAATGGCTGGAACCCAGTTATGAGGCTGGAAAAGGTGCCTGCCACAGGCAAGTGTGGACCTGAGAGGCCCACCCGTCCCTCAGTGACTGGCCCCTTGATGCACCAGTGAAAAGGGTTCTAGAAACCCAGGCCCCACCCCAGATGTCAGTCCCTGGCTTCCAGGAACTGTTGATAACATGGTTTCCAGGCCTGCGGGGAACCAGAGATGACAGATTTGGAATTTGGAAGACATTATGGGCAATGGTACCAAACTCCAGATCAGCAAAGGATTATGGGTAACAGAGCCAGACTCCAGTGGCACAGGAAATCATGGGGAATATAGTCAGAGTTCAGGGCCACAAGATGAGTATGGGTAATGGACCCTTAGTCAGACTTCAGTTCTAAAAAAATTCAGGAGATGACAGAGCCAGTCTCCAGACCCACAGGACAATCAGTCATAGAGTGAGACTCCAGAAATGCAGGGGATAGTAGGTGACAGAGTAAGGCTCAGACCTCAGGGGATGGTGGGTACCACCTACCAGTTCTGACTGTCCTCCCCCACAAGTCCTCCTGGTCTCAGGAATTCCCCCTGCAGTTCCTACTTTGGTCCCCATAACCTGCCCTGCATCTACCTTTGGAGGTCAAGAGAGTCAGACCTACACCCCAGACATTCATCTAGCCATCTCTTCCTGTCTCGTCACCTGAGAAACCAGGGGAGTGCTGTCCCCACCTTAGGAGGGGAGAGGGAGGTCTCCATGGAGACTCACCCAGGCTCCTGCCCTGAAGCCACCTGGCACCGACCCAGCCCATCTCCCCCAGGCCACCCGGCCCAGCCCTCCGAGGCCAGACTCGCACTGTCTGCTCTTTTCGATCTCCCATCAGGCCCCTAGCTTACAGAGCTTCCTGCAGCAGCAGGCTCAGCTGGAGCTCCTGGCCAGACGGGTCACCCTGCTGGAAGCCATCATCTGGCCAGGTAATGGCATGGTGGGCAGGCAGGGGTAGCCCTTCTTGGACGGGCCTGGGCAGGACCCGAGCATGTAGAAACACCTCCCGATGCCTGGCCCAGGCCAGCAGCCATTCATTCTTCCTCCTTCTACCCATCTAGCAGATGGTGGCAGTGAAGGCTCTGTAGCTGGTATTCCGAGTCCACAAGCACTTACTTTGTTTCAGTTACCTGACACCAGCTCCAACACATCAGACAGAACCCTGCCCTCATGGAGCTTAGGGGGTTGGTCAACTAGCGAGAACCCCAGCACTGGTGGTAGAGCCCATGGTGGAGTGAGTACAGGTGTCTGTGGGGGAAAAAGAAGTGTTTCTGGCCCAGGCCCAAGTGGGGATTGAGGGGTAGTCAGCGAGGACCTCTTGGAGGAGGTGATGTTTCAGTAGAGACCTTAAAAGCAAGATCAGGGGAAACTGAACAGGCAGAGCAGGAGGAAAGGCCAAGAAACCAGAAAGAACCTGGAGGATTTGTTCCTCAATGTTGCCATGTGGTGAAAGCCAAGGCTGGAGACTCTGGCCGAGTCCAGAGGAGAAGGTTCTAAAAGGCGTGCTGAGGAGGCGCAGGAAGAGGTGAGAGTCCCTGTGACCAGAACCTTCCCTGTCCCAGAGGTGAGGCTGGACTGGAGCCCGTGGCTGGCACTGGGAAGAGGAAGGGTCTGGCCATGCGTGGGGTTGGGCCCTGCTCCTCTCCTGCCCACTGAGAGGTCCCCGAGGCCACTTCCCTTCACCCACCTCAATTCCCATAAACACACTGGTACGCAGAGACCTTGATACCAGGTCCAACTTCAGAAGAAACCGAGGCCTCACGTGGGAAGGAGAGTCAAGGTTAGAGCCAAGCCCCCTTCATTCAGCAGGGCCAGGCTTGGGTGATGCTGGTGCCCTGCACAGCAACGGGACCTTTGCCCTGGGGAGCTGCCACCAGTGGCAAGGAATTCTCAGCATGGACACAGGTGTGGGGGATAGAAGCACCCAGCTTTGTGGATGAGGGCCGGTCATTCCTCACCGGAAGGTGGAGATGATGTCTTGGCAAGAGAGACACTTGCACTGGGTCGTGGAAGATGTCTGGGTGTGTCGGTGGGAAGGTGGAGGGGACAATCCTGGCAGTCCTGCGGAGCGAAGGCCTGAGCTGGAAAGCATGTGTGGTGTGTTTTCAACGTCTCTCCCACTAGCCATGTGGTTTCTCTAACTTCTAGAAACATCAGTAGCTATCTTTCAGATTTTCTTTCCCACCCATCTGGTCACGTAAAGAGCCAGGCAAGCCCTGTCCCACCTTAGGAGGGGAGACTTGAGGTCGCAATGGCGACATACTCAGGCTCCTCCCCTGAAGTTAGCTGACATCTGCCCCTCAACTCCAAGGGATCCAGGGGATTCTTGGATAAAACAAATGACAGAAAGCCAAAACAACACAAAACAAGGGTGAAATCCCAAACTCTTTGCACATTTTCAGGTGCCCACCCACAGTATTGGGTTATGCCCTGGAGGGAGAAGTCCAGGAGAAAGGGAACAGAGCAAAAATTAAGACCCACCCCCTTGGCCCATGATGCAAAGCAGGTGCTGCTTAAATACTCCAATGGCAGCTCTGCTTGATGGTGCAGGGCAGTAATCTCAGCTCCTCAGGAGGCAGAGATGGGAGGATTACAAATTCAAGGCCAGCCTGGGCAGGTCTCAGTGTTTTGTTTCATTGCTGGGGATGTAACTCAGGCCCTTTGTGCTACACCGCATCCCCAACCCATTTTTTAGTTAGCTTTTTTCTTTCTTGTGGAACTGGGGATCAAACCCAAGGCCTTTACACTGAGCCCATTTTTATTTTGGGGGTTTGGTTTGGTTTTTTGAGATAAGGGCTTGCTCTGTGGTCCAGAGCTGGTCTTGCACTCAGTATGTAGCCCAGGATGGCCTTGAACTTACAATCTTCCTGCCTCTGCCTCCAGAGTGCTGGAATAACAGGCATGCCCAGTTTATGTGGTGTGGGGAATTGAACCCAGGACATATGCTTGCTAGGCAAGTGCTCTAACCACTACACTATTCCTCTAAATGCCTCCTCCCATTTTTATTTTTAATTTTGAGACAGGATCTTACTAATACCCTGGGCAAATTTGCCCAGGCTAAACTAACTAGTCATCTTCCTGCCTTAGCCTCCCAAAATGCTGAGATTACAGGCCTGTATCACCAGGCCCAGCTTTTGGTTTTTATTTCTGAGACAGGGTCTCACTAAGTTGCTGAGTTTTCCAGGCTAGGCTTATACTGGTGATCCTTCTGCCTCACCCTACCATTGTGTTGGATTATCTGCATGTGCCACACTACTCAGCTTCAACATGAAAATTTTAAGAGCTGGGAACATAGCTCAGCGGTTAAAGCACTTGCCTAGCAAGCTCTAGGCCCTGGGTTCAATTCCCCAGCACCATATAACCTGGGCGAGGTGTACACACCAGTAATTCCAGCAGTTGGAAGCCTGAGGCAGGAGGATTGCCATGAGTTTGAGGTAGCCTGGGCTACATAGTGACCGTTTTTGAATACAGAACAAGACCCTGTCTCAAATAAATAAAAATTTTTAAAGGCTGAGGATATAACTTAGAGCACTTGCCTAGCATGCACAAGGTCCTGAGTTCAGTCTTCAACACTACAAAAAAAAAAAAGACTCAGACGGTGCTCATGTTTAGGCTGTATAGTCAATGCTGACTGGATATGAGGTCCAGGTTTCAGTGCCCATCACCAAATAATGACAATGAGCTACCACCTGCGTGGGCGACCTGGACTGGAGACACAAGCCTACCAGGTGGGAGATGCCCACTGACAGATGAAAGTGGCTTACAGGGGTCAAGTGACTCCCTAGTGCTACAAGAATAGCAATAATTAGGCCAGGGGACCACCTCGGGTCTGCTGTCTCAAGCACTGGCTCCTCCAGCAAAGGTCTGTTGTCACCTCCACCTGGAGCTTGGGGAAAAAGGACCCCAGAGTTGACCACGTAGTGACCCACTCCTAGTGACCAGACCTGCAGCCACACCAACCTTGCCATCATAATCCAATCACAGTAAATATGAAAAGCACTTCCACTCAGGATGATATTAAACCCCTTGTCTGCGAGAGTGGGACAGTTGTGACAACAGCAGGAGTATTGCCTCCATGTTCCAGAGAGCCTCAGAGGTCTGTGGCTTACTCAAGGTACCCAACGAACACAGTGGATGGAACCAGGACTTGCTCCTAGCTGGTGTTGGAGCATAAATAGTTTTCCAGGTGGCATGAATGCCAATTATCGGAGCCAGGTGAGGTGGCATATACCTGGAATCCTAGATTCTGGGAGGCCGAAGCAGAAGGATTACAAATTTGAGCCCAGCCTGGACATCTTAGTGAGACCCTGTCTCAAAACTAAAAATCAAAAATTGGCTGGGTATGTAACCCTGTGTGAATGCCCTGAGGTCAATCCCCAGTAGCACTTAAAAAAAAAAAAAAGCTAACAGTTAATTTCACTCTGAGGATACAGCTCACTGGATCTAACCTCAGTCATTTAATGGTGGAGCAGCCTAGGCTCTCAGACTCTATCTGAAAATGCCCTTGCCTTGAAAGATGAGGCAACTAAGGCCTTGAAAGACGTCTAGCTTTGTCAAGGCTGGCCAGTAGATTAGGTGCAGAGCCTGACCCTTGTAAGCCCTTTCTCCAGACTGATGGCCAAGCCCAAGGAAAGCCATCAGTAAGTCCCTGGCCTCTGTTTACCCATCTATGACATGGAATGATTCAAGGCACACTTCTTTCTTTGTACTTAGTGCTAATAACTGACCCAAGGTAGCCTAGCACTCTGCCACTGAACTACATTCCTTGCACCATCATCCCAAGCGAAGAACTGGATTTTTTTTTTTTTTTAAAGAATAGGTAGGGGCGGGAGGAATGTCAGTGGTTAAAGCACTTGTCTAGCAAGCCCAAGGCCGAGCTGAATTCCTCAGCACCATAAGCCAGGTATGGTAGCACACACCTATAATCCCAGCACTTGGGAGGCTGAGGCAGGAGAATTGCCATGAGTCCAAGGCCAGCCTGGGCCACATAGTTCAAGACCAGCCTGAGTTACAGAGTGAGACCCTGTCTCCAAAAAAGAGAAAGAGAGGAACAAGTAGAAGCTGGGCGTGGTGACACACACCTGGAATCCCAGCACTCAGGAGGCTGAGACAGACTGCCATGAGTTCAAAGCCAACCTGGGCTATATAGCGAGTTCAGGGCTACCAAATGAGCTCTTGTCTCAAAAAAGAAAAAGAAAAAAGAAAAAAAAAAAGTAGAACAGGTCTTTATTTAGAAACAAAGGACAAAGGGTAAAAGCTCCCTGTTACCTGAAGGAGGTCCCTAACAGCTTGCCCCTAAGAACTGTATTTTTAGTGGAGCACTGGCTTTATGCTGAACATTTCATACACACAGAGGCTCTAATTATCCCTGTTTTAGAAAGCAGGAATCAAATGCAGCCCTTCCGTGCTCTCATCGGGCTAAGGGGCTAAGTCTCAGGGAAGGCGCGAGCAGCCTGCCTGGGCTGTTCTTTCCCACAGCTCTAGTTCCCAGATGCCAAGGCGTACGGCGTCTAACAGAAAGTGCTGGTCCTACCCCCTGACCAGAGGACCAAGAGGAGGAATGCACCCCAGATGGACCCCCTAACATAGCCTCTCTCATTTCCTCCGGCAGAACCAGAGCTGGGGTCTGGGACAGGCCCTGGAGAGTTGGGCACCCCCAGCCTTCTTCGAGGCAAGAGGGGAGGACATACAGCCAACTACCGGATCGTCACCCCTAGGGGCCGAAATGAGAGAAGCTGAGGGTGGTGGCCGCCTCGCCAGAGGGACCATGCCAGGCTTTGCTTCCTAGCCTGGACTTGGCCAGCTGCTTCTGCCAGTTCCTATTTATTAATGTCCTCAGGGTCCCTTCTGCCAACTAGGCCTTAGGGGTAGGCAGGTCTCAGGCCAGGCACTCTGTACATGTCTGAGACTGAGCAGGGACTGAGGCCTGAGAGGGAGGTGAAGCCTAGTCAAGAGGTGAGGCCTCACTCGGGCCCAGACCTCAGGTGCCCTCTGCAAAACACAACGATACAGGCCTTTGTTGAAGGGTAGAGGGGGGAGGTCCAGGGCCTCGGGTCCCATCAACATCGAGGCCCAGAGGCACTACAGAAGCCACGAACGGAGCTCTGCCCCACCCTTACTTTGTGCAGGGATGCTAGAGAACAAGGTGGTCTCCATCCCTGCCTTAGCAACCTGGGGCCCCCCAAATGCCTCCTTTTACTGTTTTCTGGTGCTGCGCTCCCACCCCTGTGCCAGGCTGCCTGATGTGTGACTGCTCAGAGGCTTCTTGCCTCATTGTGCCCCAGGTGGGAAGTGGGGGCATGGAGAAGGTGCTGCCTGCTCCCACAAGTGCTGTGACGGACACTGGGAGATAGATATGTACTGGCCAATAAAGGCCTCCACCTGGTCCTCCTGGCCTCATCTCATTGCCTGGACTGAGACAGCCCAAGAGAGTCCACTGAGGCTGAGGCCCGAAGAAGGGCAGACCTGGGCTGGAAACAGATGGAGAACGCTCCCTGGCAGAGTCCAGCCCAGCCCTGAAGAACACAGCTTCCTGGAGAAAGCAGCTGTGCCGCGCAGGGCAAGACCCCTGCGTCTCTGAACACGAAGTGCTTTCCTGCAGTTGGACACCCATTCACTGCTCACTCATTCGTTCATCCCAGTGCCAACAAAGGAGTCTCAGACAACTCGGCTACTTCCAAGGAGTGCAGGCTAAAAAATAAATTGGCTTTTATTCTACACATATACCAAGACAGCATGCAGAGGGCATGGGAGTGGGGCGGTATCCCACTCCCAGAGATGACCCTTACATATTATGGCCCTCATTACCAACAGAGCAGGGGCTCAGGCTATCTGCCCTCTACTAGGGAGGCCCAGGGCTCTTTGGGTGAGCAGGCCCTCCCCTCCCGTCAGTCACCAGGACTTCAGAGTCCACTTGCCCTCCAACCAGGAGTGACACGGCACCTTCCACATGGCCGGTGGCTGCCAATGCCACCACAGCCTGGTCTGTGGGGAAACCCATGCGCTCCAGCTGTTGCAGCCTGTGAGATGGTATGAGGACAAGGAGGGGATGTCAGGGCTGCCCTGGCCCCGTACCAGAGGCCCCACCCCACCACTCCACCTTACCGCAGAGAGGAGACAGCGGACTTAGGCAGCCACAGCGGGCTCTGGGGCCTCTGGGCTGGCCCATCCAGGAGTGAGGCCTGGATTCCCTCCTGTAGCATCTGCTCATCCAGTGCCACCCACATTGGGGTCCCTGGGGTCAAGCTGGACTCAGCCCAGTCCCGATTCATCTCCAAGGAGCCCTGCCAAGTCAGCTGCACAGGCCCCAGGCCTGGTAGAAGCCCAGCTGAGCCTTCAGTGTGGGACCAGGGGCTATGAGAAGCCAGGTAAGGAGGTCCAGGAATGGCAGACCTGCAGGGCCAAAAGCAGAGGAGGGTGTGACTTACAGCCACTGCCCTGGCTTCCACCACGAGGGCTGGGGCCATGGTACCCCCCCCCCCTCACCTCACTCCAGCAGGATTGGTGACAGGCAGTTCAGCCAGGCTGCCTGGGATGGGGAGGAGCTTCAGAGGCCAGCACTGGGCCAGGGTCCTGCACAAGACACCATCCTGCAGCACCAGTAATTGCCGTTCTGAGAGCTCCAGCCACCGGAAGGCCCCAGTGGCATCTGTCTGCCCAACGCAGGGCAGCTGGTCAAGGAAAACCAAAACCAGCGAGTGATGGGCCTGCCCCGCATGCCGGGTCCCATGCCAAGTTGATGCCAAGCATTCTGTCGCGTCTCCTAACTAGAGCCCTGCAGGAATGCCATCACCTGAGTCAGCAGCAGAGGTTTGGAGAAGAGAACTGGCTACAGGTACCCAGACAAAAAGAGCCAGATGGCCTCCCACCAAAACTTGGTTCTTCCTATCCTCAGCCACCTTGAGATGCTCTCTCCCCACGGCCGTGGGCCTGATCAGTGATACTTCCAGGAAAAGTCTGGCTGACACTCCCTTCTCTAAGCCAGGGCACCATGCTCCCTATTCACACAGGCCTGTATGAGTCCCTGGTGCCCCAATCTAAAATGCCACCTCCCCTAAAAGCCTGAAAGACTGCAAGGGGTTGCCTGTTCTCTCTGGTGGCACTGCTTTCTCTAACAGGCACCACGCATCTATGGAGAAACAGCGGGTGTAACTCAGTAACAGAATTTGCCTAGCGTGCTTAAGGCCCTGGGTCCAATCCCTAGTACTACATAAAAACTAGCTGGGCATGGTAGCACACAGCCATAATCCCAGCGATTGGGAGGCTAAGGCAGGAGGACTGTCCTGAGTTAAGCCCAGCCTGGGCTCCATAGTGAGTTCAAAACCAGCTTAAACTATAGAGGGGGAAAAAAATCTTTGGAGCAAACAAGTCCCAGGCTTGCTCTCAGCCCTGTGCCTTCTGCCAAGCCCAGTCTCTCCTTTCATCCTTTTACCCAAGCCCTGTGTGTCTCAGCTTTGGTCCCACGGGAGGACTCAGTCTCTACCCAGAGGTGGTCCAGAGGGTGACAATCCTGCAACGTGTGTGGCACAGCCACTTGGTACTGCAGGGGCCTAACCCTTTGTACCGCTTCTTTCCTCAGTCACAAGGCCTTGGGGTGCTGCCACAAAACCTGCTGGTCTGCATGAGCCCAGGGCTCCCCCGGCAAAGGATACAGGCCAGGCCAGCAAGGAGGCCACAGAGGAGCTGCAGGAAGGGTGGCTCAGAGCTGAGCAGTGTGGTCAAGGCAAGCAGCAGCCAGGGCAGCAGCCTGGGAGGCAGTGCCCCCCAAAACCATCCAGGGCAGTGACCCTGCCCTGCCAGCATGGCCAGGTGGACAGGCATGTATCCACAGCCACCAGCTGCACTGAAAACCCCAAGGCTGGCCAGCAGCACAGCCAGCAGCCCAGTGATAAGGGCCAACAGGGCAGAGATGTAGAAGAAGCGCAGGGTACCCAGGTGACGCTCCTGCTGCCAGCCCAGAGCAGGCAGCAGCAGTAGACTCAGGAGCAGGCCCGGCAGGGCCACGTGGCCAAGGGCATGGGTCAGCAGCCGGTGTGCTGGGAGAGAGAAGGAACTATTGTGCCAGGTGAGGGGGGAATTATCCCCCACCAGGGGTATCCGCTGAGCCAGCCCGCCCCCCACCAGGAACTGGTGTGCCCCCTGCCTTAAATCACTGGGAGAGCAGACCAGGAGTGTCCAAACAGTGGCCACCCCCTGCTGTTAAAAAGATCCACCATTTCAGTCTTCTCACTGGGGACCGCCTACTGAGCTCTCAATTATGCCCCCAGCACAGTAAAAGTGCCCCACGTATATATTAATCAAGTCCCTCACAACTAAGAACACTTCAATCTGAGCCACCCCTCCCCCTCCCTCAAGCTGTGTGATCTTAGACAAATGCCTGAATCTCTGTGAGCACCAAGTTCCCTAAATATAAGTTGAAACTGCTAATATTGGGAAACAGACACTCAAACAGTCACACCTCAAACCCTAAACATTACTCTCTAGCCTTAGCTGAAACCTGTTTTGTTTTATTGTTGTTGTTGTTGTTTGTTTGTTTTTTTCTGAGACAGTCTCACTCTGTAGTCCAGGCCATTTCTGAATGAAACTCGCTATGTAGCCCAGGCTGGCCTCAAACTCATGGCAATCCTCCTGCCTCAGCCTCCCAAGTGCTGGAATTACTGGTGTGTGTCACGAAACCCTAAGTTCTTGTATTAAAGAAAGGCTGTCAGAAATCATAGCAAAGCATGGTACAGCATGCCTGTAGTGCCAGCATTCAGGGAAATTGAGGCAAGACAGCATGTTTAAATTCAGACTGGACACTTTTTTTGTGAGACAGGGTCTCGCTTTTGTAGTCCAGACTGGTCCTGAATTCATTTCATAGTGCAGGATGACCTTGAATTTATAGCAGTCCTCCTGCCTCAGCCTCCCCAGTGCTGGGATTACAGGCATGCACCACCACAACTGGCTTACGTGGTGCCAGAGAATCAAATTCAGGGCATTATGCTTGCTAGGCAAGCTCTCTCACTGCTGTTCTATTCCTCCAGTCCCTGAATGATGTAACAACTTAATGAGACACTATCAAAAAAAAAAAAAAAGGGACTCGAGGAATGGCACAGCCTTTAAAGCTTTAAAGCGTTTACCTAGCAAGCATAAGGCCCTGAATTCAATTCCCTAGCACCACATGAAGCCAGGCATGGTGACACATGCCTGCAATCCCAGCACTCAGGAAGCTGAGGCAGGAGGATTGCTGTGAGCCCAAGGCCAGCTGGAGCTACATAGTGAGTTCAGGACCAGCTGGGGCTACAGAGACCTTGTCTCTTAAAAAAAAAAAAAAAAAAAAAAAAGGGCTGGGGATATAGCTCAGTGCAAAGGCCTGAGGCTCAGTCCTGAGTACTTCAGATAAATGCCTGCTGGTCTCAGACCCTGCAAGTTTCCAGCCTCCTCCGAAGTCCATGTGGCTGACCCTCACCCTGCCAGGGGTCCCGCAGCAGCTCCGGGGCCAGGGCAAGGCTGGGGCCAGCTCCCACCAGCCACAGGCTACTCAGCAGCAGCATGAGGATGGAAGAGGCAAGAGGCAGTGCTGGGAACAGGAGGCCACGGGGCTCCCTGGCAGGCATAGCGTGGCTGAGGATGGCCGGGGATGGTCCTGGGGCTGTGCGCTGAGGGTAAAGGAAAACAGTAACGAGTTATTATTGTGGCTTTATCTGATTCCCTCTCGCTTGCATTATCAACAGCTCATTTCTGAGAAGTGGAAACAGGCTGAGGAGGCAGGCCTGCTCAGACCCCAACACGTTTCTTCTCAGCTGTCTGCCCATGTATGAGGAGGGGCAGAGATTAAGTCCTGAGTCCAGACAGGCCCAGAAGACAAGTCTCAGATGGAAGGCACAGGGCCAGAGAGGTTGAGCCGAGGCTGTAGACCTCCAAAAAGAAGGGAATGGCCCTCTCGAGCAAACTCAAGAGCCATCGCTAGCTGCCTCCTGCCTCCCTCTTCCGTCAGCCTGACCCCCAGTTTTCTCCACTGTGCCAGGTACTATAAGGTTCCACATGACCTCAGTTGCCCTATACCAGGGAGCCAAGGCCAGCCAGTGGGCAAGGCAACCTTCCCGTGGGTCAGGAAGGCTTAAAAGTTCAGCAGGAGTCCTGCATCCAGAGGGGGCATCTTCCTTGCACTTTGCCCAGAGCACAGATCCTCCGGCCCTAGTCCTTTCACAAGAAAGTTCTAGTAACTATTTCTACTGTACATCCTTAGGCAGGTTTCTCAAATCTGAGCCTTTTCCTTCTCATCAATCAGTGAAATGAGGATGAGGAAAATATTCTCTGCTGAGTGTGGTGGTGCCCACCTGAAACCTCTGCGCTCTGCGAGTCTGGAGCAGGAGGATGGCCAACTCTGAGAATAAGAAAATTGAATAGGCAGGTTGGCCCCAGCCTACTCCTCCAGCTTGATAACTATAGCCATCTCACTGGATGGAGGAGGCTCCTGCCCCTAGGGAAGGCCTCAATGTGGATCAAGCCAGCGGGTCCATCCTGTGACCCCAGTGTGGCCATTCCCCATCCACAAGACAAGATTTCTTTTTTTTGTTCCCCTTCACTCCCAGCCTGTCCTCCAGGCCCTGCTGCAGGCCCTTTACCCCTGGCCAGGCCTTTGGCTCAAGACTTCAACTCAGCTGATTCTGGGCAAAAAGCAGGAACCCAGGGAAGGAAGCCTACTTTCTTGCCGAAGTGCCTCCTCTTATCTACCTGTTTCCTGTAGAAAAAAAACAAAACCTGTGTAAATCTTTCTCCGAAGTATTCTTTTTCTCATAGGCAAACTCCTACTCATTCTTTGAAGTCCAGCTCCAACATCCCTCTCCTCTCCCAACATCATGGATTTGATCTTAGGAGCATCATTAGCTAGTCTCAGGTGACAAGTGGACTGAGGTCATCGGGTCCCAAGCTCCCCAGGGTACTCCCTGCTTACAGCAGGTACTTCATATGTGTACACTTAAAAGACACTAGCTTGCTCCTGGTCCAGCTGAGGAAGTTGGGATAAGCCCTGCCCTTCCCTGGGCGCGAGTATCCTCCCACCAATGGGGCTACCTACGCTGAGCTTCAGGAGAGTGGGCTGGTACCAGCTTGTCCGGGGGCAGGTCTGGGCCAAAACACAGCAAGCAAGCTTCATTTTGTACCCTCCCAACCATGGGCCCCGCGGTACACTTTAAGGAAGGTGGTCACAGAATGGGATTTGAGGCCTGTGGTCTTCGGTGTCTTCGATTTATAAAAGGGGACTGTGCACCATCACGTCCCGCCTGCCTTGTTAGGAAGCCGGGAGAACAGAATAGGAACCCTCTTCCGGGGGGTGGATTGGGGGAGCCGGGGGAGGAGAGGCTATTACCCAGGATCTGGGTCAAATTCAGCTTTATGACTTAAGGACAAGTAATCATCTTGGGCCTCAATTTCCCCTTCTGTTAAAACAGGGGTATCGGAAGAGGGGTAATTTAAGGGCCGTCTCAAGACCGTTACGCAGGGGGAGGGGGGTCCTCGGCCCTGGGCACGGCGTTCAAGGCCTCCCACCCAACTGACTGGCCCCCTCCCGCCCGCCCGGACCACGAGTCCGAGGTACTCACTGCGGAGCATGCCCACCAGCCCGATGAAGGGCGGGGCCCCTGGCTAGGCGTCCCGATTCTAGCTCGGGTCTGACCCCAAACCCCCCAGCAAGCGCACCCAGGCGCGTGACCCAGGCCGACCAGCCGGCGCGCCACCCCCTCCCCCGCCGCCCGCCGATTACTCAGCAGTTGTTCCAGGCCCGGATCCCTTCCCCCAGCCCTCCCGCCGCCCTCCGTTTGTGTTCAGGGTTGACTCTTCAGAGACGGTCCCTAGAGCCAGCGGACGTAACCATTCCGAACGATCTGGCCTCGTGCGGAGAACCGCTCAGAGTCCATACTGGCACCCACTCACCCGGCTCCCAGCCCCTTCGGAGCTCGCTTGACCCAAGCGTCACGCCAGGCGCTCTTTAGAAAGGACCAGGACCATAGATTCAGGCGTGAGGAGAGAAAAAGAAGTGGTTCGTCCCTCCATTCTCCACCCCCGTGGCCTGGCCCGATGGTAGCGCCCGAGGTTGCGGGTTTCGCGCCTGCGCAGTGCGGCGCTTAGAGGGAAAGCGAGAGGGAGACGGACGTTGAGAGAACGAGGAGGAAGGAGAGAAAATGGCGTCCACTGGTGAGTGTGGTGGAGCTGTGGTAGCGCCGGCGATGGCTGGGACGCCGAAACTCGGGGCCGCTTGTCTCTGCGTGTGGCTGGGATAACTGAACGGAGATTTCGAGAGGGGTTGGAAGCGCGCGCCTCGGCCTGACGAGCGGCGGGGGGCCCGCGGTTCTCTCCCCTCCCCCCCACCGGGCGGGCCGGTTCTGGAACCTTCCGGCGCCCATGG
Source organism: Ctenodactylus gundi (assembly GCA_004027205.1). Lineage (NCBI taxonomy): Eukaryota > Metazoa > Chordata > Mammalia > Rodentia > Ctenodactylidae > Ctenodactylus > Ctenodactylus gundi. Next base: position 214,659 of record PVKB01000594.1, on the reverse strand, counting down.
CGCGACGCGGACCCGCGGCGGCCTCCATTGTGTGTCGGGGGCCAGTCCCCGCGCTCGCGGCCGCCCGCCACGTGGGCGGAGCTTGGGGCCTCGCGCCCCTCGCGAAGCTGCGGGCGCGACCGGGCCTCGCGCCCGTCACCCCCAAAACGGAAGGTGGGGCCCCGACCCCGGCCCGAGGCGCGGGCCCGCCGCTCGGGATTCTCCATGTCCGTGTAGACGGCCCTTGCCTGAGGGCGACTCTTCCCCGAGGAAAAACCTGGGGTTGGGGGGAGGAGGGGATCGGGCGACGCGAATTTTAAGGGGCGCCGACCCCGAGCGGGAGCCCCGGCGTCCTTCCCTCCGCCGGCGCTGCCGAGTTTCCCCCCGGGCACTTTCTAGCCCCGAGCCAAACGCGAACCCGCCTGGCCTGAGGTGTAACGCGCTCCTGCCCTCGGCGTCCCCCGATCCGCCGGCTCCCCTGTGGGTTTCGTTTTTGTTAGATGTGAACCTTCCCTCCTAAAAGCAATTAAGTAACTTCCCGGGGCCCTTTTTAAGCGGATGCCGAGGGAGACCAGTTTATAACCGGGCCAGCCTGAGTCGGGAGGCCAGAAATGCTAGTAGAAAGAAATTTCTGGCTCTCTGGGAAGAGCAGAAAGTCCCGAGCCTGTATTTGGACTGTGCTTAAGCTTTCATCTGGAGTATTTCAGTTGGCCTGCGTTAGACCACGGGCATGTTTTTTTTTTTTTTTTTCGGAGGCCGGCAGAGGCCAGGGCAAAACGAGGCGCGCTTTGAAAGAAAAGCCTGGAGGGGCAGCTCGACGATGTGATAGGTGGGGGTTCCTCGCTGCCGGGAATATTTGAGATTAGCCTAGCTTTCACCTGTAGTTAGGCACGCTTGGCTCGTGGTTATTGGCTTTGTGGAGCGCTTTTTGCCTTCAGAGGTGGTATTAGGTCACCTGATTCCAGGCCTGGAAAGTATTAAGAGAAATGAGGGAAGGCAGGGAGAACCCTGGGTCCTTAAGTTTTTAATTTGGAAAGGCTCCAGCGTCAACAACGACAGATGAGCACTTTACCTGCTTGTGTGGCCAGTAAATAGGTGGATGTTCGCTCTTGGCGCCAAGCTAACCAGGAGTCCTCTTCTTAGAAGAGATATCCCTGGGATGACCACAGTCGAGGGTGCCCTGTCCTCTTTCCGCCGTGTGCTGCCTGCTAAAGCCTGAGGAAGCAAAGTGTGGACGTTGAAAATATTGGATGGCTGGACATCAGTCGTCATTGCTCGAGCCGTGTTTTCTGATAACCCCATGTTTTATATTGGAATTCCACGTGTGGCTTATATAGACACAGCTGTTAGGCCCTATTGGGGAACTTTTGGGAAATGACGGAATTTATTTGAACCTTAGCTTGTTTTCCCACAAAATGGAGAAGTTAGACTGGCTAGACTGTTTTCTTGACCGAGGGCCTCATTCTAGGCTCCTCCTGAACTTGGTATGTAGCCCATGCTGCCTTTGGACTCCTTGCAATTCTCCTGCCCTAGTCTGCTGAGTGCTGGGATTACAGGCCTGCACTACCCTACCATGCCTGGTTTATGTGGTGCTGGGGAGTCAGACTCAGTTTGTGCTTGCTTAGATAAGTGCTTTAATCACTGAGCTACACCCCCCAGAGCTGGATAGACCTTTTAGACGTTGTCTTGCTCTATAGTCCATAGTGCTGGGGAATTGAACCCAGGGCCTTGAAATTGTGATTGCCAGGCAACCATTTTTAACTGCTAAGCTATGCCCCCAGGACCCTGGATAGACCTTTTAAAGGCTTTTTGAGCCCTTCTGACCTTAACAGTAAAGCACTTTGGTCCCCACTAAGTTGCCACATTCTGTCCTTAGTGTCTTACAGTATTCTGAAGCCCTAAATCTCTACAGCCTGGGAAATGACTGCCCTGAAGTGTCTAAGCTGCTGCCTTGGGTAACAGTAGATGTTTATCTAGCATCTTTATCTATATCTTGTAGGAAAATAACCTACAGCTGTGTCCAGTTTAGAATTAACAGAACAGTTCTCAGACCAAGCAATAGAATATTGCAATATTTTCTCCCCAGATGACAGCACCTCTATTCAACCTGTGTTCTTTTTAGTGTTTTCAACTGACTGCACATTTCTTTAGCAAACACAACTGATTACAAAAAAAAAAGTCTGATCAACAGTAACGGTAGCATGTTTGAGGCCATAACATATGTGCTATAGATAAACAAATTCTCTTGAAATAAGCTTCCTCACCCCACCAGCCAAATCCATTGGTTTCACAGACTTGAGGTTGTTAGCTCTTTAGCTGTCCCATGTGGAAGTGGTACTTTTGTTTTACATAACTGCTGTTGTGTAAAGGTCTTCTAATAAACATTTAGCTTACATGTTAATGATTTTTCAAAAATACTTTTCATACAGAAACCTCAGCAAAATGTAGGTTGGAATACTTGGAGGGTTTTTGGTGCCTCGATTTGTGTTCATTTTGTGAATGCTGTGTGGAGAAAATGATTTGCATTTGATTCGGAGGGTTGATTTTTAATTTGGGCGGATTGAACCTAAAGTTCTGTGCATGCTAGGCGAATGCTCTACTGTTATGTCCCCATCCTACTTTTTTATTTTGAGAGACGGGTCTTGTTAATTGCCATGGCCAAACTCAAACTTGCAGTCCCCTAGCCTCAGCCTCCCAACATACTGGGATTAAGCACTATACCCATCACGGTGTGGCTTGTAGTGTTACTGAAAATGCCTCCAAGATTGTCTTGGAGAGACATTTTTATTATGGATGCCTTTGAGATTTAATGTTGGGCCAGAGGAATACCTCAGCGGTTAAAGCACTTTCCTAGCAAGTGCTAAGCAAACGATATGTACCCAAGTTCAATTCCCCCGACATCACGTAAGCTGGGCATGGTGGCGCACGCCTGTAATGTCAGCTCTGGAGAGGCTGAGGCAGGCGGGATTGTCCTGAGTCCAAGGCCAGTCTGGCCTACATAATGAGTTCAGAACCAACCTGGAGTACGAAGTGAGATCCTGTTTCAAAAAAAAAAATAAGATATGATAATGTTGGTTCAGGGATTCTAAGTTAAGAGTGCACACAGGGAAGAAAATGTGTGATGATGGCAGAAGATAAGCTATCCTAAAGTGTTGGATTCTGCGGAATACGCTAGGGCTAACCAGGAGATGGTGAGGCAGGCTTTGGATTTTATGGGGTTGGGTAGAACCCCTCCAGGAGTTGAGATGTCAATTGTTGAATTTGGATGAGGGAGTACTTCTTGACTAGAAAAGAACGAACCTTTTTGTTCTGTCTTAAGGGTAGTACTGTCTTCAAATGTGGAGCAAGATTGTGTTTTTATGCACAGGTAAAATTGAGCAGAATTTTTAAAAATATAATTTACTTCCCTTAAAAGTAAATATTAAGGGATGGGAGGAGTGGCACAGCAGTTAAAGCGCTTATACCTGCGGTTCCATTCCCCAGCACCACACAAGCTGGGTCGGTGGCTTGTGCCAGCACTTGGAGGCTGAGGCAAGAGAAGTGCTCGAGGCCAAGGTTAGCCTGGGCTACAGAGTGACACCTTGTCTCAAAAATAATAATAAATCCTAAACTTACATAAATGTAAATCAGTAGTGCGGTGAATGCTACTTAGCCATTTTATTTTTTACTATTGTAGACACCTCAGTGAATCAGTTCTGGGGCCTTTTTTGATGTATATTTTAAGTTTCATACGAAAAGAAAACTATAAGGTTTATTTAGAGATAAGAAAATTTATGGTTTTTTTAATTAAAGTTTAAGTCACTTTGCATTTTAGGAGATACAGCCATGCTCCTTAAAACCAGATTTTCCCAGGCAGATCAAAAGTTTTTCTCTTTGCCAGTTTTCAGGATTCTGCTTAACTTGGCTTCGCTAGGTTTACTGAGTTAGTGCACAGATGCAGCCCTGACACAGTCAGCAGATTCTTAAAGAACTCTAGGTTTTACTATTCTTATTTTCTGCCATTTCATTGTGCTCGAGAATTATGGTTAATGTCACTTGCTAAAGTAAAAGTAGTAGAAACACTAGATTTTCAAGAGGTAAAACATTAATGGTCAGTCTGGTATTGAATATTGTAATTTTTTTATATATGTAAAGCTTCTGACCCTATTTTGGGATCTTGCTCCTCATTATCGTTCAGGTGATGTTCATAGATTTGAAATGATAACCCTGTGGTTAAAGGAGATTGTGGTCATAGGAACATGCACTATATCCCTGCCAAATCAGCTGATTGTGGCCTCATTAGCTAGAACTGTATTCAAACTGCCTAAGTTTAATTGGTTTGACTTGGTGTTAAAAGATAAGAGGTATTCATTTGGAACTGTAGGGTCTCTATAAACAGTAAAAAGTTCTTGCCACCTGAATTCCTTTCCATTTTATCCCTTCACATTTTCTTTTCTGATTTTTCCACTATTAATATTTTCTTTTGTTTCCTCTAGATTATAGTACCTACAGCCAAGCTGCAGCCCAGCAAGGGTAAGTCAATTTTTGACAAGGGTTTGTCTGTGTTTGATGTTTTTAGATCATCAGTGCTTCTGTGGTTGTAGGAGATGTGGTAATGGAAAGAATGTCCTGTATTCAGTTGTTGCATTTAATTCTTTTGCAGCTACAGTGCTTACACCGCCCAGCCAACTCAAGGATATGCACAGACCACCCAGGTAACCTTTAAAGTAATTATATATAGCAGCATATCCAGGTAAAATTTGTTTTGTTTTGAATTCCCCGGTTTCTCTTGTCTACAAAAACAGTGGCTAGCGTGGATCTTTTTCAAAATTAGGTATGAGAAACATGAAGTTATAATAATAGTATTTCATGTTTAATCAATAAAGACCCAGGAATTTTATAATACAGAGTGCAGGGAGCTACATTCTGCCATCATAAATGGAAGTATACTAATGCTGGGGGTTAACTGTCTGAATTTCTAGGCTCTGTCATTTTTCCAGTTAGGTGCTCCATTCTTTCCTTGGTGTTTCTACATTATGTATGTGTGTGTGTGCTTGCTTGTTTCTGAGACAGGGTCAGACTTTTATGTAGTTCAGGCTGGCTTCAAACAACAATCCTCCTGCCTCAGCCTCCATAGTGCTGAGATTACAGGCATGTGACACCACATATTTATGTGGTGCTGGGGAATGGAACCCGGGGCCTTGATCTTGCTGAGCAAGCATTTAACTGCTGAGCTTTTCCTCCAGCCCTTGATAAGTTAATCATGATAGTTCTGCAAAGAAGATGATAGCAACCAGTTTGCAGTTAATTGCAGTGTATGCAAAGTATGTAACTTGCCATTGATCGTAGCATAAGAATCAGGGTCAGTTCTAAAAGCCACTGCTACCTAGCTGAGGAGTTCGAAGCTCTCTTCTGCTATATGAGTTTATGTTTAAAAATCTATGCTAGGGTCTAGGGATGTAGCTCAGTGATAGAGTGCTTGCCTAGCATGTATGATTCTCAAAACTGGGGAAAAACCTGTCCAGCATACTCTAGAAGTTGGTTTTCCAGTGTTCTTAAAATTCACCATGAATTCTAAATGATTTATGTCGTCATGTAGATCCTAATAACTGCCATGGGAACATACCTAGGATGGAAGGATGTGTTGTTTCTAACAGATCTTCCATAACTGCTCATTCAGACAAACATATGATATGTTGTGCTGTTATCTGAAAAAACAACCCATTCCTTGCCTAATTTTATGTAGTATTGATATCCAAGTTCAAAAGACAACAGGATTGATGTTCTAAAATAACATGCAGTATTCTTGGTTTTCTTTTAAAAAGCATATTAGTTTCAACTCTTGAATTGTGCTGAAAAATCTAGCCTTAAAAATTGTCTGGTAGATATTTTAACCTTACCTTCCATTCTCTTTTTATTTATTTATTTATTTATTTATTTTTTGCCTATTTTGTCTTACTTGTACTTGTTTCTAGTTACTAAAACAGTGCTACAGTAAGGGCAAATAGACACCTGTGTCCTTATTGTGCTTCCTGTGGGAATACCCTATTAATCTCCTGTATAGTTAACTGAGGTTTTTGCCTCATTACCTTAAGAACTTTTTTGTTCTTAACCAAAATGTCAGTGAATTAGGGAACAGATAACAAGCATTCATAGTTTTGTGCTTCATTTCAGACTTTAGTTCTCCAAAGTAGAAACTTAGGAGGAATAAGTTGGTCTGTTTTATTGCTAAAACAGAAGGTTTATGTATGCATTTTCTTTGGAGCAGGCATATGGGCAACAAAGCTATGGAACCTATGGACAGCCTACTGACGTCAGCTATTCCCAGGCTCAGACCACTGCCACCTATGGGCAGACTGCATATGCAACTTCTTATGGACAACCTCCCACTGGTAAGGCCTGCTTAGGATTGATTTTTGGATTAATGGATAGGGCATTTGCTAAGAGGCTTGTTATTCTTGCTCTTGACTATATATACTGGTCTACACCTTGGCATGTTGGAGTGTTTTTGCTGTTAGGCTTCACCCACCCACTTCTTTAAATTCTTGAGGATTATTTTATAGAATGTTGGTGGGTTAAAGTTTAAGGGAGAAAAGAATTTTTAACTTCCAGCTCTGTATTGAATTACAGCCAAATAGAGACTACAGAAGATTGCACTAATGCTAATACTTAAAATAAGAATGAGCCTTCTTAAACAGAGCTGCTAAAAATCAAACTGGTTTTCACATCTGTTTGCTTCATCTGATAGTGTACCCTCTACTTTTTGTTTTGTGCTTTCCACAGTAGAAGGGACCAGTACAGGTTTGACTACCCTGCTCATTCTTGCATGGGAAATGCTTTCTATCATGTCTAACCCTGTAATGTTAGCCTTTTAGGTATTTTCATTTGTTTAACACTCAGATTTTCCAACATCACAACACAAGGTGCAAATGAAAAAAACTGCTTTAGGCGCCATTCACAGATTTGTGTCCTTCATACAATTTGGGAGGAAAGGTTTTATTAACGTTTATTTTTGTCAAGCCTTAATAATAGTTTTTCACTTTCCCAAAGGTGTTTCAGGTGCCTACTCCCAGCTGATTTCCCGATTCCCTGAAGGATAGGTTGCATGATTAGATATATTTAGAGAACCAGACTGCCAGCCTGCATGTATCATATTTGTCCCTTGGTTGTTTTTTATAACACATTTCACACTTTTTCTCTGTTTTAAGTGTGAAAAATTATTTTAATCCATAATATATATTAAGTGTATGTTTAAATAGCATTCCAGGAAGCTAAAAAATAAAACTATTCAAGAGTTAGAATAGATTATATTAGAAAAAGTTTTTCTGTAAGAAAGTAGTAAGTAAAGTCTATTTTCCTAATTTCAGTTCTCTTATGTGTAGTCTTAATAGGAGAGATACCTGTAATTTTTCTTATTGAGTACCAGTGTCATTAATTTGCTGGGTCATATTTTTTCGGGGGAGGGCGCATACTTTCTACCTAGCATACATGTTGAATATGATGGGAAATGACTCTCTGAACTTTACAGTTACGGCTGTAGGAAAAGCTGAAATTAAAACTATGCAGATTTGATTTTTAGCATAGAATTTTGAAATTGTGAGATGAAGTGTAAATATTGAAACTGTTTTGTTTTGTTAGATAAGGTCTTGCTTTGTCCTGACTTCACTATGTAGCCCGGGCTGGCTTGAAATTCAGGCATTCCGCTTGCCTCAGTGTCCCAAGTGTTGAGATAACAGGTGTGCACCACCCTGCTCAGCTTATGTGGTGCTAAGGAATTGAATGCAGGGCCTTGAGCTTGCTAGGAAAGTGCTTTAACCACTGAGCTATTCTTCCAGCTCCTGTTGACTGGACTGGAGATTGAAGCCAGGGCCTTCATATCCCCAACTTCCCCTTGCCCCTACCTTTTTGAGACAGGACTTCCCTGAGTTTCCCAGGTTGGACTCAAACTTGGAGTCCTCCTGCCTCACCCTTCCAGAGTGCTGGGGTTACAGGCCTGTGGTGCTAGACCCAACTAGAAGTATTTTTAAATAAACAGTAAGGCTTAAATCTAGCCTTATAAATCCCTAAACCATTTTAGAAACACAAGATATTTATAGGCAAAATGACAATCTGTTAGGTTCTCTGGAGCCGTGTATTCATATTCTCATTACTTGAGAAACTCCTATCATGATAGTAGGACTAGGAAATGTGGGACATTCTAATATGAAAACCAGTAGCTGGGCTGAAGAAAATGGCACAACAGTTGCTTTGCAAGTGCAAGGTCCTGTCTTCGATTCCCCAGCACGACATAAAAAGCCAGACATGGTGGCGCACGCCTGTAATCCCAGCACTGGGGAGGCTGACACAGGAGGATTGCCATCAGTCCAAGGCCAGCTTGGATTTCATAGTGAGTCCAGGACCAGCCTGGGCGATAGAGTGAGACTGTATCTAAAAAAAAGAAAGAGAAGAAAAACCAAAAGCTCTGAGTTAGAGATTTCACTTAGTAGGAATGAGAATGTTTGTGTAGACTTCATAGTTCGTGGGATGCCCTTCATCATATCTCCCTTAGTCTTACCAATAACTTTTGGGATACTGGAACCAAAATTAACCCTGATGTGTACGCTATGGCTGAGCAGAGCTAAGTAGAATCCTGATAAGTAGATAGTGGGTTCAAACACACTTTAGCTACCTTTTTCTGTACAGTCCCCCCTTCACATAAAAATCGGATAATTGTAAGAGGGTGTGTATAAAATGTACACTGATTTAGGATTTTCTTAATTAAGCTTCAGAAGAAAGGGGCTCTGTATGCATCTGTGTCACTAATTCAAATTGAATTCCTAAACTTTACTTTTTGATTGTTCACATTGAAGGATCATTTGATGTGATATTTCTTAGCACTTTTTTCCTTCAGGTCATTAGCACATGGTAGATGTGTTATCTTTTTGGTGTTGGTCTTTTTTGTTGTCATTAAATCATTTGGCTCTGTTCAGTTTTCCTCATTTTGCTTGGCTGATTTTGTGACACTACAGATTAATTATTAGCTTAATGTCTTTTACTGTAATCTTTACCACTACATAGCTCTTGTCACATAGTTTTACAAGTCAATTGCCCTGGTCAGTTCTAAGTTTTTTTGTTGTTTACTTAACTGCTTTTCTTGTGAATCTTATGATCTTTCATTGTATGGAGGAGAAAACATCTGTAAAAGTAATATAATTAGATTCTAGTTAATTTTAAATAAATGTTTTATATGTTTAACCTTAGGACTCTGCAAAGATGGGTGGGAGTAGTGCTGGGGTTTGAGACAGGGTCTCGCCTTTTCTACAAATTGCACAGGCTGGCCTCAAACTGCCACACCTCCTTTGAAGGCGTTTCTGCTACTATCCTGAACCACTGGTCTGGGTAGGAAATACGCTGTCATACATACGTTCACCCAACAGTCTTGATGGGGGAATTAGTGTCTGCACATTATTAATTACATGATTAATTAAGGATTTCCTTTAAAAATTTTTTGAGTGGATAATAAAATACACTTTGTGCTAGAAAAGAAGTTGATCTTGTTTTTATTTAGCACATTGGTGCATTTGGTAAGAGCACTTCATTCTGACTGGTGCCTAAGGCGAGATTAGAGTTTTCTTTGATAGATCTAAACGAAAGTTTTTACTGCCCACTAACCCTAATGGAGACAAATAGTCCAGTACCAGGAAAGGTTACATAACACTTCTTTGAGGAAAGGAGCTTAGGGGCTACAGAAGTGGAATTTTTATTGTGCTCCAAGTTCAGGCCCCAAAGAAAAAGCCAGTGATCCGACTTGGTCTGACAGAGGCAGGAGGTAAAAAGAATCCATGCTGATCTACAGCATGTCTGTGAGAGCAGGCCTTTGTGGCACCTGCATGAGGAAGTCCTGAAGGGAAGGAGGGACTCTAGGATATACTTCTAATATTGCTGTATAGGAAAATTGTCCTTTTGCTTTGATAGGTAAGTAAGATAGAGCTGGCTAACTTGACAGACAGCCTATGTTCAGTTTTAGTATGTGAAAACATTAGCTTTTTTAAAAGTTTGTTTGGGGAAGTATTGAATTTAATTTACAAAAAGAGTTAAATGAGATTCTTACAGAAGACCTTTATTGCTCATCAGCCACCTCTAACTTGAGCATTGATAAGAATTTTTTTATTGTTTCCTGAAGTAAAATTAGTTTTTAGGGTGTTACATCAAATGTGACATTTCACAATGAAAATGAAACACTAGTTCTCTGTAATTTGCAGTTTTTGTAACTCGGCCATGTGGTACACCCCTGTGCTCCCAGCACTTTGGCAGGCTGAGGCAGAGGAATCCCAAGTTGCAGCCCAGGCTGGACTCTTAGCAATTTAGCAAGAGTTCAAAATTCAAAAAAGAAGGAGAATTTGTTTTTCAAGCATGAGCTGCCTTTGCTACAGTGTTTGATACGAAAAGAAATGAATTGCTACCTATATTATAGGTCTTAGTGCTTAAAACTACCTGGATCATTATTATGCAGCTATTTGAAACGCTATATCAAATGCCTTTTACTCCTTCCTAGGACATTTTATTTACTGTTAGAGGATTTTTAGAGGTGCTTAAGTTGAGAGATTTATTAAGTCTGATATAATTTGTACAGAACCAGTAAAACACAAGTTTGTCTCCTTTGTATGTGTTTAAGAAGGGGCAGAAGGGAGTTGTCTGCAGCGTGCTCTTTCTCCCTGTTAGATGTGGTTTAAAAGCACTAGAGGCTGGGGGTATAGCTCAGTGTTCTTCATTTGCGCAGCATACACGAAGCCCTGGAGTAAATGCCGTTCCTAGCACCACACTAAAGGAACAGAGCCAGGTGTGGTGGTACACATCTATGATTCCAACATTCAGGTGGGTGAGGCATGAGGGTTGCTGTGAATTTGAGGCCAGCCTAGGCTAAATAGTGAGTTCAGAACTGGCCCAGACTGCAGAGTTCAGTTTATAAATAAATAAAGCAAATGAGGTAACAGTTTAGTAAAAAACTGGGTACTTTCAGAGGACTTACACTTTTTTTTAAGAATTAGGCTTTAAATATTGGTTTGCCATTAATCTTGATGTAAGAAACATTAAAAGGGATTAAATTTTGTAATGGTTAAAAATGCGTGGTTTACAAATTGTTCTATTACTGAGCAAGTCTCCAGGCAGATCTCTGAGGATACAGAAGTCTGACCCAGCTCTCTTTTTCTCCTAGGTTATTCTACTCCAGCTGCCCCCCAGGCGTACAGCCAGCCTGTCCAGGGGTATGGCACTGGTGCTTACGATACCACCACTGCTACAGTCACCACCACCCAGGCCTCCTATGCAGCTCAGTCTGCATATGGCACTCAGCCTGCTTACCCAGCTTATGGGCAGCAGCCAGCAGCCACTGCACCTGCAAGGTAAGGCTATGTGCCCTCCTCCTGACCATACTGTGTCAGCCTCAGGTGTGAGGAAAAGCACAACTTTGTACACTTAGAAAATCTGACAGGTTTACTCTCACCTAATCTTCTAAGTGTTGATTGTGTTCTTACAGTCATTAAAATAACTAGAGTGCTGGACCAGACTATACTGCCATCATTTTTGGCAAAATGGTGCCATTCAAGGACGAAAGTGAGGATTGTCATTAAGTAGGTTTCTTGGTTTTACAATGGACTTTTGGGGATAAGAGGCTGATTTTACTTTTCTAAACCCAGACAAAAATTGTTTTCCATTACAGCTGATCTACTCAGAATTACAGTTTGAATACTATTTATCTTTGGTGCTTTTGACCCTGTAAGTGGGTAAAGCTATCCTCTTGGGGAAAAAATACTTCATTGTACAAGAAAGGTTACATGAGTCAAGAAATATTATGTGATCCAGTTTGGATTGTATCCATAGGTAGAAGAATATCAAAACATCAGTGCCTCAGCCGCCTAAATAGCTAACACGATTTTTTTCTTTGTTGTACAGAGGCTTGATAACCTAAGTATCATAGTAAGACTAAATTCTTAATTGGTGCCAACTATAGGATGAAAATTAAGTCCAGTGAAGTTCATACTCCATAGCTTTTTAGCAGGCAAACTTAATAGAAAATTTCAGGTCTTTGCTTTAGACAGTTGGCTTAGGTGGCGTCTGCATACTACCTTTAACACTTAAATCTGCTTTGAATGACAACTTCTTAGGGAATAAACAAGAGAGCTACTTAAAATCTAAAATTTTTGACTGCTGTAGAGGTAAGGAATAGCTGGCAAATACTAATGAAATAACTTCTAAAATGCGCAGTGAGTAGTTACACACACTTGGTAGTTTATACCTGCTGGACAGCCTGTACAATAGTTAGTTAAACTGGCTGATTGCTAGAAGGGGCCCCATTATAGTTGACCTTGGGTGTTGCAAGGTTTTATCAAATGTGCAAAGTCCCATTTGGTGCTCGACTGCAAGTTTATCTAAGCCCTAGCTGGAGGAGTTTGTATATGAGTCAGTTTTTGATAAGTAATTTTTTAAAGCAGTTGTCTGTATTCTCTCCACCACCCTCCCATCCCCCCCAGCTATATCACTCTGTAGTCCAGCTTGGTCTTGAACTCAATATGTAGCTTAGGCTGTCCTCGAATATATGGCAGTCTTCCTGCCTCGGGCTCTTGAGTACTAGGATACAGATGTAGGCCACCATGCCCAGTTTATGTAGTACTGGGGAATCAAACCCAGGGCCTTAGGCTTGGTAGGCAAGCACTTTAACCACTGAACTACACCCTAGGCCTTCAGTATGGAGAATTTGAGGCAAAATTAGACTGATTTTTGGCAGCCCAAATTAAGGAGGTTTTTTTCGTAATCTGTTTTTAATAAATGAGAAACATAAATTTACAGATCCTCCAAACTTATAATGTGGCCTTAAAATTTTTTTTGTCTTTAGTTTTCTTGATAAACATTTTCTTCATTAATAAACCACTTCTCTCGATCACTTAAATTGGAAACACATTATTAAAACTGCTGTTAGTATGGAATAAATGCAGCATGTACCTTTCCTATGAATGTGACTACCCCTTCATTAGTGTTGTCTTCCAACAAGATAGTTGGATGTTCTGATATAATTTACTGTTCATGTATTTTCAGTCTCAGTCCTAATTGTTTATTGCCTACAGATTTGTAGTGTTTTATCTAAAGGTATTAAGGTTGAGAAACAGTCGGTTCTATTTTACTTTTTTCAAAATAGATTTTTTTTAAAAAAAAATAAGGCTGAGACAGGAGGATTGCCATGAGTCCAAGGCCACCCTGGGTTATTTAGCTGATAGTAGTAGGATAAAGTGTATTAGGTTGCACTGAGAATTTTGATTTCTTAAGGGTAGGTTCAAGTCCTATAATCCTAGAAATAAGGGGATTATAACCTGATTCACTCTATCAAATTAACTCTTGTCAGATATATTTCTTAAGATAGTGGAGAAATACTTGATAATATAGGTATAGAAATGTATCATATGCAGAGGGTTAATGTAAGTGGTGCTGGGGAATCAAACCAAGGCCCTTGTAATTGCCAGATGAGTGAGTCTTCTGATTGCTGAGCTGTATCCCAGCCTGTCTCAAATTTATTTTTTAAAAAATTGGGAATATTGCTCAGTGCATGAGTTCAATTCCCCAGCACTGCATAAGCCGGGCATGGTGGCACACGCCTATAACCCTGGCACAGGCTGAGACAGGAGGATTGCTTTGAGTTCAAAGCCAACCTGGGTTATACAGCAAGACCTGTCTCAAAAAAATTAGAGAAGTATTCTTCAGAGCAAATACATTAGAGAGAGAGTGTGATATACTCAGTTGTGTGATCTGTCATATGTCCAAACAAACATTTGGGAAATTCAAATTGCTTTTATTTCTTCTTTTAGACCACAGGATGGTAACAAGCCTGCTGAGACTAATCAGCCTCAGTCTAGCACTGGAGGTTATAACCAACCCAGCCTAGGATACGGACAGAGTAACTACAGTTATCCCCAGGTTCCTGGGAGCTACCCTATGCAGCCAGTCTCCGCACCTCCATCCTATCCTCCTACCAGGTCAGTCTCTTCTTTCTTGTGGCAGTGAGCTAGCAGAATAAAAATGTTTTTTAAGCTGTTCAGCTTGCTTTGGTTAGCTTTCTCAGGTGAGGTATGTTATCTTTCTTGAATAACTTCAACTATGTATGGTTACATAGTTCTGGATTTCCATAGCATTGGCTGATAGCTAATTACTGTCTTCTAAATATAGACAGAGCTTTTTTTATTTTTTATTTTTTTGGAGACGGTGTTCTGTAATCCACACTGGTCCTGACCTCACTGTGTAGCCCAAGTTGGCCTAGAGCTCACAGCAATCTTCCTGCCTCAGCCTCCCCATTGTTGGAATTACCGGCATGTGTCACCATACCCAGCTTTATTTGGTGCTGGCGAATCAAACTCGGGGCCTTGCACTTTTAGGACAAGTGCTTTAACCTCTGGGACATTTCTCTAGCCCCTTAATTGCAATTTTAAATAGATTTGTCTTTGGCACACTTGTAACCCCAGTACTTGGTGATATGAGGCAGGAAGATTTTGAGTTCAAGGGCACCTGGGCTACCTAGCAACACCCTGACTCAAAAACAAGCAAATAAATAAGCCTTAAAATAGGTTGTCATTTTTGTTTTTTATTGTCCTGATTCAAGAGTTCAGTGCAAGCTGGATGCAGTAGTGCATACTTAGAGTCCCAGCTGACTCCTGAGCTCACAAGTTCAAGACCAGTCTGAGCAAAATAGCAGTATTTCATCTCAAAGGAGAATTTAATGGCAATAATGTAATTATCATGTCAATCTAATAATATTTGTCTTTCATACAGTACTTCCTTAAGTTTTCTTATATATGGTTTCTTTATTACCAGATTTCATAGAAAATCAAGTATGTCTGAATCTTGAAGGGAAAACTTGACCATTTTTGTTTGATACACCTCTTACATACCACACTTGTTCATACTCTGCCACTAAATGGCCTTGTTTCTTCAGAGAATCATTGTGATGGTACAAGAATAATTAGCTAATGTAATGGCAAATACCTGTAATTCTAGGATTCTAGGAGGCTGAGGCAGGAGGGTCTCAGATTGAAGCCCAGTCTGGGCAACTTTGCAATTTAGCGAGACCCCATCTCAAATTAATTAACTATTTAATTAATTTGAGTAGGATCTTGCTGTGTAATCCAGGGTAGTCCTGAATTCACTTTGTAGCCCAGGCTGGCCTCAAACTCAGAGCATTCCTCCTCTCTCAGCTTCCCAAGTGCTGGAGTTATAGGTATGTGTCTCCACACTTTAAGTGGTGCTGGGGAATCAAACCAAGGCCCTTGTAATTGCCAGAGGAGTCCTCTAACTACTGAGCTATATCCCAGCCTGTCTTAAATTTATTTCTTAAAAAAATTGGGAATATTGCTCAGTGCATAAGTTCAGTTCCCCAGCACCACATAAGCCGGGTGTGATGGCACATACCCGGTATCCCAGCACAGGCTGGGACAGGAGGAGTGCTGTGAGTCCAAGGCCAACCTGGGCTATACAGCAAGACCTGTCTCAAAAAAAAAAAAAAAAAAACAGAGGTACCTAAATTTTCCAGTTTGCACATTATATTAAATAACTTGTTTTAAATGAAGGTAAAGGATCTAACAGAATTCTTAAGTGGTTGAGTTATTATAGTTGGTGCTGCTCCTTCTCATTCAAAGCTCTTCCCCTTTAGACAGTACTGGGAATTGAGGACAGGGTCTTCACCCTAAGCTCTGTCCTCTCCTTTTTATTTATGGAAGACAGAGTCTCATTAAGTTACCCTGGCTGAGCTCAGACTTGGGATCCTCCTACCTCAGCTTCCCAAAGTGCTGGAATTTACAAGCCTATGGCATTGGGCCAGTTTAAAGATTTATTTTAAATTTAAAAAAGACTTCCTTTATTGGTATGTAGAAAATAATTGCATTTTTTAAACAGATGTCTTTGACACTTTGTGAATGTCTCATTTTCAGGGGCTTCGGGAATTAACAAGCTTTCTCATTTCTAAATAAATTCTTCTTTTTTCTTTCAGCTATTCCTCTACGCAGCCGACTAGTTATGATCAGAGCAGTTATTCTCAGCAGAACACCTATGGGCAGCCGAGCAGCTATGGACAGCAGAGTAGCTATGGTCAACAAAGCAGCTATGGGCAGCAGCCTCCCACTAGTTATCCCCCCCAGACTGGATCCTACAGCCAGGCTCCAAGTCAATATAGCCAGCAGAGCAGCAGCTACGGGCAGCAGAGTGAGTTGCTAAGAGAGAAAACCAAATAAGAATGATTGTGTTTGGAGTTTCTGGACTTGGGAATGCCCTTGACTACACTACTGTTTCCCTCTGAAATCGAAGATGTGCCTTTAGGACATAACATTCTGGCTAGCAGCTTGAGTAGCCCAGTGAAGATTTCAGTGCTTTTTTTTTTTTCTTCAGTTTAATTGTTCTTTATATGCCTTACAAAGAAAGAAAAGCGGTATTATAATGGACCAGGGAAAATGTTCTAGACTGCCTGGCCCTTTCCTGTCGTCTTTGGTCAGGTCACATGCAGTGAGTGAAGCCAGCATTCTTAATGGCGTACCCACTCCAGTCATTAAGTCACTTTCCAAGTGAGCATAGGCAGCTATTGAAGGCTGCCATGATTTTGCAAATAAAACTTCTACTTTTTTTTTTTTCTTAAAGCAAAGGGGGAAGGGGAAAACAGACTCAGAGTACTTGTAGTTTTGAAAGAAGGTTAAAATTATTTTTGTGAGACATTTTTTTTTGTTGGGTTAAACCTAGGACATCACACTTGCTAAGCTTGTGCACTATCACTGTTAAGTCCCCAGCCCCAATATTGTGTCCTTCTATGTGGAAAAATCACAAACCCCAAAACTATCTTCACAACTTAATTTATACACAAAAGGTACTTTTTAATTCTATCCATGATATGTTTTGTTAGGACTGAAATGAGTAGTGCTGTGTGGTAGAGCTCAGTTCTTAAAACATGCTGAAGCTTTAAGGAATCTGGCTTTTTTTGTTTCTGGAATGTAAAGCTTTTTTTTTTTTTTTTTGTAACGTAGGATACAAGATCTTATAAACTGGTAGATAGAGGGTTTTTGTTGGTGCTTGGAAGTAGATTATTCTAGGTAACTGCAAAAGTTCTTTCAGCCTTGAGTAATCAGTTTTTGTTGAACTTGTAAAATCCAACTGGGTTGCTTTATTTTATCATAGTATAAGGAAGATGGTCCTTTGGTTAGTCTCTTGCAATTAAGTGTTCTGTGATTCCAGGAGGAAATACATCAGGCAGTGGTATCAGTGCTGGTCCTTGGCTTACAGATGTGACTCTTTCCTCAGGTTCATTTCGACAGGACCACCCCAGTAGCATGGGTGTTTATGGGCAGGAGTCTGGAGGATTTTCCGGACCAGGAGAGAACCGGAGCATGAGTGGCCCTGATAACCGGGGCAGGGGAAGAGGGGGATTTGATCGTGGAGGCATGAGCAGAGGTGGGCGGGGAGGAGGACGCGGTGGAATGGGGTAAGAGCAAACCTTTTCTCCTTTTACCTAATTTTGCTTCATCCATAGGATTTTCAATGGAAAGAAGGGACTGAAAGACATAAGAAATTTATTCTGCATTTCCATGGACAATCTGTTGAGCTCAAGCCATCTTCTAAAACATGGAAATGTAATCTTTGTGGCATACATTAATTGGCAGCTTGCTTTTTTTCCCTGCCAGTATACTTTGTTGGGTTGGGGAGAACAAAGAATGGTTTTGAAACTAAAGCTTTCAGTTCCCTTCGTGGTTTCCAGAGGTGAATAGCCTCTATGGGTAATAGATTTGGGATGGAACACACACAATCCTTCTAATAACCCTGTTTTTAACTAATGCCTTTGAATGGTTGTCTTGAAGTATCTGGTTGTCCGAAGTATATACTGCAGGAAAAAATAAGTGCAGCTGTTTTCCACAGTGTTTGTCCCCAAGTTATGTATATACTCAGAATTATTGAACATTTTAACATAGATCTTGGTCCAGTGACCCTATGGCCTGAGGTGCACCTAATACATAGTTTGGTTGGAGCACAGAAAAACCTTTGCAGCATAGTGTATATAAGTATAGGATCACTCCTCATTGGAGTTATTGAAAGTCTAAATTGTTTTGTCCATTTTGATTGAGGACCTGATCTGGTTTTTAAAAAATACTTGGTTTAGATAAATAATATGACCCTGCTACTTCTGCCTGCCCTTCCTCTCTCTCTCCCATCCCCTCCTTCCTCTCTGGTTTCTGTACTTTGATAAAAGTGAGGTACAATGTTGGTGGTTAACATGATCCAGAAGGCTTAGTACTGTGTGTGTTCTGTCCCTAAATAAACTTGTTTTTTAAAAAAAGTTATGCAGAATGTTAAATCTAAATTGGATTTGCTGGCACTGTTAGTTCATGGGGAAATTTAATAGCTTTTTAAAAATGAACTTCTAAATTGAATAAGTTATTTTTTTGTTTCATATTAACAAATCCCTTCTATTAAAGATAGTTTATTGCTTTGCATATTCTGCATAACTTTATAAGTCTTCAGTGAAATCTTTATTGGAACAAAGTTATTTTATAATATACAAAAATCTATGAATGAGTTGGTATAAAATAAAATCAGTCTCCCAATTTGAAGAGCATCATTCCATTATAAAGGTTTCACTTCTTTATTGATGTTTTAATTTAGACATAGACACTTGAAATTACTATCATCACGTCTCAGATCACCCAGAATTCTTAGTATTTTTTCAATTGCAAAACAATTTCAAGTTTATTCATTTTAATATCCAGAAGTAATGATTCTACTGGTTTTGCTAGACTTCTATTTCTGGATGAGAAGTCTCTCCTGGAGCCATAGAAGAGACCATGACCTTCCCTGTAGGTTTTTCAGCAGACTCCCGCAGTCTGTTAGATCCTATGGGGACAGGACAGGGGCATTTCCCCTTCCCTTTTTTTATTGTGTGGTGATGGTTTTCAGTGTCTTCTGCAGGTAAGGCACTCAATGTTGTTAACATGCCCTTTTTCATTGCCTCAGTATTTTGATATTTTAATTGGCTGTTAAACGTGGAAACTTTTTAACATGCTTTGTCGCATTTATATGCTACAGGTTACAAAGTGAGAGCCTTGTATACACTTCAATACTTAAAAAGTACCCGTACTCAGTACTCAGCCGGCAGCATAATGAAAAGTGGGACTAGACACGGTGTCCATATGGAGAGGAAAAATATACATAGAATATTTTTAACAAAATGTATTCATTGTATAAATGGAATCCTTCTGTAACTTTGGTAACTGCATACTTGTTGTTTGGTAATGAACCAGAGGAGGTATAATACTCTAGAATTGTGTAACATTAAAGTGTAAACTTTTGTGTTTAAAGAGAGAGAACATTTTATGGTGTGTACTTTTAAAAAAGGAAGCAAAGCTGCATGCAACAGCTTAAATTGTATATTCAGGTATTAAAGGTGCAATACTGGTTAGAAAAAACTTGGGGCCTCCTACTGGGAGCTGCCTTTATTTTCTTTTAAAACTTAACTTTAAAAAGCCCAATTCATATACCCCCTCCCCTTTTTAGAATATGTAATTTTAAACTGCCACCATAGTCATTAACGTTCTTAACTGATGTGTCTATAAAGTTGCACCCCCAGTCCATTGAGCCTTGGTATTCGTTGTAAATTCTCCTTTCACAGCAATTGTTAAATCCATTAGTGCCCTGAATTGTATGGCTATATGCTGAAGATTAGCTGGATGCATCCTGGTGTGTGTTGTAGGCATTTAATGTAGTTGTCTCCTGCTTTATTATTCTGTGACTTGTTAGGAAACCCAGGGCCTCATTTGGCTCTCCCCTGGAGAGGTTGGGGGTGCACCTTTATGAACATGGAAAGGTTTATCACAGCAGTTGCCTCCACTTGTTCCTCTCTGCACTAAGCTGATGGGGTGGGTGTTTGGGATATAGTTTTTTTCCTTCTTCCCTAACTTGCCAAGTATTGCACTATTAATACCAGCCCCCGAAACGAAAGGAACCAGCTACACTGGTGTGCACAATCAGACAAGCAAGGTTGTATATTAAGGAAATTTGAGCAAGCTGCCCTGAAGAAAGGCATAGTGACAAGATGAGAGAGATGCATTGTTTGGAGATGTGTTTAGCCAGTGCCCTTCTTCCCCCCCGAGCCCCCCCAAGGCTCAGAGCGGTACTGGCTTTTAAAGGGAAAGGCCTTCATTTCTTCGTTTATCCCCCCAGCAGCGCTGGAGAGCGAGGTGGCTTCAATAAGCCTGGTGGTAAGTTTTTGAGTATTACCATGGATAGTGTTTTAAAAAAAAATACAGTCAGTTTTTAGAAAACTATAATTTTTTATTAGTTTCATAAGTGGTTTAAAAAATGATCTGTGCAAAAGAGACTAATGGGTACTGCCGGCATTGTTTTAGGGGTAATGAGGTTAATCTATGGTTACAAAACAAAGGGTAAACTTGAAATATTCAGCATCTGCTTCTGTAATATGGGGGAGAATACAGTTTTTAAATTTGGTTTGTTTGGAGGAAAATTTTTGACTTAAATTTAACACTAATTTGGCAAATAAGCATTGAGAGTGTATTTGGTTAATGGTATAGAAGCAAACCAGCAAAGGAAAAAGCAAACCCTAGCAAACCTTTCACCAATGTTAAAAAGCACTGCTCCATTGTAGCAGTGTGGGTCGTTTTGAACTTAACAAGTCCCCATCAAATGGTGGTGTAGTAGATAGCTATGTGTGTTTGTAAGGTTTGTAGCTTGCAAGACGTGCACTAATAATATTTTATATGATCTTTCCTGGTTGGCAGGACCCATGGATGAAGGACCAGATCTTGATCTAGGTAATTTTGAATTTTTGGTCCATTTATGTTGTACTTCGTAAGTGAATGGCACAGGGGTAGACTGGAACAGAAAACCATGGGGAGGGCTAGGGGCATAGTTCAGTGGGTAAAGCTCTTGCAGAAGGACCTGGGTTGATCCCCAGCCACATAAAGATTAACTGGGCATTATAGTACACACCTGTAATCCCACTACTCAGGAGGTTGAGGCAGATTGCCATGAGTTCCAGGTCAGCCTGGGCTACATAGTAAGTTCAAGACCAGCCTGGACTTTTTATGGAGACTCTCCCTAAAAGGAAAAAAAAGGGGGGGCGGGCACAGAATTAAGCATGGACTAGAGCTTACCAGCCTGATAAACCAATGTGTTAGTTTTACTATAACAAGCAGTTTAGGCTTGCTTTTTCATAATTATCTACTTAGTATCTTAAAGTAAATCCAGAGTTTCACAGTAGTTGCGTTAATGTGGTTGGTAATATTCTTAGATTTATGATAAGCACAGTTGGTTAGTTATGAGTAGTTGATAAGGAAGGCCTTATTGATAGCAAATAGTAAACTCTCTTCTGTCTTCTCTGGAAGGCCCTCCCATAGATCCTGATGAAGACCCTGACAACAGTGCAATTTATGTGCAAGGATTAAATGATAATGTGACTCTTGATGATCTGGCAGACTTCTTTAAGCAGTGTGGGGTAGTTAAGGTAAGTAAAGCATAATCAGGTAATGAGGGAGGAATTCAGACTGCAAAACATTGTCGAGATGGAGAGGCCAGGCATGGTGGCAGAGGCATATAATCTGAGCACTTGGAATGCTAAAGCAGGAGGATCAGGAAGTTCAAAGCCAAGCTAGGAATAGTGGTAGATGCTTATCATCCCAACACTGTTGGAATCTGGGGCAGGATTGTTAAATTGGAATCCAGCACGGGCAGTGTAGCAACTTAGTGAGACCCTGACTCAGAATAAGCACTTGATAAGATCTGGGGGGTGTAGCACAGTGCAAAGGTCCTGGGTTAAATCCCTAATAACACACACAAAAGTTCAGGCCAGGCTAGACTACAAATTTAGACCCTATCTTAAAAAAGTAAAGTGGACTGGGGGGGGGTGTAAATGTAGTGTAAAAGCTGTAGATTTATTCCCCAGAAACTCAAAGACCAAGAGATGAATGTGAGAATTGTGAATTGCTCTAACTACTTCTGTCTTGTGGTTTACCCTTTCTGAGACAGGGTTACTGTGGAGCCCAGACTTATGGCAGTCCCACTGCCTCAGCCTCCTGAATGCTGGGATTGCAGGCTTGTGTCACCACACCCAGCTTTACATGGTGCTAGAGAATTGAGCCCAGGGCCTTGCACTTGCTAGGTTTTAACTGCTATGCCATTCCTTCATCCTCTTGTGGTTTACTGTTAAAATACTCGCATCCCCACAGATTAGCCTTTTTTTGACAGAAATGAAATGCTAAACCTAGCTTTAACAGACTTATTAACAAGGTCATTTAAATAAGAAATGCTTATGTCTACTTCCCATCCTAAAAGACTAGAACTTGAGTCATTCTGCATATAACCATTGAATCCTTTTTTCCTCTTCCAGCCTGAATTTTGTCCTGTCTTACAGATGCTTTTCCAGTAGTATTTTGGAAGATAGGACTATTCTAAGGACTGGGACTATACCAATGAAAAAACAATACTTGGAATTACATATAAGGGGGCTGGGTATAGCAAAAATGGATACGTATGCTAGATGGCAAGTGTCATGTAGGAAAATAAGTGCAGCAAGAGGTGCAGAGATCAAGTGGATAGAAGGGTGCAGCCTGGAATAAGGAAGTGTTTCCTCACAATGACGAGGACAGAAAGGGCAGAGCTTTGGGGCTGGCACTTGGCAACTGTGAACGAGCTGGGGCTCTTGGGTGAAGGGGGAGGTTATTACAGGTCTGGCTTATTTCTAGTTTGTTATTATTCAAACATGGCTGCATTGGGACTGGAGGTATAGCTCCGTGAAAGGCTTTGGGTTCCATTTCCCAGCATGACATGGGCGTGGGGCTGTACACAGCACTCTGGAGGCTGGAGACAGGATTACCATGAGTTTAGGGCTAGCCTGGGCTACATAGTGAGTTTAGGACTGGCCTGTACTAGAGTGAAACCTTGTCTCCCAAAACTTGCTGCCATGGATATTCTTGTACATGTATACTTATGCCCCGTACATGAGTTTCTCTGGTATATTTGGTTCTTATTGCAGTCATTGTATAAAGTTGCCATAAATACTGAGCTAATCATGGGGTATCATTGTTAATGGAAAGTGTGTGTTTTATGCACACTTAACTGCTGAGATACTCCTCAGGAGCTGCTACTCAGGGCCCCAGGGAAAGTGTATTTGAGTTTCGTATATCATGTATTATGTATCATGTAACGTATCAGATTATAATGTGGAGTTCCAAATATACCTCATCTAGTAATTCTGTTTCGATTTTACAAGAGAAAACAGTACTCAATTGGCCTGGAGTGAGGCTGCCCCACTAACAGATATCCAAGTAGCCCTAGAGCTGCACTCGGATCTCACTTCCTGCCCTGTTCCTCCCCTGCTCTGGTCTTCTTTACAGAAAACTGCGACCAGAGCAGGGAACAGTGTCACCTATTCAGCCTCAACTTTTACCATCCTGCTTACGGCTATGAGTACCAGTGTATAGTACACATTTTAGTTAATAGGCATTTTGTTTTTGTTTTTAAGATAGGGTCTCACTCTGCAGTCCAGGGTGGTCCTGAAATTTTTAATGGTTAAGTAGGAATATAGGTGATTTTCCTATGTAAGCTAGTTGGCTTTAATCTTGGCAAAAATGAGCCCCCAGAGTTGGGCAGAGGGTACGTGTGTATAATTACAGCACTTAGGAGTCCTATCTGGGCGATTTATGGAGACCCTGCCTCAAACAATAAACTAGACCCATTGGTTCATGCCTATTATCCCCACACTCTGGGAAACTGAAGCAGGAGGATTATAAATTCATACCCAGTGATAGAAGCATCCCTGGCTTCAATCCCCAGTACTAAAAAAGAAATGAGCCCTGCAATGTTTGTGCTTTACACTGAAGATATCACTTATAACACACACAAATATGTTATTTATTCAGGTGTATGGGGTTTTAGCATCCTGGTTAAGGAAAGTAACAGTGTTGGCCATAAGAATTATGAGCCAGGTCTGCTGGTGCTAGAGCTCAGTGTCTAAGAGAGCTTGTTTAGTGTAGGCAAGGACCCGAGTTTGATTCCCCAAAACCTTGTAAGAGTTAGTTGGGCATGCTGGTGCTGTGGGAGGCTAGGCAGAAGGATTTTGAGTTCGAGCCCAGCCTAGGCAACTTAGGAAGATGCCGTCTCAAAAATAAAAAATAGGCCAGATACATAACTCACGTGAAGTTGCGTGGTCTAATTTCCAGGACTATCAGGCCTGGAAGAATGGCACAGCAGTAGGCAAGCCCAAAGCCCTGAGTTTGATTCCCCAGCACCACAAAAAAGCAGGGTATGGTGGCACGTGCCTGCAATCCCAGAACTAGGAAGGCAGAAGCAGAAAGATTATATGAGTCCACCTGGGCTACATAGTGAGTTCAAGATTGGCCTGGACTACACAGCGAGACACTTCAAAAAAGAAATATTTTCCATTGTATTTCTTTCCGTATTTGCATGTCATGCCCTTTTTTAAAATACAGATCTTTCTTCAAGCCCTGTATTATATAGTTATGAAGTAGACACGATAGAGGGTAGACTGGGGCTGGAGGAATGGCATAGTGATTAGAGTCCTTGCTTAGCAGTGCAGGGCCCTGAATTAGATTCTAGAGCACCATGTAAGCTGTTGTGATGGTGCACACCTGTAATCCCAGCACTCAAAGTGGCTGTGCTAACTGCTGTGCTATTCCTCTAGCCCACTAAGTAGCTTAGGAGTCCATGTAGGATGACAGGTGTGTCACTCTGTAGCCCAGGCTGGCCTCAAATTCACAGCAGTCCTCCTGCCTCAGCCTTCCAAGTGCTGGGATCACAGGCGTGCACTACCATGCTCAGTTCATGTGGTGCTGGGGAGTTGAGTCCAGTATCTTGCAGACATATCACCCGCCACACTAATGTGTTCTTACACAGTGTGCCTCTTGAATTCAAGCCAGCTGTGTGTAGTGCTCAGTTAAAGTATGAATCATCTGTTATAGCTGTGGAGGAAATACAAGAATCCATGTAGCACACTGACAGCTCCAGACTTTACTAATAATACATAGGTGATTTGATTTTTGTGTATGTAGTACTAGGGATCAAACCTGGGACCTTGTGCTTATTAGACAAGTGCTGCTCCACTGAGCTATAGCCCCAAGTGTAATTATCTGTATGATTCACGTGTCTTGTGTATCAAACCTAACTTCACTACTCCTAAGTGGCAGCTCCCTCTTTGAGCAATATGTGGTGGCCAGTAAACAGGCAGGCACCAGGAAAAGGTGGTTAAGGACAGAATGCAACCTACACTAGTTAACTTGGGATGTATAGTCTAGTTTGCCTTTTTTTTTTTTCTTAGCTGTTACGATTTTATGCTGGAGAGTAAACACAGGAGGTACTGAGCTACATTATTACGACCTTAGAGGCCCAGCGGGGTTGTGGTGGTGACAGTGCTTAAACTGGGAGGTTGAGCCTATTTTTTTGTTTTGTCAAGACAGGGTCTTATTTGTAGTCCATGCTGGGCTTGAGCTTACAGTAATCCTCCTGCATCAGCCTCCCAAGTACTGGCATTATTGGCATGTGCTAACATGCTTGGTTAATGTTTATGTGGTGCTGGAGAATCAGAGCTTCCTAGGCAGTTGCTTTAACCACTAAGCTATGCCCTCAGCCCTGTTGGTGATTTTTGGGACAGAGTCTCAGTTGTCCAGTCTAGGCTCAAACTGGCGATCCTTCTGCCTCAGCCTCCCAGAGTACTGAGAGTTACCAGACTGCAATACCAGATGTGACTTTTTTGTTTTTTAACAGATTTTATAATCCAGGCTTTTCCTGAACTCATAGTGTAGCCCAGGCTGGCCTCAAACCCCTAGGTACTGGGATTACAGTCATGCACCACATACCCTGCTAATTTTTTCTTTAAATGTGCTACAGAATCCAACCTAGGGCCTTGTGCGTGCTAGGCAAGTGCTATAACTGCTGAGCTATGCCCCTGGCCCATTGATTTTTGAGACAAAATCTTGCTATATTTCCTAGGCCTGCCTCAAAGTTGAAATAATCCTATCTTATCCTATCTCCCAGATGACACAAGCATGTACCATTATGTCTACATTAGTCTATAGTTTGATTTTTGATAAACATATTTTGGGCTGGAGGAATAATAGCACGGCAGTTTAAAGAATCTGCCTGGCAAGCGCAGTGTCCTGGGTTCAAGACCCCAGCACCACATAAGCTGGGCGTGGTGGTACATACCTGTAATCCCCGCACTCTGGAGACTGAGGCAGAAGAACAACAATAAGACCACGAATAGCCTGGGCTCCATAGTGACTTCAGGACCAGCCTGGGTGAGATTCTGTCTCAAAAAAAGAAAAAAAAAAAAACGTACTTAAGGGAGCTCCCATAAGTATCTTTCTGTTATAGTAAATTGAGGAAATGAGTCGCCTATAATTCTAATATCCTGGGATAAATATCTTACTTGATGTCTGCCTAGGAAAAATTACTTTAAATGGTCTGAATGACTTTTTGAATTTCATTGGACTCTTCCTCCCAAAGTACTCTATTATAGTCACATCCTAATTGTGCTGTTTGATGTATAGATGAATAAGAGAACTGGGCAACCCATGATCCACATCTACCTGGACAAGGAAACAGGAAAGCCTAAAGGTGATGCCACAGTTTCCTATGAAGACCCGCCAACTGCCAAGGCTGCCGTGGAGTGGTTTGATGGTAAGTTGTGCTCAGTGGCATTCTGAACCTTGCTTACTCAGGCACAAATAGGGGTTGGAGCAAATGGCGCGCGTGTCAGCTTGCAGGAAAGAAAAGCTTTTATTGGGGCTGGAGGAATAGCACAGAGGTTAAAGGGCTTCCCTAGCAGGTACGTGGCCCTGAGATTGATTCCCCAGCACTGCATAAAGCTGGGTGTGGTGGTGCACGCCTGTAGTCCCAGCACTGCAGAGGCTGAGGCAGGAGGATTGTCCTGGGCCCAAGGACCGTCTGGCCTACAGAATGAGACCCTGTCTCAGAGAGACAGAGAAAGAAAAGCTTATACTAACTTTGGGTGCAGTTAGAGCACCATTCTTTGGATGCTCTGGGGACGGAGAATAGTGTACTCAGGTGTTCTCTTCCTCTGCAAGACTTGGAGCAAGAGCGAGGTAGAGGAGGGCTTTGAGAGCCATAGGAGCAGAAAGATTTGTGTGTTCTTGGGGGAAGCTACCTGCTGCCTGGTTTCCTTTAGCCTTGTAAGAGCCCAGTTTCAGACCCTGTGTTGGGAGATCCCTTTGTTTTCAAGTGTACTTCACAAGCCAGGACTGGTGGGTGCAGCACGCTGGGAGCAGGAGGATCACAAGTTCAAGCCCAGCCTTGGCAACTTAGGGACTTAATGAGATATTGTCTCAAAATCAAAACCAAAGGGGGGAAAATTGACTGAGGATATAGCATAAAGTCCTTGATACCAGTGTTGGAATTTCACTTCAGACAAAATTAATGTAAAGGTGTGAAAGATAAGTCCTGCTAACTCTCCACTGTGAAGGGTCCTATTGCATGCTCTGCCTGCTGCTAACTATACTCTTTAGAGAGTGTTCTGAGAGTTTTTTTTTTTCCATCTTTCCCGTAAAGATCTTGGAGATTATAGGGGAGTTAGCTTGCTAGCTTCTGGGGATGTCTTGTTTGATTAAGTGGTGGAGCCAGTGGAAAAGAAAGGAGTAGATAATCCCATTTTGCTCTCTGGGAACGGGGAGTTCAAGTTTGGAAATTAGTGATGTTGTTATCTTGTTTCAGGAAAAGATTTTCAAGGGAGCAAACTTAAAGTTTCTCTTGCTCGGAAGAAGCCTCCAATGAATAGCATGCGAGGCGGCATGCCCCCTCGGGAGGGCAGAGGGATGCCACCACCACTCCGGGGAGGTATGATGCTTTTCTCTGAGCTGTTGATATTTGTGTCCCTTTAATCATTTTTCAGTATACTTTTTACCCTTGAGAGACTGGATTGCTGAGGTGAAGATGAATGAAAAGTATATAGAAAAAAATGGTTTGTAGGGCCAGTACTTGACCACCAAAAGGTGAGGGTTAGCGAATCAGGTGCTGTATGGAGCTTCATTTGTCCTCTTGTGGTCCCACTGTGTGAAAATGCCAGAGGAATGTTTCTGCTAGCAGAGGTGATTGATTGTTTCTTTTTGCAGGTCCAGGTGGCCCAGGAGGTCCTGGAGGACCCATGGGTCGTATGGGAGGCCGTGGAGGTGACAGAGGTGGCTTCCCCCCAAGAGGGCCTCGGGGTTCCCGAGGAAACCCCTCTGGAGGGGGAAATGTCCAGCACCGAGCTGGAGACTGGCAGTGTCCCAATCCGTATGTACTTTTCTTGGCAAACTGGTAATGTTATAACTAGTGACATGTCCTCTACTGTCCTATTCCATTGCCACTTGGGGGAAGTACTGCTGGCTTTCATTGTCTAGAGCTGTTGTAGTGGGGGCAGTACTCAGCTACTACTGTGGTGCACTACTGCCTGAGGCTGTGACTCAAGCCTTTGTCTCTGAACAAACCCTCTTGATTCTTTATACCCAGGACTGGTTGTGATATAGAGTGCAAACTGTCACATTTACTCCTTCAGCTTCCTTAGTTCAACTAGTGATTTCTGGGCCGGAGGAATAGTTAGTGGTTAGGGCACTTGCCTAGCAAACACAAGCCCCTGAGTTCAATTCCCCAGCCCCCAGGAAGCTGGGGCAAGAGGATTGATTGCCTGCCATGAGTCCAAGGCCAGCCAGGGCTATAGAGCAACTGTGTCAAAAAAAAAAAAAAAAGTGATTTCTACTTCGATATGACTTCATGCAGGGGTTGTGGAAACCAGAACTTCGCCTGGAGAACAGAATGCAACCAGTGTAAGGCCCCCAAGCCCGAGGGCTTCCTCCCACCGCCCTTCCCACCCCCCGGTAGGTACAAGTTTCTCAAGCCTCCCCTTCACTTCTTGGTACTTAAACTGTCCACTGGTAGGAACCTTCAGTTGCTGTCATCATTTCTAAAATACCACCCAGATGTTGAGACTGGAGTAGGGGGGGTATGACGGGGATAGAAGATAGGTAGCAACCAGAAAGAGTTTCTGTGTATTGACCCAAGAAAAAAAGGAACCTTGCGTCCAAGGCCCTTAGGTTGGCTGTAACTTCTCATTCTAAATAAATATTTGCAGCTGGGCCTAGTGGCACAGGCTTATAATCATAGTATTGTGGGAGGCTGAGGTGGGAGGATTGCAGGTTTGAGGCCAATCTGAGCAGTTACTTAACTTAGCATGACTCTCCGTATCAAAACTAGGGCTAGAGGAATGGCACAGCAGTTAAAGACCTTGCAGTCCTGAGTTTGATTCCCCAGTACCATCTAAAGCTGGACATAGTACCTGTAATCCCAGCACTGAGGAAGCAGAGGCAGGCTGAAGTTCAGGATCAGCCTGGGCTACAGAGCAAGACCCTGTCTCAAAAAAATAAAAATAGGTTAAGGCTATAAACTCAGTGTGAAGGCTCTGCTCTTGATCCCCAGTACTACTCCATACTCCATAAGATGCTTTCAAACAGTTAAAAATTTTGAGATTAGTGTCTGCCATGCTTCCACCTACTATTCTTGTCCTCTACTTACCTTAGGTGGTGACCGTGGCAGAGGTGGCCCTGGTGGCATGCGGGGCGGAAGAGGTGGCCTCATGGACCGTGGAGGACCTGGTGGAATGTTCAGAGGTGGCCGTGGAGGAGACAGAGGTGGCTTCCGTGGTGGCCGTGGCATGGACCGAGGTGGCTTTGGCGGAGGAAGGCGAGGTGGCCCAGGGGGACCCCCCGGGCCTTTGATGGAGCAGATGGGAGGAAGGAGAGGTGGACGTGGAGGACCTGGAAAGATGGATAAGTACGTTGTGGGGAAGTGCTTTGGTAGGCTACGGTGTGAGGAAAACAGCCCCTCCAGATGCTGCTGCCAGTGCTGGGGATGAGTGATGGTGCGCCTTGCAGCGCTGCCAGGGCTGCTCTCCTTCCTGCATTCTAACCAAAGGGCCATCTTTGCCTTGCAGAGGTGAGCACCGTCAGGAACGCAGAGACAGGCCCTACTAGATGCAGAGACCCCGAAGACCTGCATTGACTACCAGATTTATTTTTTAAACCAGAAAATGTTTTAAATTTATAATTCCATATTTATAATGTTGGCCACAACATTATGATTATTCCTTGTCTGTACTTTAGTATTTTTCACCATTTGTGAAGAAACATTAAAAACAAGTTAAAAGGTAGTGTGCCGAGTTTTTTTCCTTCTTATAAAGGTGGTTGTTTAAGATTTAACAATGGGAACCCTTGTGAGCATGCTCAGTATCGTTGTGGAGAACCAAGAGGGGCCTCTAACTGTAACAATGTTCATGGTTGTGATGTTTTTTTTTTTTTAATAAAATTCCAGATGTTTATAAAACGGTCATCCTTCTCAGCCTCTGTTCGCAGTTGCATGCCGTGTCTTCCTGGTGAGTAGGGTGCCGTCCGCACATACCACTCGTGCCACTGTGTTGAGGGAAAATCTCGATGGTAAGAAAACAGCATGTTGTTGCTCACAGAAACAGACCTGGCCTGACACACCCTCGGAAAGCACCTAAGGTCCAAGGGAGACACTGGTGTGAACGGAATGTAATGAAACTGAGTCACTTCTTACTTCCCTTGATGGAGCAAAGCAGGGACTTACATCCCAAGAGGTGGCCACAGGTTTGTGCTTCTGGGCCATGGTAAGAGCTTCCGCCAGGGGAACCAGACTGCCCCTTTCGGACAGAGCTTTCAAGTTCATCTCCACAGTTGTTTTTCCTTTTTGTTTTGTTTCGTTGTCTACACTGAGGATCCAACTCAGGGACTTCCCCAGCCCATTTCTAGTTTTGCCCAGGCAGAGCTTCATCCTGGGGTCCTTCTGCCTCGGTAACCCATAGAGCTAGGATTACAGGCCAGACCACTGTCCTGCTTTACCAGGTAATTTTCTGTTCAGATGTTTCCTCCAGCCATCATACCAGTTTCCCTCTTATGTAGGGAAGTGTGTCTCTTTCCTACTTCCTCTCACCCCCCTCCCCCACCCCACCACACACTTGTTCTGTTTTGTTGCCCTGGAGATGGAACTCGGAGCCTGTGCAGTATGCTGACTCCCCACATGGCTTTCTGGGGTTGGCTTTCAGGTGGGCTCACTAGGTCCTCCAAGTTGCCAGGGCTGGGTTTATGACCCTCCTACCTTGGCCTTTTAGGGTGCAGGGATTACAGGCCTATGCCACCAACCAGCTTCCTCTCCTTTTCTGAAACCACTGGGGGCTGGAGGAATAGCTCAGCGGTTGAAGTACCTACAAGTGATTCCCCAGCACCACGGCCTGGTCGTTCATGCCTGTAATTTTAGTGCCCGGGAGGCTGAGGCAAAGTCTGAAACCCCTTTCAGAGTCATCTCCCTCTCCATGGCCTGATTAGTGGCCATCCCTTCTCTCACCTCATCCAACCCCTAAGCATAGAAGGCCCAAAGCACAAGTTGGGCTTCTCTGCCCACTCACGCCTTCCCAACCTCTTGCGTTGCTGTAGACCATCCTGGTTTGGGCACCACCCTAAGGGCCACCTGTACACAGGAGTAGAGCAGGCAGAGCACAGGGACTGGTCCTTCCCCACCTCAGGAAACAAGCATTTGTCTAAACCTTGGAGTCAGGATCTATCTGTGACTCAGTGCCACATATGCTACCCCAACACTGCCCCCAGGCCATCAGCTTGCTTAGAGACCAACATGCACAGCTTCCTTAACGGCCGCCACCAGTGTCCAGGCCCCACGCTAACTCAGCTGGGTCCCTGCCTCTCCACAAAGGCCAGGGTGACCTTAGGCACCATAAGTCGCAATTCCCAAAGCTATCTTGTGGCTGGCTCCATGACCCACAGGGTGCCTGTTGTGACCTCAGCTGTCCCACGCCCCTTGCTCACTGCAGTCCAGGTCCACGGGCCCACAGCGCTCCCACCTGTGGAGCCACAACAACTTTTGAGTCCCCACATCTTGTCGGGCACAAATGGCTCAACACAGTTACCTCTAGTACCAGTTTCTGATAGGCGGACATGGCCAAGAGAGGTCATGGGACTTCCTGAGGAGAGTCAGGCAGCCTTGTTTCTGAAAGGTACTTTGGCAACAAATGGTATGTGACCAACCAGCCTTCCCATACTGCAGCCAGAGCTAATAGGCCTGACCCGGCAGTTAATGTGGCCCAACAGGTGGGGCCTAAGGCTGCCCTGGGAGGGCCTTAATGTTCCTGCGCTGGAGGCTTCGTCACTAACACTAAATTATCATGGTGGCAGTTTCTCCAAGAAGCTAAAGTCTGCCTAGAGCCATTACTCTTCCAAAATCTCGAAGAGCTCAGTCACAACAAAATCTCCAGTATGAGCTAAACTAAAACTCTTAAGAACAGCAACAAAGACTGGCACAGCATCTCCTGGTCCTCTCAGACTGTACTGCAAGGGGCAAAAGTTGTGGGGTCTGCGCAGATGCAGCTGAACCCTTCGCCATGTGGATAAGGTCAGCCATCGTCACATGAGAAGCAGCCTGTGGCTCTGGGGCTGAGGACGATACTGCCAGGAGGCAGGGCCCAGAGCGGGGGCCGCCCTGCCACGTCTCATCCCGCCCCACTGCAGGTGGCCTGTGAATGAGCAGCGGCAACAGTATGGAGAGCTGGCGGGGAAGCAGCCTGCTCGGGTCACTGTGGATTCCGTTTTCTCTTGGAGGATCCAAGAGGCAGCTAGGATCACCTTAACAGCTAAGGCAGGAGCAGACTGGCAGTCCTCCGGCTGGACACACATCTGGATGGAGCGGCTTGGGGCCTCCTGAGATTTCCCCAGCTCGTCCGGGACTGAGGTCACAGGCTGAGGCCTACCAGTGAGGGCCTTGCTGCAAGACGCCACAGACCATCAGACCTCTAGTTGCAGTCAGCACCCAGCAGGCTGCTTACTAGCACAAACTACAGGCAAGAAGCCTGGCCTTGTACCCATGCCAAGGTCCAGAAAGTGCTAGCATGGCAGCCGCAGCACCATGCACAGGTGCCCCTGGGCTCCATAGTGAATTCAGGACCAGCCTGGGCTACAGAGCAAGACCCTGTATCCTCCATCCCACCTAGCAGCCTTTGTTGCTTCCCTAGTTTCTATGGGAGTCAGGAGGCCACAGAACTGGGCTTCCTCAGCTCCACAGGCCCTGTGTCCCCACACAATAGAAGGGGATCAAATCCAAGGTCCTCCGGGCCGGAGGCCAGGGCTCTTGCTGCATTGCCAACGCAAGTTCTGGAAGCAGAATGCTTGAGGCCATGGCCTGCAACAGGCCTCCAGTCTGATCACAGGACCCACCTCACGCGACAAGGTAAGTCCTTTTATCCCCCTCTCCTGGCGGCAGTTATGGCACACACCCCACCTGCTGCACCACAGTAATCAGGTGCTTTCCTGGCTTTTTTTTTTTTTTAACCTTCTATTCTGAGGCACAAACTGCACAGACTGGCCTCAGACTAGGCGATCCTTCTGCCTTGGCCCCTTAGCGTGCTGAGGTGACAGGCCCGTGACACCAGGCCTGACTTGCTAGTATTTTCCTAACTACGACGCGACTGTTAGTATCGTTAGTATCGTTCCATTTGACCAGCAAACAGCGCACCTGAAGCTCAGGAAGTTTAATCATCGCAACAGACAAAAGATTTGGGCCTGGACTTCATCCTGTCTCTCCTGTGTCCAAAAATTCAAATTTAGCACATTAAGCGCAAGCAGGACTCAAGTTCCTACACGGAGCCGGGCGCACAGGGCATGCTGGTCATCCCAGGTACTCAAGAGGCTCTGACACAAGGGTCACAAGTTCAAGACCAGCCTGGACAATGTAATGAGACTGTCTCTCAAGTTTTAATTAATTTGTGATGCTTTAGGATTTCATCCAGGCAGGGCCTTCACAGTGTGTTACATCTCAAGCCCGGATTTTGGTTTTGATTTTGTGGCAGGCTCTTCGTAAACTGCAAGTTGCCCGGGCTGGATTCAAACTGGCGACCCTCTTGCCTCAGCCTCCCTAAGCGCTAGGATCACAGGTCTGTGCAGCCATGCTCAGCTTGAATTAATGTATTCATTTTTGCAGTACAGGGGGTTGAACACGAGGTCTCCAAGCCCTTTATTTTTATTACTATTGATTTGAGGCAAAGTCTCGTGAGTTGCTGTGTTACTCAGGCAAGGCTTCAATTTATGATCCTCCTGACTCAGCCTTCTGAAGTGCTGGGAATACAGACCTGTGCCACCGAGCCTGGTTTGAAATTTTTTTAAAAAATTAGTTGGGGAAAGGTGCTGGGGGTGTAGCTCAATAGTTAAAGTGCTTACTTAACATACACAAGGGCCTGGGTTTTTTTTTTTTTAACAGGTTGTAAAGTGAAGGCTTTAATGGGGAACTTGGGGGGAAAAGAGGGTAAAGCTTCTGTTAGCCAGAAGGGAGACCCAGAAATGTGGGGTGCCTCAAGGACCTGGGTTTGATTCCACAGCACCATATAAAAATTAGCCAGGAATGGAAGTGCGTGCCTATAATCCCAGGAGGCAGAAGATGGCCAGGAGTTTAAGGCTAGCCTGGGCTACAGAGTAAGCTCCTGTCTCTAAATAAGCAAATTTTAAAAAATAAAGGGCTAGAGAAATGGCATGGCCGCTAAAGCGCTTACCTTGCAAGCGCAAGGCCCAGAGTTGGTTCCCCAGCACCACATAAAGCCGGGCACGGTGGCGGACGCCTGTGATCCCAGCACTTGGAGGCTGAGGCAGGAGGATTGTCCTAAGTGCAAGGCCAACCTGGGCTACACTAGTGAGTTCAGGACCAGCCTGGACTACAGAGCGAGACCCTGTCTCAAAAAAAAATTAAAAAATAAAAATAGCCAATAGTTGGGGATGTAGCACAGTTGTAGAGTGCATCCCGGGTTCAGCTGCCAACACCACCGCCCAAAAGAAAAAAACCGCTACACAGCTGCCTCCTCTGGGGCTCAGGGTTTTTTGTTTTGTTTTTTTGAGACAGGCGCTTGCTAAATTGCAAGTTGCCTCCCTCAGTGCTGGGATCCTAGGCCTGGCTTATATGGTGCCGAGGAATCAAACTCAGGTGCTTAGCGCGTGCCTAAGTGCTTGCGTGGCAAGCGCTTTAACCACTGAGCCATTCCTCCAGCTCTAGGCCTCAGGTTTGCCAAATTATAAAATGATAATCAGGTGCTTGTTATTTTTTGGGGTGGGGTGTGCCAGAGCCCTTCCCCTGAACTAATCCCCAGCCCTTTTTTATTTTGACACAAAGGGGGATGGGTGGGTGTGCGCGCGCGCGCCCGTCCGCCCGTCCGTCCGTCCCAGAGCCCTTCCCCTGAACTAATCCCCAGCCCTTTTTTATTTTGACACAAGGTCTTGCTAAATTGCCCAGACTTGAATTTACAATCCTCCTGCCAGTGCTGGGATTACAAGTGTGCACAACTACTCTCCGCCGTATTGGGTTACTTTTAAGATAAGTGTTTCATTTGTTTATTTTTGAGATAAGGTCTCACTCTGTGGTCCAGGATGGTCCTAAAACTCACTCTGTAGCTTGGGCTGGCTTTTAACACACAGGAATACTCCTGTCTCAGCCTCTCGAGTGCTGGGATCAAAGGCGTGCGCCACCGCGCCCGGCTTTATGTGGTGCTGGGGAATCAACTCCGGGCCTTGCGCTTGCAAGGTAAGCGCTTTAGCGGCCGTGCCATTTCTCTAGCCCTTTATTTTTATTTTTAAAAATTTATTTAGAGACAGGAGCTTACTCTGTAGCCCAGGCTGGCCTTAAACTCCTGGCCATCTTCTGCCTCCTGGGATTACAGGCACGTGCCACTTCACCTGGCTCATCCTGGGAACCAAATCCAGGGCCTTGTACATGCTGGGCAAGCGCTCTAATCACCGAGCTATGCCCCCAGTTCCTTAAAGATAATTTTTTGAAGATTATTTAATATCACACTGTGACTCCTTTCCTCACCAGAACCGCACGCCGTTCCCTTCACAGGCATTGCTGGCAGCACCTTGGTCCTCACGCCACTGGGCATGAGCCCGGGTCGGCCCTCCTATCCCGGCAAGCCTAACTCACTAGGACACCACAGCAGCCGCCTCTTAAAACATAACCCCAATCCAACCCCGTCCCTCAGCCCAATGCCATCACCTGGCTTCCTTGGAACCTGTTAAAACCTCAATTAATTTCCCCTGGTCCAAATCCCTCTATGGCTCCCACGTTCCTCAAAAGAGGCACCGCCCATAAAGCCCTCCCGAGTCTACACAGTCGTCTCCACTCTGATCCCCGCCGCCTCCCCCTGGACACACCAGGCACATGCTGCAGCCCGACTCAGGGCCCTCAAACACATACCTTCTCCTCCACCCCTTCCCGGATCTCTGATTTGACAGAGGCCTATTTTGAGACAGAGTCTTGCTCTGTAGCCCAGGCTGGCCTCAAATACACGGCAATCCTCTTGCCTCAAGTACTGGGATTACAGGTGTGCGCCACCACATCCGGCTTATTGGTACTGGGGAATCGAACTCGGGGCCTTGCGCAAAAAGCACTCCTAACGGCTGAGCTCTGCCGCCTCTGATTTCTGATTTGAAACTGCAGCCCTCCCGCAGGACCACAGGCTCCTGCCCTCTCATCCGGCTCCAGCCGTGGTCCCTGTCCCCGACTCGCCGCCCCACCAGCACCGACCGCAGGCTCCCGGCGCCACCTCGGCTTCCCACTCGCTGTCAAAAGAGCCTCTCGTGCCGTCACGCCGGCGCATCGGCTTTCCCCACTCCGGAGTGATGCGGGACTTTTTAAGGCACCTTCCAGAAGGGTCCTCGGTGAGATCCTGCCCGTGGGATGCTTGGCACCGGGAGATCTCGCGCGCCACCAATGCCCAACAAACACCGCGATACTTGCTCATTTCCCGCTCGGCCTTGCAGATTCGACCCAGGGCCTTCATGCTAAGCTCCACCCAGGCCCATTTCTTATTTTGGATTTTATGTTGCCCGGGCTGGGCTTGAACTTGTGGTGCTCTTGTCTCGGCCTCCCGGAATGCTCGGGAGGACAGACCTGCACCACCAGGCCCTTAGAATGAGGAGTCCCATAATAGTCGCATTCAACTCCCAGCTCCCCCAGCTGCTCTCTGGCCTGCACTTCAGTTTGACAATAATAATACTCCCCTCATAAAGGCGATTGCTAGCCTGGCCCAGTGGTGGGGGACTGTAACCCCAGCACTCGGGGAGGCTGAGGCGGGAGGATCTCAAGTCTGAGTCCACCCTAGGCGACTTCAGAGATTCAGCCTCAAAATTCAATCTTACAAAATTGGTTGGGATGTAGCTCAACTCAAGGGTCCAGGGCTTGACCGCCAGCCCCACCAAGGGGTCGGGGTTCTTCCCCGTGCTTCCTGAAGCGGCAGCCAGAGCAGGCCTGGCACACAGTGGGGGGTCTTATTAAGCTCGGTGCAGGCGAGGCCCAGCCCAGGCCCAGCTCCCGGCAGGCCCGGCCGGCAGCGGCAGGGGGCAGGATTTCCTCCGGCTCCCAGGCAGGTCCCTCCTCTGCAGTTTGAAAAAACCCCAGGGGTATTAACCCTGTCGCGCCCAGCCAATACAGGCAGCCTCGACGCCCCTCTCCCTATCCGGGGACCCCCTGCAACAGATCGTGGCTACCTACCTGCCCCCGCCCCGCGACCCCCGCCTGTGTCCTCGGGCTTAAAAGGGGTTCCGTGACCCCAGAGCCCTCTGTTCCGGAGTGTAGCCCAGACGCGGAGCCGGCAGTCCCAGGGTGACGCCTCCCCCTGGCCGCCCTCGCCCGGTCCCCGCGGTTATCCGCCGGGCGCAGGCCCGCCACCCGGCAGGGAGGTGACTCGGCAGCCCGGCTCCTATCGCTTCCTGAGCTCGTCTTAGGGCAGACAGGGCCGCCTCGCGATCAGGAAGGCGGCTGCCCCGGAGGACGGACAATCGGAGAGTTCAACCCCTTCCTTTTAAACCACGGAGGGAGGACCACCCCGGCCGGGCGGGGCGTCGGGCCTGGCGCGATCCTGGGAGATTCCCCGGCGCTCGGGCCTGGCCTCCGGGACGCAGCGGCGCGGCGAGACCCCAGCTCCGGCCCCCGCCCGGGCCAGGCTCCCAGGAAGGCGCGGCCCCTTTAAGAGCTGCCCGCCCCGCCCGCCCTCCCGGCCGGATCCGAATTCCAGGAGGGCGGGGCGCAGACGCGGCGGAGGCCGGGGTGGCAGCGCCAGCGCCGGGGACTCGGGACCGGCGGGGCCTCGGGCGGCGCCTTCGGGCGGCGGCCCGGCCTGGCTCCGGACTCCGCCGGAGCGATGCTCCCCGGGGCCGCGGGATGAGCCAGGTAAGCGCCGGCAAGGCCCGGGCCCGGCTGCGTGCGCGGCCGCGGCTCCCCTGGGCTGTGTGACCTTGGGCGGCCCCGCACCCTCTCTGGGCCAGGTCCGAGAGCCTGGGGACGCTGGGGAGGCCGGGCCTGGATCGGCAGGCCAGGCTGCGGGATCGCGCCGGAGATCGGCGACCCCCGGAGCGCCCCGCTTCCTCCTGCCTGCCCTGCGACCTTCGGCAGCTCGCGCCCTCCCGCGGCTTAGTTTCCTCATCTGTAAAATGGGTGATAGGACCTGGCCGCTGCTGTGGCTGCTAATATCCCCGTGATCGCGTGGTTATCACCACACAGTACTTAGGGGACAGGGGTCACAGGAGGAGCAGAGAGCCCTTGGCACAGGACAGGGAGTCGCCACCACCGCCGCCGAGAACTGGAAACTCCCCCTCCCCAGGCCCGCACCGGCTCCTGGGCCATCGGGTGGGGCCAGGACTCCCTCTCTGGGTCCCACCTTTTACGATGGGCCCTGTCCCGCCTGGGACGGGGGCTCCCGCCAGTCCCTGTCCCCCACCCCAAGAGAGACAAGCCCCAAACACACACTGTAGATTCAAATGATCCCGCTGAATTTGGGAGGCTGAGGCAGGAGGATTGCTGTGTGCCCAAGGGCAGCCTGTGTCCCACTAGTGGGTTCAGGACCAGCCGCGACTAAAGAGCGAGACCCCGTCTCGAAAGAACTTTACCCCATTGAACCCGCAGAGGCAGGTCGGATCACTGCCGAGTCAGACGAAGAAAATGCGGCTCAGAGAGGCTTCTCTACCCGCGCTTAAACGAGGCGTCTGGCCTGAGTAGCAGGCGGGCGCAGGTGGGCTGTAGGGGCAGCCGGGTGGGTCCCCACGGCAGTCCTGACTGGTGTCCCTGCCCACAGTGACTCAGCCGGCCCCGGGCATGGCAGACCCCGTGGCGGGCATCGCAGGCTCGGCGGCCAAGAGCGTGCGGCCGTTCCGCTCGAGCGAGGCCTATGTGCAGGCCATGAAGGAGGACCTGGCCGAGTGGCTCAACGCCTTGTACGGCCTGGGCCTGCCCGGCGGCGGTGAGGGCTTCCTGACCGGGCTGGCCACAGGCACGGCCTTGTGTCAGCATGCCAACGCTGTCACTGAGGCCGCTCGCGCTTTGGCTGCTGCCCGCCCAAGCCAAGGGGTGGCCTTCCAGGCGCACGGCGTGGCGCCCGGCTCCTTCGTGGCCCGGGACAACGTGGCCACCTTCATCGGATGGTGCCGCCGGGAGCTGGGTGTCCCCGAGGTGCTCATGTTTGAGACCGAGGACCTGGTACTGCGCAAGAACGAGAAGAGCGTGGTGCTGTGCCTGCTGGAGGTGGCGCGGCGCGGGGCGCGCCTGGGCCTGCTCGCCCCCCGCCTGGTGCAGTTCGAGCAGGAGATTGAGCGGGAGCTGCACGCGCCGACCCCCGACCTCCCTGCCGCGGGTGGGGACGCCCCCGAAACCGCTGCTGCTGCTGCTGCCCCGGGGACTCCTGCCAGAGGGCCTCGCATGACGCCCAGTGACCTGCGCAACCTCGATGAGCTGGTGAGTACCTGCCGGACGGGTCCCAGCGCGGGAAGAGGCAGTGCCCTAACCCAAGCCTCCTGCAGGTCAGCCTGAGTTATGGTGGGGTGCACGTGTCCGCCACCAAGCGTCTACCTGGCTCTCCAGAAAATGAGTAAGCCAGGAGTCCTGAGGGAGGGAAGCGCTGGGTGAGGTCACTCGGCCTGTCTAAGCCTGGGACAGGATTGTGGCTCCTGGCACCACCTTCCCTACTTTTATGTGCTAAAACGCATACCAGGTAAGTGTTGCGCAGTCCATAAATGGGTGGGGCTCTTGATAAGGCTGTGCCCTCCCCGCACGCGGGGCCTACGAAGATGCACGCGCAGTCTCCGAGCTCAAGGTTAAACAGGTCCCGCACCTGGTGAGAGGGAGTGTGGGACACCCCGGTCAAGGTCCCTGGCACGTGGTAGGCCACAGGGTACCCCGGAAGCCTGGCCCAGATGCTACTGCTGTGGCAACAGGACACTCCGCTTAGAGCTGCAGGCATCCTGCTCGGTGACAGGCTAGGCCCGCAAGGCCCTGTCCCTGCCCCAGGACATAGGAATCCCTGCCACCCCCACAGCTGGAGCAAGTTTCTTTCTTATCAGGAGGTTAGGACTAGGATGTGCTTGCCCGGGAGGCAGCCAGCCGGTTGTCTCAGTGTGGGCAGAGACAGATGCCCCACTCCCAGGCTGGGCCTGGGTCACTCAAGGCCCCACCTGCTAATTTCCACCCCAGGCGCCACTGTGGGCAGAGAGGCGGGCAGGGCCTCCCACACAGCCAGCCCGGCAGCGCCCGGCCGGGTGACACATGTACAGTGAGTGGTGCGCTGGCCAGGCCGGCGGCCCATGCATCCATGTGTTCCATGTGCCTGTGGTACCCCGTCAACATCAGTGCTCTGCTAGGGACATCCGGCCACCTGGCTCTTCTCAGGGCCAGTCCTCCGGGTGGCCTGCGCCCCCAAGTGGACTAAGGTGGGCCAGGACCTGCTCCAGGCCCCGCCAGGCCTGTGAGGATGCCCCTCGCTGGGGTCCAAGGCCCTGGCCTGACCGCAGGCCCATCGTCTCAGCTTCCGGGACACCGAGAGTCTGGAAGGGGCGCTAGTGAAAAGTCACGTGTGGAACTATGCCATGTCTCCATCCCCCCGGAAGGACTCACTTCCTCCTGCCCCCGGAGCTGCTGACGTCGTATCCCCGGAGGAAGGCCTGGGCTCTGACACACAGCCTCTCCTCTCTGGCCGCAGGTGAGGGAAATCCTGGGCCGCTGCACCTGCCCAGACCAGTTCCCTATGATCAAGGTCTCGGAGGGGAAGTACCGAGTGGGCGACTCCAGCCTCCTCATCTTCGTGCGGGTGAGAGTCAGGGCAGCGGCGGAGGGATGGGCTGCGGGCCCGCGGGAAGCCAGTGGGGCCTGCCCACCCATCGCCCTCCACAGGTGCTGCGGAGCCACGTGATGGTGCGCGTGGGCGGCGGCTGGGACACCCTGGAGCACTACCTGGACAAGCACGACCCTTGCCGCTGCTCCTCCGCGGGTCAGTGCCGGGCTGGGCAGGCACGCCGGGGCTCATCCCCCGGCTGTCCCTCACCTGTTGCCTGGCCTCTCCCCCGCAGCCCACCGCCCGCCCCAATCGAGGGCCCGGACCTTCTCCCCCCAGAGGGTGTCACCCGCCCCCAGCCCCCGCCCTGGGAGCCCAGTCCCGGGGAGCGAGCGCAGGGGCTCCCGGCCGGAGGCGACGGCCATTAGCTTACGAAGCACAAGGGAGGGGCCTGAGAGCCCACTCAGGTGAGAAGCCGGACGGGGGTGGGGCGCCCGAGGGTGGGGGCGGCGCCCGCCCTGGTCGGGGGGATGAAGAGTCGCCGGAGCCCCGCGGTGACTCACACCCTGGGAAAAGTTCCCGTGGGTGGGGGTGGAGCTGGCTTCCTGTCTCCATGGCAACCCAACCAAACCCACAACACCTGGGCGGGGCCTGGGGGCTGGGCTGCGGCCAGTGCACCCCCAACCTACGCTCGGCCTGCCCTGGGGAGGGGGCTCCGAGCGCCCCGCGGCCCTCCTGTTCCGCTGCCGTGGAAATCCCCGGGCTGGCAGCGCCACCGGTCCGGCTGCGGCTCTCCTTGCCGGGCGAGACCCCATCTCTCGTTCGCCCCTCCCAGGCCCCCCGTGTCCCGCCCCCGCCGCTACTCGGGGGACAGTGACTCCTCAGCGTCCTCGGCCCAGAGCTGCCCCCCTGGCGCCCGCAGTGATGACACGGGCCTCGGGCCCCGGAAGGAGCGACCCAGTCGGCGGCTGACC
The DNA here is from genome assembly GCA_004027205.1 of Ctenodactylus gundi. Taxonomy (NCBI): domain Eukaryota; kingdom Metazoa; phylum Chordata; class Mammalia; order Rodentia; family Ctenodactylidae; genus Ctenodactylus; species Ctenodactylus gundi. The sequence goes on along the minus strand of PVKB01000594.1, from coordinate 172,560 downwards.
ACGGGCACCCCAGCCGCTGCCTCCCCAAGAAGGACATCTGCTCCCCGCAGCCAGTCCCGAGACCGGCTGGATCGAGGGCGGCCGCGTGGGACCCCAAGTGGCAGAGGCAGCCAGCCGTCCGCCCCCGGCCCCCCGCGCCGCGCCCGCAGCCACAGCCGCGAGGCGCAGGCGGTGCTGCTGGTGCGCAGGGACCGCGACGGGCAGCACTCTTGGGTACCCCAGGGCCGCGGCAGCAGCGGCTCGGGCAAGAGCACCCCCCTGACGCCTCGCGCCCGCAGCCCCGCCGCGCTCCCGCCTCCCCGGGGCTCCAGCCCTGCGCCCGGGCTGGGAGCCGCGCCGGCCAGCGCCTTCCGCACACCCCTGCAGCTGGACCCGCAGCAGGAGCGGCAGCTGTTCCGGCGCCTGGAAGAGGAGTTCCTGGCCAACGCCCGCGCCCTCGAGGCTGCTGCCGCTGCCCAGACCCCCATGGGGCCGGGCCCCGACCCCGCGCGCGCCGCAGACCCCTCAGCCCCCGATTCCGCCTACTGTTCCTCCAGCTCCTCCTCCTCTTCCCTCAGCGTCCTGGGCGGCAAGTGCGGCCAGCCCGGGGACGCCGTGCGGACAGCCAACGGGCTGCCCGGGCCCCGCGGCCCAGCCCTGTCCAGCTCTTCCGATGAAGGCGGCCCCTGCCTTGGCATGCCGGGGCCCCTAGAGGCGCCCGGGAAGCCCCCCGCGAGGCCAGAGCCCTTACAGAGCTGGGCCCGGGGCAGGATGGACACACAGCCAGACCGCAAACCCTCACGCATCCCTACGCCGCGAGGCCCCCGCCGCCCTTCTGCGCCCGCACAGATTGGGGCCTTTCATGCCCTGCACTCCGTCACCCCGAGGGCTGAGACAGATTCCTGAATGCGACCCTTCGTCCCAGTCGCTCCCGGACCCTCCTCCTTTTCCTTTGTGGCCTTAACCTGCCCTCTGCATCAGGGAGCCCCTCCGCCTCTTGAGAACCAGACCTCATGGGACCAGACCCCTTGGGACCACATGGCACAACGGGACCTCTGTCGTACATTCCGGTTGGGGAATGAGCATTGCTATTTAATTACTAATATTATTGAATGCCTTAGAGGAGGCCGGGCAAGCCCCATGTCCTGAGGACCTGTGGTCCAGCAGCCTCGACAGTAAAGTTCTGCTCCAGCCACCTGTCTCTTGGGTACTCAGCAGGGGGCCATCACGTGGGCTCATGGAGTTAACTGCCAGGGGGCCCGAGCCCGGCAGTTCGGGCAGAAGTCCCAGGTGCAGGTAATCTGTTTTATTGCCTCGCGAGAGGCGTGACTTGAAAGAGTCCGTCCAATGAAGCGTCAGGCGCCGTCTGCTTCCAATCGGACTCAGAGTCCCTTCCATCCAGTGGAACTGTGACTCGATGAGGTCCCAGAAAGGACCGATCCTGTTCCGTGGAGCTGGGCTGCGTCCAACATAGTTCACAGGGAGAAAGGCCTGTCACCCAGGAGACGTGGGTGGAAGCGTTCCTTAGCCAATCAGGTTGGAGATTTCCCCGTCCAATCCAGGTGAAGTTGGGCAACCTCTCCCGATTGGGTCACATGAGGCTGCAGCGCGCGGGGTGCAGCGCCCCCTGCAGGCGCAGGGCTGGGTGCCCCGGGCGCGCACGCACCAGGGCGCAGCGCAGGAGCTCGCGGAAGAGGCGCAGCACGTGCCAGTTGTACTTGGCCGAACACTCGAGGTAGCCGCAGCGCCAGCCCCTGCGCACCAGGGCGGCCAGCGCGCGCCGAGGTCCGAAGCGCAGCCGCTGCCGGTCTCGCTTGTTGCCCACCACCAGGATAGGTGCCTCGGGGGCGCCCGCCGGCCTGGGGGCCCAATGGGGATGAGACGGGTGCCCGAGACCCCGCGATCGAGGATCCCCCCAGTGAGTGTATACAACACGCAGGCGCATCCCCTTCTACAGCCAGAGACAAACACCAGCAGGGTGTGGGCCAAGGACCGCCTACAGCGGAGGCTCCCGTGGGCAAAGAAGCTCTCATGGGGGTTAGAGGAGCAGCACAGCGGTTGGAGCACTGGCCTAGCAAGCTCTAGAACCCAGTTTGATTCCCCAGCACCACACAAACTGGGTGTGGTGATGCACGCGTGTAATCTCAGCATGGGGGAGGCAGGACTGCCACGAGTTCAAGGCTATTCACATAGTGAGTTCAGGGCTGACATGGACTAGGGCCCGCTCTCAAAGAAAAACAAAAAAAGCCTCAGGCCCTCGCCATCGACAACTTTCCCGTTCTCTTGGGACAAATCCCAGCAACAATTCCGCAGTCCCCACCACCTCCTGCCCCGCGCTCCCCGCGCTCCCACCTGATCTCTGCGATGCGCTGCCGCAGGGCCTTCACGTAGTCGAAGCTGTCGGGGCTACAGATGTCATAGACAAGCACGAAGGCGTCGGTCTCTTGCAGGCTCCAGGCCTTAGCATCTGGCCTCTCCTGCGGGTGCAGGCCGGGACTTGAGTAAGCCAGTTCTCCTCCCTGCTGCTCCCACAGCCTTTTGCAGAAGCTTAACCCTAAACCCTCAGTTTACCTTCAAGCCTGTCACCCCATCGCCCCCTCTGTGTGCCCTCCCAGGCTCTACGACCATGGCAGCCAGGGAAGACGTTTCCAAACGGTGCCTGAAGCCTGCCAGCCACCGCCCTCCTTCCTCCCGCTAACTCCAGTCTCTCCCAGCCGCCCTCGCTCGCTAGTACTACTACCGCCCCCACGACTAACTGCCGCCACGCAGCCCTCGCCGATTCACACCTGTGCGCGCACAGTAAGCCTCTAGCCCCTGCACCTGCTGTTCGCTCCACGTGAAATGCTTTTACCACTTTTTTCCTCCCTGTGCTGAAGATAGGACCCAGGACTTTTGCATTAAGCTACGTCCCATCCCACTTTCTGGTTTTGATTTTGAGACAGGTTCTCGCCGACTTACTAAATTGCCGAGGCTGGGCTCAAACTTGTGATTGCACTGCCCAGGCTCTCACAATGCTGGGATGACAGACCTGTGCCACTGGGCCAGGCTTTTAACGCTTCTTTTGGTCAAAACTTCCCTTACCATTCTAGGTTCAGGTCAAATTCACTGCCTCCAGGATTTTCCCGGGCTCCGCACAAACCACTAAAGGAATCCTTGCTCCAGGTCACAGGAACAAGGGAACAGAGAATGACCCACCTCCAGAAAGTGCACCCCTTGTCTGACTCCAGTCTCCCCACTGTGACTCTGCTCAAAGGTCCCTGCACTGCTCCACGTCCTGATTCCAGCAGAGGCGGCCAAGAAAACACAAGTGCCATGAGAACAAGAAAATGCCACATAGCCGGGCATGGCGGCGCAGGCCTGTAATCCCAGCACTCGGGAGGCTGAGGCAGGAGGTCTGCCCTGAGTTCAAGACCCGCCTGGGCTACTCAGTGAGTTCAGGACGAGCCTGGACTACAGTGAGACCTTTTAAAAAAAGAAAAAGCTACACTGCAAATTTCTGCAGGCCTGGGGGCAGGCTCAAACGCACGCAATGCAGGTGACCCACGATTTGCCCTCTGTGGTCAAACCCAACATCTGGTCGCGTGGGGTACCCTAGAGCTGCCCACGTGGACACGCACCTGTGCACCACGCGAGCACACGGCGCTCCCGCTGTCCCCCAACCCTGCCGCCCCTCGACCCGCTACCTCGGGATCTCCGGGGCGCAGGCCGTGGCCGGCGGCGTCGCCGTCGCGGATGCTGAGGTCGTAGACGGCGCCGTCGAGGAGCACTGCGGGCCGGTAGAGGCGGGGCCCGTCCGTGGGCTGGTGGCGCTCGGGATAGTCACCGAACAGGAACTGGCGGATGATGGCCGTTTTCCCCACTCCCGGGGCACCCAGCACGGCCACCCGCAGGCTGCACCCCATGGCCGGCCCGAGCGCCCGCGGGCCCGGCCCAGGGACGGCGGAAGCCCAGGGAGCCGGCCCGGCCCCGCCGCCGCGGCGCTGTCTCCGCCCGGCCCGAGCTCCTCCCGCTCCGCTCGGGAGCCGCCGCCGCCGCGCGCGCCAGCGCCGCCGGGCCTCCAGGGGGCGGCGACGAGGCCACCGCCGCCCTGCGCGCCCCGCCCCCCCGGCGCCCTCGCCCGCACTGCGCCCCACGTGGAGGCCCGCGCCCCGGCTCCTCTGGCCCCAAGACGTGCTCCGGTCAAGCCCTGCCCCGCTCCCTCCCGTCCACCGGCGTCCGGCGGCCCGGGTCACATCAGGTCCCACCTGAGTGACCTTGGGGAGTCGCAGCCCCGCACGGGGCTTCCCTGGGGTCTGTTTTGAGAGAACCTACTAAGTGGCCGGCCCTTTACTAAGCTAGCCCATGCCTCTGGTCCCAGCCTGGGGGTGGGGGGCAGAGGGGCTGAGCCCAACACACACCTAGTCACAGCTCAGCCCCAAATCCCCACCTCAGCAAGGCTAAAGGTGACTAAATACAGAAAAAATCCACAAGTCCTGCCCTAGGAGAAGGTTCTAGAACCCATGGGATCTAGAAGCGCAGACCACTGACAATACACATGCTCCCGCCTAGGAGAGCAGAGTGGCAGGTAGAAGCCAACTCCAGAAGGGGGAAAGAGATGCCGTGTCCAGTGAGCAGAGGACCTGACAGGTGCTTCTGGAGCGCTGGGTGCGTTTTCACCCTCTCCTGCTGGACCAGCCGCCTGGGTCTCATTTCATCCCACAGCCACTAGGAAGCTCAGAGCCTCCTCTGCCAAGTGTTTTAGGTCTTCTGAGTTTCCTAAGTGGGCACCTCTGGCTTCATGTTTCTTTCCTGCCATAATGTTTCCTTTCAATGAATTTCTAGACTTTAGGACGTTCAAATTGTGTGTGTGTGTGTGTGTGTGTGTGTGTGTGTTTGCACGCTGTAGCACTGGGGGTGGAGTCCAGGGCACGGTGACAGCTGAGCCGATCTCATGGGTCAGACTGCACGAAGGCCAGCAGGCTGGATGACGTGGGCTGCCCGGCAGGTGGATTCGGAGCTCCGTGACCAGTCCTCACATGGAGCTCCGGCCTTTCGTGCCATCCCATTCTCTGTTCCCCAGGGGCCTACCAGCATCCTCACCTATTCCTGCCCCACCAACACGCTGGCATCTGCTGGCTTGGCAGAGAGGACCTCACCCAGGATGCGGAGTGGCTGAGCCGGTTACTCCTTCCGTTGGCATGTAACGACGACAGGAATGCAGCTGGGCACAGGCAGGTGGCAAAAGAAGCATGCTCAGGAAGGTCCGGTGACACACCCACGCTCAGCCGGGGAAGGCCTGGCCCCAGCTGAGGGAGGGAGCGGGCCGGCAGTGGGCATGGGGAGGCTGGGGATGCTGGTACTCTTGGCTTAGGTCCACAGTCTCCTGACGTTACTCAATGGCTTCTCAGCTGGCCGAGTTCTGGCCCTGCCCTGGGATCACGCACCCTGGACTTCATCTGCTTCCAGGCGGCATTTGCCCTGGGTGCCTTTGGGGCGCTGTCTGGGCCACACCATGAATAGGAATTCCGGTCTGTTCTGCCAGTCATCATGGCGTCTCACTACTCATTCTGGTGTCAGCCCTTGCCTGCGTGCCTGGTGCTGTGTGGTCATCACGATCATTCCAGCTGACGGTGGCCACTCAGTATCCTGAAGGCTGCACTGGGCGTTCAGCCATCAGGCACAAAGAGGAGCGTAGGCCTCTGGGGTGAGACTTCATGGGTTTGAAACCTTCTTCCCAGGGCTGTGTTGCCTATGCAATTTACTCAAACTCTCTGAGCCTCCATTTTTATCTCTGTAAAGGATGCAAAGAGAACAACAGTCTGGACATCACAGAGTTCTGTTTTATTTTGAGCCAGGGTTTCACGCTGTAGCCCAGGGTAGCCTTGGATTCATGGCAATCCTCCTGTCTCAGCCTCCTGGGTGCTAGGACTACAGGCTTGCACCACCAATGCCCAGCTTTATGTGGTGCTGGGGACTCGAACTCAGACCCCTGCACTTGCTAGGGCCTTTAACTACTGTGCCATTCTCCAGCCACTTCACAGAGTTCTTTGTGGGATACGATGGTACAAGAGGAAAACAAGCTAACTGAGGTTGGGGAGATAAAATATGGACATTGAAGCAATTCCTTTTTTTGAGACAGGTTCTTGCTGTAGTCCAAGCTGGTCCTGAACTCACTATGTAGCCCAGGCTGGCCCTGGACTCCAGGGGAATCCTCCTGTCTCAGTCTCCCGAGTGCCAGGATTAACGGGTGTGTGCCACCACACCCAGCTGATGTGTTGCTGGGGAACAAAACCCAGGGCCTTGCTCTTGCAAGTCGAGCGCTTTCACGCTGTGCCATTCCTCCAACCCTCACGTATGTTTTATGGCTGTCTGATCAGAGGACCCTGAAGGGACATCCCAGCAGCAGCCAGCATATCCAGCCTCTGAATCTCTGGATTGTGTATGGGAGTTGAATTCAGGGCCTACATTGAGCTATACCCAGAGCCCGTTTTTTAATTTTAATTTTGAGACAGGGTCACATTAAGTAGCTAAATTACCCAGGCTAGGCCTAAACTTGTAATCCCCCCGTTTCAGCTCCCCCAGAGTGCTGGGATTGTAGGTCTGTGACCCTGGGCCCAGCTGGATCTTGGTTTCCAATACTGTCCTCTGAAGGCAGGAACCAGGTTCCTTGGATAAATATCTGATATTGAGATTGGAGTAAGAAGTGCTGCAAATAAAGGATGGTGCCAGAGGGGCCTGCAGGAAGAGCTCCCAGAGGCCACAGCTGGTACAAACTAAACAATGCAATAAGTTATGCTATATTAGATAAAACTCAAATTGTAAATAATACCTGTGAGTCCAAACAGAAATACCAGGTGTGGTGGTGCATGCCTATAATCTCAGCACTTGGGAGGCCGAGGCAGGAAGACTGGCACGAGCTCAAGGCCAGCCTGGGCTACAGAATCCTATCACAGAGCTAGAGGAATAGCTCAGCAGTTAAAGCATTCGCCCAGCAAGGTCAAGACTCTTTTGAGTTTGATCCCCAGTACCACATAAACCAGACACGAGAGTGCATATTTGTAAACCCAGCACTCAGAAGGCTAAGGCAAGAGAATTGCTGTGAATCCAAGGCTAGACTAGGCTACATAACAAGTCTAGGACCAGCCTAGGTGATAAGAGTGAGACCTTGTCTCCCCCACCTCTCCTCACAAAAAAAAAAAAAAAATCTATCTCAAAAAAAGGGGTGAGGGCTGGAGGAACAGCCCTGCAGTTAGAATCCTTGCCTAGCAAGTCCAAGGCCCTAAATTCATTCCCTAGCACCATATAAACTGATCATGGTGCTACACGCTTGTAATCTCAGTACTCAGGAGGCTGAGACAGGGTGATGTGTTCTAAGCCAGTCTGGGCTCATACTGAATTTAGAATCAACCTAGATTACAGAAGAAGATTGTGTCTCAAAAAAATTAATAGGGGTTGGAGGAATAGTTCAGCAGTTAAAGTGTTTGCCTAGCAAGTGCTACCCAAGCGCTAAGTACCTTAGTTCTCTTCCTAAGCAGTCCAAGGCCAGTCTGGGCTACACAATGAGTTCAGAACCAGCCTGGACTACAGAGTGAGACCCTGCCTCAAAACAATAATAATAAAAAAAACCTGCAAAACAAATCCCAAAATGACATAAATGGCTGATTATACAAATAAAAGAGGGGGGCATAAATATTCTCAGAAGAATTCCAAATTTTTTTTTAGTTTTAGTACTGAAGATTTTTTTTCCTTGAGATAGGGTCTCACTCTGCAATCGAGGCTGGTTCAAAGCTTACTCTGTAGCCCAGGCTGACCTTGGATTCAAGCAATCCCCCTGCTTCAGCCTCCTGACTGCTGGGATTTGCAGGTATGTGCCATCAGCCCCAGCTTAGTGGTGCTGGGGAATCAAACTCAGGTACTTAGAATTTGCTAGGCAAGTGGCTTAACCACTGAGCTATTCCTGCAGCCCAGTACTGATGATTGAACCCAGAGCCTTTGCTCTGAACCACACTTCAGCCCATTTTATTTTTTATTTCAAACACGATCTCTCCAAGTACTATCTACCCACAATGGGCCCAAACGTTCAGTCCTCTTGCTCCAGCTTCCCAGGATGCTGTGATTAAAGGCCTGTGCTACCGACCTGCTCCGAAGACTTTAGCCCCTCCCTTTCCCACCCCCTTCCCAGAGCACAGACTGCATTTAAGGACTTGCTTCCATAAGAAAGGACAGAAATTGGAAAAATGCACCCCTGGAATCCCATTACTCTGGGAAGCTGAGTCAGGAATAACACAAATTCAAGCCCAGTTTAGGCAATTTAGCAAGATCCTGGCTCAAAATACAGGTAAAAACTGGGCAGGGCTGGGGTCACAGCTCAGCAGTTAAAGCATGTGCTTAGCAAGCTCAAGGATCTGGGTTCAGTTCCCTACAACCACATAAACCAGGTGTGGTGGCACATGTCTATAATCCCAGCACTCAGGAAGCTGTGGCTGGAGCACTGCCGTGAGTCCAAGGCCAGTTGGGGCTCCATAGTGAGTTCAGGACCAGCCTGGGCTAAAGTGAGACTCTGTCTCAAAAAAAAAAAAAAAATAAATAAATAAATAAAAATGGGTTGAATTTTATTATAGTTTGGATCTAGAATGTCCCCCACCCAGACCCTCATTGTACTTGGAAGTTCTGAAATAGCTGTGCAGCCATGTACTGCTGGGAGGTGGCGCCTGGTCGGGAGGGGCGGGTCACTGGGGCAGGAAGTGGAAGGGTATACACTAGCTCCGCCCTTCCTCCCTCCCTTGGCTTTCCCTGTGCCACGCTGTGAAGAGCTCTTCTCTGCCTAGGCTTCTACCCTGTGCTTCCACCACTGCTGGCCATCCATGAGTGCACTGTGTGAGACCCTCAGAAACCATGAGGTAAAATAAATCTTTCCTCTTAAATTCTGGGTTTCAGATATTCTGTCCCAGCAATGAATACATAACTAAGATAGATATGTGGCTCAGTGCAAAGGCCCAGGGTTCAATCCTCAGTATCGCCACTTCCCCCAAAAAATCTGGATAAAGCCTGAAATTTAGTTAAAAATTAATTACCTTTGAGGTGTAATCTTGCTTTGTAGTTCAGGATGGTTCTGAACTCACTCTGTAGCCCATGCTGGCCTCAGACGCATGGTAATCCTCTTGCCTCAGCCTCCCAAGCGCTGGGATTATCAGCATGTGCCACCATGGCCCAGTTTAAATACAGCTGGGGAATCACACGTAGGACCTTGCACTTGTTAGGCAAGTACTTTAACTGCTGAGCTATGGCCCCGGCCCCCCTTTATTCTGAGTCAGTCTTGCTCTGTATTCCAGGCTGGCCTTGAACTCATGATAATCCCCTTGCCTCACCCTCCCTAGTCCTGGAATTGCAGTTGTGTGCCACCATGCCCTGCTAATCTTTATGTGGTGTGTAAGGGAATCAAACCCAGGGCCTGATGCACCCTAGGCAAGCACAAGGACCTGAGATCGATTCTCCAGCACCACATAAACCCAGAAACCAATGAACCATCAAAATCTCTGGTACAAAATTCAGAAAAATACCCAAATATATGTGGAAATTCACTATATGATAAAAATGGCATTTCAAATCTGTGGGGGAAAATGAATTATTCAGTGAACGGTGTGGAGACGAGTGGGTAACCATCTGGGCAGAAGGGAAGCTGGAGCCTTGCCCTTTCCTCCACACAGCTCAGGCAGAACAGGGTGAAATGCAAAGGTCAGACTGGAAAGAAGAGACCCAGTCGCTGCATGAACACCCAGTGTCCGCACGGGAAAGTGAAAAGCAGTCATAAAACAGGGAAAATAGTGACAAATCAGTCGCTACAGAACTAATAACCATCAAGAAAAGTGGCAAAAATAATGAAAACAGCTCACAGAAAAGGGGCTCAAAAATACATGCGAAGAGATGCAGTTAAAACACTGGGGGTTTAGCGCAGTGAGTAGCACGTGAGGCCCTGGGTCCATCCCCCAGCACCACATAATAGCTGGGCGTGGTGGCACACACCTGTAAGCCCAGCTGAGGCAGGAGGATTTCCCTATGTTCCAGGGCAACCTGGACTACAAACAACGCCCCCCCACCCCGCCCCGAAAAAAAAGAAAAACCACCACCACCAACAGCACAAGAACACAGTAAAGGGCTGGGTGTATAGCTCAGTGATTAAAATGCCTGCCTATGCGCAAGATCCCAGGTTCAGTTCCCCAGAACTACACAAAGATTAGCTGCCAGTAAATCAGGTGTAGTGGCCACCTGTAATCCCAGCACTCAGAAGGCTGAGGCAGGAGGATTACTGAGAGTTCAAGGCCAGGCTACATAGTGAGCTCAGGACCAGCCTGATCTACAGAGTGAGATCCTGTCTCAAGGAAGAAAAAAAGTAAGATGCCACTTTCCACCTGATAGGTGTGGTTATATGGTGAAATTTGCATGGATGTGGGAGAGCCCTCATCCCTGGCAAGTGGGAGGACATTTTAGCAACAGTTGCCAAATGACAACCGCACCTAGCTTTAGCTGCGCCCGGTGGTGCAAGCCTGAACTCCCAGCACCCTGGGAGACTGACACAAGAGAATTACAAGTTTGAGCCCAAACTGGGCAACAAAGTGACTTAGCGAGGCCCATTCTTACAATCAAAACTAAAGGGGATGGAGGAACAGCAGAGCAGGTAGAGAATTTGCCTGAGTTCAGTTCCCCATCACCACACAAACCAGGCATGGAAGCACATGGCTGTTATCCAAGCATTCAGGACACTGAGTCAGGAGGACGGCTGTGAGCTTGAGGTCAACCTGGGTTACATAGTGAAACCCTGTTTAAAAAAAAAAAAAAAAAAAAAAAAAAAAGCTCAGTGTGAAGGCCCTGGGCTTGATCCTTAGAGCCACAGGAAAAAAAAAAGAAGGAAGAAATAAAGAAAGCCACCTAGCTTTGAGCCAATAACTCCTGTCACAAGAATGTATCTACATATGCAGTTGACAAACAAGGATTTTTAACAGCAACACCTTGTGACAGCTCCATGCACATCACCGGCGGCTGGTTCAAAATGGTTCCTCTTCCAGGGGCTGGCTGTAGCTCAGCAGTTAGAGCGCTTGCCTAGCAAGCAAGCGCAAAGCCTAGCACTGCCTTAGCTGGGTGTGGCAGCACACATCTGTTAACTCCAGCACTCAGGAGGCTAACGAGGAGGACTGCCATGAACTCAAGGCCAACCTGGTACACAGTTGAGTTCAGGACCAGCCTCAACTACAAACAAACAGAAAGCAACCAAAAAAGGGACAAAACCTCTCCTAATAAGTGAAATGCCACACAACTGCCTAAAAGAGGGCTGAGGGTCACTTTGTAATGTAAGAGTAAAGGAAAAGCCTCCAAAATACACATCCAGTAGAGAACAGTGTGCATTCCACACTACCGTTTATATACAGGCAAAATCATGCACAAATACCATTCGAAGAGTCACACTGTTTTTGGGGGGCCAAGGATGAAGGGAAGTGGCAGAAGGAATTCCACTTCTTGTTAGCTTTCTCCCCGCAGTGCTGGGGATTAAACCAGGGCCTTGCATAGTTTAAAATGTAACTACTGAAAGAGACAAAATCAAAATGGATTTAGTTCTGCTTAGCCCTCCCCTCTCCCTGGGCTCATGACCCTAACTCTGCACATGTCCCAGTAACAATCACAGTACATTTCTGTGTACCCAGAAGTTGCCATGGTCGATAGGTTGTACGTTAGATAGACATAAACTTCCTGATGTAGAAGCAATTTGTGCCCCATTTCTCTTTTGTTTTGTCAAAACCCTCTTCTGTTCTGTGGAAATCCCCACTTTTGCTTTCCTAGACTGTGAGTATAAAAACCCCTGACCCAAGTTGTTCGGGGCCTGGCTCCTTTGGTGGTCGGGTCCCAGCATGCTGGTCTGTCTGGTCAATAAACTCTTGATCACCCCTGCCTGTGAGTCCCGTGTTAATCCATGCTACATTACAATTTAAAATATGAACTGTTGCGAGACATAGTGGTGTGTACTTATAATCCTAGCACTCTGGGAGGCTGAAATGTGAGTTCAGCCTGAGCAATATAACAACTTGGTGAGACCCTGTTTCAAAACAGAAAATAAAATAGGGAGGGGCCAGAGAAATGGCACAACAGTTAAAGCATTTGCCTTGCAACTGCAAGGCCCTGAGATCAATTCTCTAGCACCACCTAAAACCGGGCTTGGTGGTGCACTCCTGTAATCCCAGCACTCTGGCGGCTGAGGCAGGAGGACTGAATGCCCTGAGTCCAAGGCCAGCAAGGGTTACAGAGTGAGTTCAGGACCAGCCTGAGCTACAGAGTGAAACCCTGTCTCACAAAGAGAGAGAGAGAGAGAGAGAGAGAGAGAGAGAGAGAGAGAGAGAGAGAGAGAGAGAGAGAAGCTGAGTGTGGTGGCACACACCTGGAATAACCCAAATGTTCACCATCTGCAAGGCATGGCTCATGGTGGCCTACCCACCCCAAGAATACTGAGGTGGGTCGGTGGGTCTTTTTGTACCCAAAAAGAAAAGAGCTCTAGAAATGCCGTTAAGATGAGAGCACCAGGGCTGGGGTGTGACAATGGGGAGCCCCTTACTTGGGTATCAAGGAGACCCCAACACAGAGAAAAAGAAAAGGGAGGTGTGGGAGGGGAGCAACACCCTGTCAATGGCTAGGTGTGCTGCTGGCTTAGTACCTCCAGGATTTGTGAGGACACATACACAGACCATCCCCAGAAGAAAACTCAAATTGATAAGTATATTCATTCATTCATTCATTGAGGCAAGGTCTTGCTCTCTAATCCAGGTTGGTCCTGAACTCACTATGTAGCCCTGTCTGGCCTTGGACTCATGGCATTCTCCTGTCCCAGCCTCCCAAGTGCTGGGATTACAGGCATGTGGCACCAAGCCCAGTTTACACGGTGCTGGGAAATCGAACTCAAGTACTTATCCAACACAGGGCACAGCCAACAGACCACCGCAACAACGATACCGGAGTGACATCAGCACAGGCAACAACTTTTGGAGGCTACCTACTGCTGTGTGTTGCCAGGGAGGAGCATTCCTTGCGACTCGTGGAAGTTTCAGGAACTTCTCGAGACCTCATAGCATAATGAGGGACCAATCTGATGGAGAATCGTCTCAAGAGCCAGGGCAGCAGGATGCCAAAGGCCAAAAGGCCGGAAGGCCTGAGCGGAAGGGAGAAGGCGTGTGAGCTGAGGGACGGGGAAGCTGAAGAGCGTGGGGTGGACACCCCTGCGGCACTTCTCCTGCAGGACTGGGGTAGCTTTGGGCGCTTGTTTTCCTGATGCAGGGATAAGGCAGACCACATGTAGCACCGTGGGCAAGGAGCCTGAAGGCCCCTGCCTCACTTTCCCACTTATATTATTGTTTTTTGAGACAAAGCCTCACTGTAATTCAGGCTGGTCCTGAACTGTGCAGTCCAGGCTGACCTCAAACTCACAGCAAACCTCCTGCCTCAGCCTCCTGAGTGTGGGATTACAGGAGTGTGCCACCACGGCTAGTTTATGTGGAACATGGGATGGCCGAGGCTGAGGGGCCAGGGCCACCCAGGCGGCTCCTCCACTAGAAAGAGGCCGAAGCCTCACGAGCTGAGAGCTTTGGGCTTGGCTGCTCTTCCCTGGGAGCCAGGCCAGTGCCAGGACTATATGAGGTGTCCTCAGTGATGGTATGCCCAACCCCTTGCCTCCTCCTGCTCAGAGCCTCTCCCAGGGTTCCCCAGAGCCACCCGGACAGCAGAGAATCAGGGAAAACCCAAATGGCAACTGTAGCCCTCCCAGCCAGAACTGAGGCAAGACGGCCTCATGGCAGAAGCTAGGATCAATGCTGCGAACATGCCAGGAAGAACAGCAGGCCCCAGAAGTCAGTTTCCAGGCTGCAGGAATGGCTCAGCAGTCGAAGCGCTTGCCTTGCAAGCGCAAGACCCTGAGTTTGATTCCCCAGCACCACATAAAGCTGGGTATGGTGGTGTAAGCCTGTAATCTCACCATTTGAGAGTCTGAGTCAGCTGGGTTGTTAATGCAAGGGTCTGACTTTTGTGAAGGGAAAGAAGCTTCCATGATTGCCAAAAGCAGAATCTCTTTATTATCAAACAGCAGTGACAGGAAAACCTAACACACTGTCAGACACAACTGAGACTGGGGTCCAGGAGAGGGCAGCATATGCAGAGAACCCCACAGAACGCACACAGGAAGCACACCCCTGGGCTGAGATCTGTCCCTCGGCCCTGTCTCCACTCCAGGAGCCCTGGGAATGTATCATGAGCAGTGACTGTCCTCATTCTCAGGGGTTGGGGAGCTGGGAGCAGGAGCCCAAGAAGGGGCTCCGGGAGCTTCCGCATGGTCTTGACCAGGCAGGCTGACCTGGGGCACCAATGTGTGATGCCAGGTGGGTGGTGCAGGCCAGGGCTCTTCCTGGCTCAGCTCTGCCTCATCAGGACCCACAGCCTGGGGGCTCCAGACCCTGATAGAGCAGCTCTCCTAATGCTCAGGGACCACCCCCAACACACACACTCAGGACAGGCTGTCAGGGCCCACTGCACTCAACGGAGGCCTCTAACACCAACCAGGGACCCAGGGCAGGGGCTGAGCTCTGCTTTACCCCTAGGCATCGGGAGAAGGCAGAGAATCTCACGACCTTCCACCCAGCTTCTGCTGCTCTGGCTCCGTTGCCTCCGGCCCCTCGTCACCGGGCCCCTATGTCAGCAGCAATGAAAGGGGCAACTGGAGCAGGGGTGACTGCGGTTTCACCCCACGGGAGGACGCCACCCTGTCCCGAGGACCCAACGATCAGGACCAGGAGTTCCTTGGGTGGCCAGGAACCCTCCAGCTGCCCACCTCCCCAAGGAGAGGCGTTGCCATCCCCCAGGGGCTCCTCAGTGGGGTGGGAGAAGGCCAGGGAGGGTGTGGGATGGGCCTCAGTTCTTGAGGATGGTCTCATAGGCCTGGCACACGTGCTGGGACACCTCTGGTGCTCGACACTTCAGGGACAGCTGCCAGGGGGAAGAGGGGAAAGAGTGGTCATCCTGGGCTCCTCCTCGGCAAGGAGAGGGGAGAGGGCAGGCACCAGATGGAACAGTACTGTGCACACACGAGGCCTGGCGGCAACTGTGCCTAACAGATGTGAGGCAAAGCCGAGGGAGTGGCCACCACAGTCAGCTGGGTGGGGACCAAATATACTCGCAGCCCACACACCTGCTGTCAGCTTCCCCACCCAGCCCTACTGGCAGGCAGCACGAGTCACGAGCTGGAGGCTGCAGGGCTGCCCAATCCCACCAACAGCCCTTAGAAATCTGGGGTCCTCTCAACGAAGCAGACAAGAATTGTGAGGGCAGAGGGCTGAGGAGACAGAGAGGTGCGCTGGGCTTGTCTGCGGCTCCCTGTGCACAGGCAGTACAGGCTTCCCCTCAGCGCTGAAGTGGGAGCCTTGGGAGTCCCAGCAGAGAGGAGCCAGCTGTCCCTGCTGCCCAAAGCTCGGGTTCTAAAGGATACAGTTAGGAAAGGAGTGCCAATGGTGTGCTGGGAGTCATCAGCAATGGCCTCAGAGGAGTCTCTTAGGATTCTTTTGAAGGGCTCTGGGCACACTGTGTGTGGAGGTGGGGATAGCAACTCCTCCCAAGCACCTGGCTAGGAAGTCTGCATGCACAACTGTCTGACATTTAGAAGCAGCAGGGTGAAATGAGGCCAAGAGATGGGTACACAGAGGAGAGCTGGGGCACACTGGGGACAGGCTGAGAGACGGCATGGACATACTTGGCCAGGGAGGACAAGGAAGGAAAAGGGAGAGAAAAGCAATCTGCTAACCTCCAAGTCCTGTACCACGGTCATCAGCAGGGAAGGTGGACATGCAGCAAACAAACACAGGGAGAAGGAAATTACCACTATTGAAGCCGCCACCACAGCCCCACCCCTCACCGAGCCAAGGCAGCCAGCAGGGACCAAGGGAGGCAGTGTCTACAGGGTCACAGATACGAAACCCCAGAGTGCAAGGGAGAAGCCAAGCCTTGGGATCTTCAGACCAGGGTGGACAGTGCAGGCCCCCAGGATAACCAGGTTCCCCAGAGAACTTATCTCCTGACTGGGGTTTAACTCAGACCAGGAAGTTGGGTTCCTGGGAATCAAACCTTCCTAGCCAGGTACATAAGCACTCACAAGGCAGCTGGACCAGGGCACGTGCCCAACAATGACACTCCTTTCTCAGGGGAACCCTGGTATCATCTAGGTAATTCAGGTCGGACTGGTTCCTTTTAGGGACAAGAATTCTCATTTGTCCAGGCCTGAAGGAATAGTTGGCCCGACAATCCTCAGCAGTTCTGCCCCTTGGCCTAGAAGGGTGGCAGAGGCAGAGGATGCCTAGGACAGCACATGGAGGCTCCAGGGCTAGGGAAGGGCACAGGTGCGCTCACCGTGAAGGTGGGGTTGCCTGGCTGGATCCGCAGCTCCGCCAGTACCCAGATGCCATTGGTCAGTTTTAGGGACTGGTACAGCATGTCCTGGCCCTCCACATTCCTCTTGGCAATGGTGAAGATGTTGCTGCTCTGTAGCTTGCTGCTTACAGCCTCTGTGGAGTCAGATCATGTGTTGCACCCCCAGGTAATGAAGGGGAAGGGCTGGGTACAGGTGAGAGCCAGTGTGGACCAAGGGGCTGGGCTCAGGGACTTGAAGTCCTTACCTGCATTGAGGGGACAGTCTCTTATCTGGAACTGGGCTTCATTCTCATTGGGAATATCTTTCCATGTGGCCAGGAACATCTGACGGTCTGCAGGGTGGTGGGGTTAGAGGTAAGTGAGACCCTGATAAGCCCTGTGTCCCCTCAATAGCATGAGGCAGGAAGAAGGTACAGACTTAAATGTGCTGCCTGGAAGCTGAGGACAGGCACTAGCTTCTCCATAGCCCTCTGCTGTCTTGGCAAAACCCTCAGCAAAGTGAGGAAGCCCCTAGTGCCCTTCCCAAATGACCGGTTCCCTACTTCAATTCTCTCTCCACCCATACACAGATGCCATTCTCCTTTCTGGCCCTGGCAACCTGCCTATCAGTCACATCTGACGCTGAGGAATGCTGTGGCAAGGGGGAAATGACACGAGCCCAGTGCTTCCCACAGCCTGGGTCAGAGCTGAACTCTCCCTCCATAGCAGAGGAAGTACCAGGCGCACGGCATAACTTGGTCTCTGTTGCCCATGGGATATGGGTGAAGGCTGAAGCAGGGGAGCCCATTAGTGAGGTGGCTCCAGTGTGTCACGGCCCACCTCAGAGTAGGGGCCCAGGCACACCCCCTGTTCTACACTCTGCAGGAGTCCACTGTGGATCAAAGCCATCGATCCTTGGTCAAGTTCCCAAGGCACGGGCCACCAGAAGCTTCCGGCAGACTCACCCATCTTCCCATCTTCCACAAAAAGGATGTGCAGTGGATACAAGGTGCTGAAGTAGAAGATGTCAATGTTGTTCTTCACAGCCACCTAGGCATAAGACATCTGCTGTCAGTCCCTGAGGCTCAACACTCTGACTCTTGGGCTGAAATCACCTGAGTTCCCATGAAGGACGTCACCAGGCAGATTTTCTCACATGACCCGCTCTTGTAGCCACATTCTCTTATCCCATCTCACTTAGGCCTCCCCTGACACATCTATAGCCAAGAGCAAGAATCCACAGACTGGCCCTCTGCCAACAAGGCTGGGCCCCTCCCCAGGGTTTGGTGGTAGGTAGGGAATAGGGTGCCTGGCCCTGCTGCAACACACCTGGAGGTTGTTGAGAGGCTCCATCTTCATGACCGAGCCTACTGTGTTAAGAGGCAGGGAGATCTCCACAGTCTGGTTGGGGCTGAGTGGCGCGTGCACCTGGAGGGGGGCGGCGGGGGCCAAGCCAAAGCTGGGGAGAAAGAAGTCCCCGCAGGGATGGCGGGGAAGCAGGTGCTGATACAGACCGGTGGTCTCCTTGAGCTCCAAAGCAGGGGGTGCTGGGTGAGGACTTGCCCAAGCTCCGGGCCCAGGACAGGCTGAGCACCCGTCCATGCTCACCTCTCAATGGCTGTGTGGACAGGAGGCAAGAGCCTTGGGCCAGCTGCTCTGCCCGGCCTGGCTGCATGCTGAAACAGGCTCTGCCCTTCTTTCTCCTCTGGCTGGGTATTCTACAAGACCAAATGGGCACAGCCCTGCCCTGCCCTTGAGGAGTTTCACCTGGCATCAGCGGCCTGGACTATACTATTCTAATTTAAAAACTGTGACTGGAGCTGAGGGCATAGCTCAGCAGTTAAAGCCCTTGCCTAGCAAGTCCAAGACCCTGGGTTTGTTTCCTCAGCACCACATAAACTGGGCCTGGTGGTGCATGCCTGTCATCCTAGTACTTGGGAACTGAGGCAAGATGAGGATTGCTGTCAGTCTGAGGCCACAGGGAGTTCAGGACCAGCCTGGACTACAGAGCAAGACTCTGTCTCAAAAAACAAAACCAACTCTGTGGCTACTCAGGCCTCTATGCTGCTAAACTGCAGAAGGGGTCAGACTATCTAACCCCAGCAAAGCCAGATTCCCTTGCTTGGGCTGAACTGGTCAGTCACATGATGGCCAGAGATAGTTAGGAAAACCCTGTTTCTCTATTAAGTATCCCAAACCTGATCTTCATAAAGATGGAGACAGGTATCTAACATCCCATTTTCCAGATAAACATACAAAGCTAAAGGGGTGGACAGATTGTACTTAGGACAGGGGGCACTTTGAGAACTGGCACTGCCCACTTGACCCCAGCTCTCTACCCACTAACGTGATCAGACCTGCCTAGAGCACAGTGGGAGACAACGTGAGGGATCCAGGTCTGCAGTGGCTCAGAGCTCCAGGCTTTCCTAGAGCTCCACTACAGCCTGTTACGGGATCTTGGCAAGATCCTGGCCTTCTCTCAGTATCATGATCTTTTTTTTTTTTTTGGTGGTACTGAGCGCTGAACCCAGAGCCTTCACACTGAGATACATCCCCAGCTCACACCCAACTTTTTTTTTTTGAGACAAGAGTCTTCCTCTGTCATCCACGCTGGCCCTGAATTCACTATGTAGCCCAGGTTGTCCTTAAACTCATGGCAATCCTCCTGCCTTAGCCTCCCAGACTGCGAGGATTACAGGAGTGCACCATGATACCCAGTTATATCCCTAATCCTTTAAAATTTTTTTTAACTTGAGATAGGGTCTTATTAAGTCACTCAGCTGCTCAGGAGGGTGTCAAAATGCTGTCTTAGGCTACCAGAGTTCCGGGGTAACAGACATGAGCCACCATGACCAGCTCTAGATACCAGATCATAATCTTTTTTTGGGGGGTGGGGTGGTGAACAGCATCTGGCTTTACAGTCCAGGCTGGTCGTAAACTCACTACTTAGCCCAGGCAGGCCTCAAACACATGGCAGTCCTCCTGCCTCAGCCTCCCATGTACTGGAATTACAGGTGTAAGCCACCATGCTTGGTTTACATGGTGCTGGGGAATTGAACCTAGGGCCTTGTACTTGCTAGGCAAACACTTTAACTGCCGAGCTATCCCACCAGCCCCATATCTCTCTCTGTAGCCTAAGCTGGCCTTGAGCTATATCCTCCTGCCTCAGCCTCCTGGGTGCTGGGATTACAGGTGTACACCAGCATGCCCAGCTTATGTGGTGCTGGGTAGTAGAACCCAGGGCCTTATGCTAGGCAAGCACTTTAACCACTGTGCTATTCCTACAGCCTCTCATGAACTACTAAAAGAAGGAAATGGCACCAAGTTTACTGGGCTGTCAGCTGAATTCACAGAGACAACATTCCTAAAGCTCTTGGCACAGTATGCTATCCAGAAGTGTTGAAAACATGACAGGTTTGTTTTGAGCATCATCAGGACTTCCCCTAGTAGTCTGGGGCATGTCTGTGGGTTCTAGTGTCCTCTAAGGGAAAGTGGCAGAGCTGCCCTAGCCTTCCTAGTCTGCCCAGGGTCAGGGCATACTGAGCCCAGGCTCTACTGGAGGAAACAGCCCCTTCAGTCAACTTCTTAGAGGCTCAGTTTGCTCATCACTAGAGACACTCAGGAAGAGTTATCATCAGGAGGAGCTGCTCATGTCCCAGAAAGCCTTGGCTCAGCCAGCCTGATAGTGCCACACAGATGAGCTTGTTGTGTGTATATATGTGTGTGGAGAGCAGGAGCTAGGAGTCTAGAGCAGCCGCCATTCATTCCCAGAGGCCTTGTCTGATGATGTCACCTGTTTTGTTTTGAGACAGAATCTTGTGCTCTGTAAGTCCAGCTGGTCCTGAACTTACTCTGTAGCCCATGCCGGCCTCAAACTTATAGCAATCTTCCTGCCTCAGCCTTCCAAGTACCAGGATTACAGGTGTCCATGACAGGCTAATTTTGTGGTACCAGAGGATCAAATCCAGGGCCTGGTCTATGTTAGGCAAGTGCTCTACTCTAACCACTGAGCTATGCCCCAAGCCCGATATCATCTTGGCTTCTGGGGAAGGCATGGCAGGCAACCTTACTCCTCATTGCCTAGGAGAACACAGGTGTAAGAGAGGAGGTCTGAGCTGGAAAGGTGAACTGGGACTTGAATTCAGGATGCTGAGCTAACCTGAGCGGGGGTTTCTATCACAGCATTTCTCCAAGCAGCACAAAGAGGCAAAAGTAAGAGGAGACCCCTTCTTCTGCTTTACTTACAGTCCACAAAAAGTGCTCATTGAGAAAAAAAAACTCACGTTTTTAGTTGAGATCTAGCCTGAAGGTGGTGAGACTATCCACCTTCCCTAGCAAAGAGGAACCAGGCCTTGGGCAGCTGCAACTCCTGCCTGCAGCTGCCTGGCCCTGGGGAGCTCACCTATTGCGGTTAAACTGGATGGCAAAGTCCGTCATGACCTGCAGAGCCTTGTTGGTCAGCTGCAGGTCCATGGAGATGGAGCCGACCTGGCGCGTGAAGGTGCCCGAGATCTCCAGCCCCTTGGCCTTCATGGCTGGGAGCCAGATCTGGAGGAAAGAGCGGGGAGTGCTGGTGTGAGTCTCCTCCCTTAGCTCAATCCAACCCAAGAGTCTACCTGAAGTACCTTTCTCTCATGCTCTCCTGCAGGGAACCCCTGTCCCCTCACCTCAGCTCTTGCCTACTCTAGTAACTACATGTGCTTCTTTGATCACAAAGGAATGCCAGAAGTAGCTCAGGGTAAGAATGATCGCAGCCCACCATGACCACGGCCATAATGCAGTTACTTATAAGCACAGCGGGGGGCAGGGAGGTGCTTGGCATGCTCAAGGGCTTAAAAGAGTCTTCAGAGGGCAAGGAAGGGAACACTGAGAAAGTAGGGCTGAGAAAGACGATTAGACTTGAGAGCACTGCCAGCTTCCTGACGAGCCAAGGACAAAGCCAAGTGCCTCATGGCATCCTGGACCCAGGCCAGAGCCCAAAGCCTCCTGGCTGTCACAGCCCACCTTCCCTGAAGAAAGCAGGTAGACCTTTCATTGTAGAAACTGGCTTGACCAAGGATGTAGGTACCTAAGAGGACCCTGTTACTGGTAGGGCCCTCAGCTGCCTGGCAGTCCTTGTCAACAGTCTCACAGTCCAAGAGCTACTTCCCTGGGAAGCCTGCCCTCAGACTCTTCCTTATATTCACGCCCCAGAGAGGAGATGACAGAGCTCCCCAGCTTCCTGGAAGGTCCTGGAGAAAAGGATTCTGCTTGTCTAAATCCTTGGCTGGTTTAAAGCCAGCATTTAGGAGCATTTGCTGAACAAACAGGAGGAATCACAGCCCAGCCCATGAAAGACAAACTGTCCATACATAGATAGCTCTCAGGCCATTATTGCCCCTGGACAGTTCACTGGCCTCCACACACACACACAAAAAAAAAAAAAAAAAAAGACAAAAGGAAAGGAAGGAAGGAGGGAAAGAAACGAAAGGAAACAAAAAGACTCTATAGGGCTGGAAAACTGGCATAGTGGTCAAAGTACTTGCCTTGAAAGCACATGGCCCGGAGTCTGATTCCCCAGCACCACATAAGCTAGGAATGGTGTCGCCACACCTTTATCCCAGCACTCAGGAGGCTAAGGCAAGGGGATTGCCGTGAGTCCAAGGCCTGCCTGGGCTACGCACTGAGTTCAGGACCAGCCTGGACTACAGACTGAGACCCTGTCTCAAAAACAAAAACTAAACAACAACAACAACAACAAAAAAGGCTCTAGGCCACATCCAACAGCTCCAGGTTCCCTAATATCCATAACCAGTCCCATGCTGCAGCCATGCAACACCAGTCCTGGCAGTGTCTCCTCTGACATCTGCCCCAGGACCTCCATTTCCCTCCCTATTCCTTCACAAGCATGGAATCCTGTCTGCCACCCAGACCTCTTCAGGTAATACAGCCTAGCCCATATCTTTCTTTCCACAGCAGCTTGGGTCACCTTGTAAATATGCAAATGTGATCATGGTACCCTAGGAATCTCTTCCCACCTTGCAAAGTCCCTTTACAGCCACAGGCTACTATGACCTCTGCTTGCCAGAGCTGGCCCGTTTCTTAGGATCCTTTATTTGCTGTTTCCCGTTTGGAATACACTTTCCCTCCTCACTTTGTTGGCTGATCTGGGCCCATATGGACCCCCCTGGACAGTCTGTCAGAGTGAAAATTCAGACTTTAGCTCGAGGGTGTGACA
Organism: Ctenodactylus gundi; assembly: GCA_004027205.1. Taxonomy (NCBI): domain Eukaryota; kingdom Metazoa; phylum Chordata; class Mammalia; order Rodentia; family Ctenodactylidae; genus Ctenodactylus; species Ctenodactylus gundi. Next base: position 149,960 of record PVKB01000594.1, on the reverse strand, counting down.
GGTGGTATCTAGAACACTCAGAGGGCTTCTGAGCCTAACCCTGGGCCTAGTTCCTTTGGATAGCTCCCTATGCTTCTTCCATTGGGCCTGGTTATTTATTTATTTATTTACTCTGAGACAGGGTCTTGCTCTGAAGTTCAGGCTGGACCTGAACCACTATGTAGCCTAGAAATCATGGCAATCTTTCTGCTTCAAGTTCAGGCTGGACCTGAACCACTATGTAGCCTAGAAATCATGGCAATCTTTCTGCTTCAGACACCTGAGTGCCAGAATTATCTAGCATGTGCCACCACTGTACAGTATTGTGTGGTGCTGGGGGGTCAAACCCAGGGCCTTGCATTTCCTAGGCAACCACTCTAATTGCTGAGCCTATGTCCCCAGCCCAGGTTCCCGTGCTTGTAGAACTGGTCCTTGGTCACCTGTGCCTAATCCTGCTCACTGAGAGACGACCTCATCACTCTAATACAGAGGCTTTGTTGTGGGCTCACAGTGTCTTATGCCTGTCCTCCCTTTTTTTTTTTTTCCAAGACAGGGTCTTGCTCTGTAGCCCACCTATGGAGCCCAGGCTGGCCTTCGACTCATGGTAGTCCTCCTGCCTCAGCCTCCCAAGCGCTGGAACTACAGACATGCGCCACCACACCCAGCTTTATGTGGTGCTGAGGAATCAAACTCAGGGAGGGCCTTGCACCGCTGTGCCATTCCTCCAGCCCTCCTGCTACATACTCTGAAAGAAGAATGCACATAAATCCTTAAATCTTCCTGTAACTAAGGCAGTAGGGACAGACCCACTCCTGTTGCAAGGACTCCTCTTCCAGGCAGTCTGCCCTACTTCCCATTTAGCAGGCCCTTCCCTTCAACTGCCACTCACAATGGACCAGAACACTCATCAGGCCTTCCTCTAGGACAAAGCTGCCACAACATCCGTTAAAGCCAAGGGCCAACTTGTTAAGGGCCAGTTTCTGGCTTTACTTCCTGGTAGCTCTGAATGCTCAGCAAGGGTGGCACCACAGGGTTATAGGAGTCTCTACTGGTCTTCAACCACTCCACCCTGCTGTATGACTATGATACCGGCCTTTTGATGAGCACGGTTTAGGCTCATGCCTTAGTGGTAGTAATTAGCCAAAAGAACACAATTCACATCAAACCCCATGGCCTCTGTCCTCACTCAGGTGCTGCTGATTCCGACAACCCATAACATGATGGAAGCACACAAGTGGGTCTCAATTTGGGGCATATTTAGGACCAGCCTGGGCTACAGAGCAAGACCCTATTTCAATCAATCAATCAATCAATCAATCATAAAGAGACTAGATTTTTCTTTCTTGAGGCAGGGTCTTACTCTGCAGTTCAGACTGGTCCTGAACTCACTATGCAGTGCAGGCTGGTCTCAACCACATGACAATCCTCCTGCCTCAGTCTTCCAAGTGCTATGATTACAGGTGTGCACTATTACACTCGGCTTATGTGGAGCTGGGGAACTGAACCCAGGTCCTTGAGCTTGCTAGGCAAGTGCTTTAACCACTGAGCTATTCCTCCAGCTCTGTTTTGCAGTTTTGAGACAGGGTCCCAGAGTGGTCCTGAACTTACTCTGTAGCCCAGGCTGGCCTTGAACTCACGATGATCTTCTTGCTTCAGCCTCCCAAGTACTGGGACTACAGGTGTGCACCACCACACCTGGCCACACCAAGAGGCTGAAAGCAGAGGCTTTGTTGTAACCAACCTACTGCATTCAGTTGCAGATTGTCACTAACTATGTGACTGTGGGCAAAAGCACTCAGATTTCTCAACTGCAAAATGAAAATAACACAACATAAGGCTACAGGACTCTGGAGGCTGGTGCTGCCTGGTACACAAGTGAGCTGTTGCTAATGTCAGGGCTGCTGTCCTGAGGACCTTCTAAGGCCAGGTTGTCAGAGGCTGTCAAGGCTGGGGCCACAAAATCTGTGGTGCAGCTGGCACACTATGGGTCAGGACAAACCAGGGAAGGGCAGCTACTAGCCCTTCACATCATGTTTGCCTGTGCCCTAGGAGCCACTTGCATCCCACTCTAGTGAGGGAATCTTGAAGACAGCAGGACTTTGGTAGACATGGCTTCTGTTTTGAGTGCTGGGAGATCAAACTGTATCTGTCTCCTCAGGAGCATCCTTGATGCTGACAAGGTGGCCCACACAGTGTTCTCCTTAGTCCCAGACCCACATGTTCTCAAACTCAGCTCTCCTTTTCCTCAGGCCCTCCTGTGCCACCACTTTATCCTGTGTTGCCCTGAGGCTCACATCAGAACCAGCCTCCTGCCCTTACACATCCTGTCCTTCCTACCTCCCACGCAGTTCTTAATTTCAATCTGACCCCACTGCCAAAGCTGCCTTCCATGCCCAGGTGACCAGCAGAACCCATCTCTGCCTGCCAGATGTCTCCCCCTACTGGGCCCAGAGCCAGGTCTCTCCAATGCAAATCAGACCATTTCGACACTCAGCTTAAAAACTAACAGTTTCTGCTGTGCAAATACTCAATTTGGCTTTGTAGACTTCATACATGTGACTAATCTCCAGTCCAACTATGGGCCTCAGGGGTGGTGCTGCCATTGGTAGCACGACAGTACTTAGGGGGCAACTCCAGGTAGCACAATGGGGGACCATTATTATTTTGTGGGCTGCAGGATTCAGAAATGCTGGACATTTTGTCATAGGGAAAACAGGCTCCATGTGTCAACAGAGCATTTCTGCATGGTTTCTGTGAAATTCCAGGACCACAACTCAAGGGGGGCTCATGCTTTGTCTTTTAAAACTTTGCTGGTGTCAGTCACAACTTCAGAAACTAATGCCACTGATGACCACACCACTTGTGGTGCCCAAGCTACTGACACCATCTACAGCTGCCGGCCACACTGGCAGCTTCAGCGTGCCTTTGGGACAGAGGGCGGCACGCCTGACAATGCATGAAGCATTTACTCTCTTCCTGGTGTCCTCTTCGTGCACTGGTGATATTCTGAATTCTATACACACAGACTACGCATTTCACCAATTTCCTTCAGGGACAGGAAGGGGCAGATAAAATGTCCTGTGCAACTAAGGCACTAGATCAATGATACTGAGAACTGCTGCTCTGTCCAGGCTGCACTCTCTCCTCCAGGCCCTGTCATGGCTACTCGCTGGGCCTAAAGCACTCCTTGCATTTTTTCAGCTAACGCTGACTGCTCTGCAGACTAGAGCTCCGCGAGGCCTTCTCCAGATACCCTCCCCAGGGTTCCAAATCCAACTTGGCTCTTCCCCACCCGTACTGGCTGAGCTGATTCCTTGGCACAGCACATTGAAGGAGCATACACATCAGTCTCTGTAACTAGTCTCTGGCTTTCTTTTTGTCATGCGAGAAGGTGAAATACTTACTGCTTTGGGAGCCACATAGGATCCTGACAGGGTACCGACACCACTTGTCAGGTCAAAGAGATCACTGAGGCCACTGCTGATGGGTCCTCCTAGTCTGGCTGGAACTGCTGTTGCTGGGGGTGCCCCAAAATTGGTATCCCCAATCTGGAAAAGAAGGAAATGGGTTAGAAACAGGCATGAGAACCAGGAACAGGATGGGCCTGGGAGGAATAGAACTACCTGGCTCCCAAGAAAATAGTGGCCACTTGGGCCTGGAGGCACAGGCCTGTAATTCTTAGTATTCTGGGAGGCTGAGCAGGAGGATCCAAGTTTGAGCCCAGCCTGAGCTACTTAATGACTTACGAGACCTTAACTCAAAATCAAAAATAAAAAGTGTGCTGGGCATGTAGCTCAGTGTGAAGGCCACAGTAAAAAACCAAAAATAATGGGGCGGGGGTGGTGGCTGGAGGAATGGCTCAGAGGTTAAAGCACTTGCCTAGCAAACGCTAAGTCAAGTGCCAAGTACCCGAGTTTGATTCCCCAGCAGCACATAACCTGGGCGCTGTGGCGCATGCCTGTATTCCCAGCACTTGGGAGACTGAGGCAAGAGGACTGGAGGCAGGGACAGAGGACAGCCCTCCACATCACCTTTAAATTGCAGAAACAAGACAGTATAAGGTGGATGGAGAAGAGTGGCTGAAACTTCTTGTGTCCTACAAGCCTTAAACCTTTGGGGGTGTGATCGCTAGGAAAGGGTTTGGATCATGAATAAAAGGGGGATCTGAGAAACACTGGTAGGGGGATGCGCTTAGCAGACCTCAAGGAGAGGAGCAATGGGGACTGAGAGGTCCAGCAGTCCTCGGGATGACTAGGCTTTGGCTCTGGCCAAGGCTGTCATGGAATGGAGCGGACAGAATGAAGGAGTCCCTGGTATGGGGATCCAGTGGCATTTAGGTACTAGAAGTGGAAGCAGAAGCTTCCAGGGCACTAGACCAAAGGTCAGGGCTCAGCAGGGACACTGCTGTGACATCAACCACCCCTCAGATGCTGAGCAGACGCTCCCAGGAGGAACAGGGACGAAGGCTTGGTGACACAGGGTTGAACCGTACCCCTTCAGACTCATCCCCCATCTCCAAGCAGAAGCAGGCAATGTGAAGAGAACAGGCAGCAACATGCAGAGAGAAAAGCCAGGAAAGACAACACAGAGACAGACAAAGAGAAGGAAAGAAGGAATAGATTAGTCAACTGTGGCCCCAGTGTAGGTAAGTTTGGTTTGAGGCCCCAGAGCCTGTCCCTCTGAAGGGTAATCCCCCCAACCCCATCCCATGGCTTTACCCCACCAACCTACAGGTCCTATATTACTGCCCTTTGACCATCGCTCAAATGATGAAAATAACCAGACACTTGCCTATGTGCTGCAACACTGGGTACCTGAGCAGGGCCAAGGGAAATGCTCAGTGTACCCCCACGACTTCTCCTACGCACTGAAGCTGCCCTAGGAGGCCCCTGGGCCAGGCTCACCACTCCCTTCTCTACAGGGAAGAAGGAAGCTCTGCCCCCGAATTCTTAACAGCTTCTCTCAGAGAGGCCTGGCTGGGCTGCTGTCCTTAGCCTGAGAGCAAATGGACATAAGTCTGGTTCATGAAAGCTAGAATATTTCAACAGGGGTAAGGTGATTATGGACCCCAAATGGAAGGAGCCATGATTGTCTCTGGACTGTGGCAGTCATGCTATCTTAGAGGGAAAGCAGCCTGGTCTCTTGTGGCCTATTTTTAAATCTCTAACTAGGGAGCTACACAATTATCTTTGAGGACAGACTTAAGGACTCAATGTGATATATACTCATGGCCCTCAGTTGGTGTCTGGCATACAGGGGCAATCAAAGACTGTTCCTCTGAACATCATTACCTGCATCAGGGTGGTAGGGGCTTGGGATAGACAGAACATACCAGGCTGTCAAGGCCACCACCAAGAAGGTCCACAGCTCCCATCTGCACTGAGGAGGTAGCCAGAGGTGGGCCGCTTACTGGGGGGCCAAGGTCCAGGTTGAGGAGGTCACCCAACAGGTCACCTTGGGTGGGGATGACATCTGGCTGTTCGCCAGGAGGGGCTCCAGCAGGGGCAGTCTCAGGGCTCTCCGTACTCTCACTCCTGTTGGATGAGAAAGGGAAGAGATTGGCAGGTGTTGGGGATATTCCAGGGAGGCCAAAAGGGCTGTAGTCTCCAAGATCCTCCTCCAGGATAGATACCCAATCTCCTCGTTGTACCAGAGTGGGCTGTCTACAAGACCTCTGACCCCTCTCAACTTCCCCATTCCTATATATGACCCATCTTACAGGTTCTCTATGTAGTGAGTGGAGAAAGCAGCTGTGTTTACTCCCTGGCCCATGCTTAAGAGAAAACTGATGGCAGTTCCTAAGTTCTATGTCATCAGGACAAACAGCCAACAGGAAGCAGCAGAGGAAGTAGTAAGAACAAAGTTCTGAAACTGAACAAAAGTGGGTCTGATCCCTCAGCTCTGCTAACAGTTAGGGTACTGAACTGATCACTCACTCTCTATGCTCACTGATCTGCTTAATAGGAACATTTTCTCTCTGCTATTGATAGGGTCAAATGACGTCTTGTGAATACTTTGTGTGGAATTAAGCACTGGTAAAATCTCTATAATCAGTTTGCCTCAGACCCAAGCCTTGATGGTGGATATCATATGAAATCTGAGCCTGTGCCACAGAGAAAGCAGGTGGGAAGCAAAGTCCACAATGGGCCAAGTGCACTCACGAGGCGGTGCGAGGTGGCAGGGTCTTGTGCACCACACCCCGGCCCCCTTCCACAAAGGCACTAGGTGGCTTATGGTAGACAGACGCCAGGGTGCCAATGTAGCAGATGAGCTCATCCAGCAGTGTGGGCTCAATGAGGTCCGTTTCTTCAGAGATAAGCGGCTTCTCAGCCAGGACCACCTCCTTGGCAGCAACTGGGTCCGTGGAGAGCAGGCGCCAGTAGATGTAGCCACGATCCCGCAGGTCTGGGTTGTCTGAGTCCTTGAGATAGGGAAGATAAGGAGAATCCTGTGAAACTCACCCCTGGGCAAACAGACAAACTCTCCTATAGCTGCCATCACTCAGGTATGGTCACAGGGCTGCTGATGACAATAACCATGTGCATACCAAGGACAGAGTCTTTTTAAACTCCTCAGATGGCCATGTCCCAGATGTCTGTTCTTTTCTCTTTCTTTTTGTGAGACAGGGTCTCACTCTGTAATCCAGGCTGGTCCTAAACTCATTATGATGCCCAGCCTGACCTCAAACTCATGTCAATCTCCCTGCCTCAGCCTCCCAAGTACAAAGATAACAAGATGCACCATCCCTCCTAGCTAATCTTTATGTGTTGCTAAACAATCAAACCCAGGCCTTGCACTTGCTAGGCAAGCACTTTAACCACTGAGTTCCCACTACCCCTAGGTCTCCCCCTGGTTTTCTATTCCAGCCCAGCCTCAGGCCAGCCATGCTCACCGTCTCCGCTGTCTCTGCTGTGTGCACCGCCCCCCGCCCCAGCCCTCCTAGAGACCCTTGGGTGCCCACAGAGCCCCTTCTGTGCCTTGTTTATAGTCCACTTCTATTGCACCATTTGATCTCAATCCATCTGCATGTGTTACTGAGGTCCTTGAAGCAGAGATCTAAGGTTACTCTGGGGCTGAACCTCCAGCTGCCACTCTCAGTGAAGAGACTGGTTCCTAGTCCTGGATCCTGGAACCAGAGCTACTCCTACAGCAGTGATGGCTGAAAAGCAGGGCCCAGCAGATGCAGGACTCCCACCTGAGTGGCCAAACTGAGGACTTGCTGCACCAGCTCCTGGGTCTCTGTTGGCTTCTTTAGAAAGAGCTTCACGATGGCCGTCAGCAGTTGCAGCTGCACCTGTAGGGAAACAGGAGTGTTTTTTTTTTTTTTAGTTTTTAAAACATTTATTTATTTATTTTTGAGATAGGGTCTCCCTCTGTAGCCCAGGCTGGTCCTGACCTCACTATAGAGCCCAGGTTGGACTTGGACTTAGCACTCCTCATGCCCCAGCCTCCTTAGTGCTGTGATTACAGGTGTGTGCCACCACATCCAGCTTTATGTTGTGCTGGGGAATCAAACCCAGGGCCTTGTGCTTGCTACGCAAGTACTTTTAACCACTGTGCCATTCCTCAGCCCCAGGGTGGTTTATTTATTAATTTATTATTTTATTGCCCCCATGACCTTATGCCTGGGTAAAAGGTCCAGGCATAAAGGGCAAGGGGACAAGAAAAAGGTCAAAAGGACTAAAAAGGGAAAAGGGGTAAAAAAATAAAAAGGTCAGAAAAAAGAGCCAAAAAAAAAAAAAAAAAAAAAAACGGTCTGGGGGAGCTCTAACTCCCTGGGAGCTAGAAGCAGACTTGTCTGGTTGGAGTCGGTCACAGAATACAGACCACAGCTACAGGATGCCGAGGCTGTTAAGCAGCACAGACCTTGGCACTATTCACTTGGGAAGGAGTTGGACACTGTGCTGACTAACCCAGCGTGCCATTCAGCCTAGGCACCATGACATCCACTAAAGCTTCAGGCCCACAGCACCATGAGTATCTATCTCACAGCCTCAAAAGGCAACATATTAAGCCAGGCGTCAGCACTTGGGAGGCTGAGGTGGGAGGATTGCTGTGAGTTCAAGACTAGCTTGGGTTACTTCAGTGTGTTCAGGTACAGCTTGGACTAGGAAGCAAGACCCTGCCCAAAGGGGGCGGGGCACACATATCAGGTGTGGTGACATACACCTGTGTAGTATCAGCACTCTGGAAGGTTGAGACAGGAGGATTGAGAGTCCAAAGCCTGGATTACATAGCAAGTTGAATGCCAGCCTAACCAATTTGTCTAAACAAACCCAAACAAAAAGCAACATGTGCGGGTAGTATGTTTCTTAAAGAACCACCATGGTGATAATGTCACTGAGGCCCAGTGGGCTTGCTAGCAGGCTCATAGAGCCAGCATGCCCTCAAGGAGTTGAACCTTTTAATTGTTTCAGCAGTACAAGGGACTGAACTCAGGGCCTTCACACTGAGTGAGCACATCTCCGATGAGATAGGATCTTGCTTGAGTCACTAAGTTGCTGAGGCTGAGCTCAAACTTACAATCTTCTTGCCTCAGCTTCCCAGAGAGCTGGGATTACAGGTGTGCATGACCACACCTGGCAGGAGCTGTACTTTTACCAGAGGGTGAGTACCATGCTGCAGTCTACCATCAGTCCCACCTTTCACCTGGACACCCACCCTCCTGCAGCCCTCCACCTGGTCAGCATCTCCTCACACTCAGAATTTGTAACGATCCCACACTCGTCCCCCACACTTCTTCAGGCTCTCCCCACCCCTTCACTGATTCCACCAGCCACCGGTCAGTCCTGTGGCTGAGTTCTCTGTCAGGAGGGATAGTGTCCAGTTTGCTCACTGCTGCATCAGTCGCTATTGCTCAATTTTGCACCTAGTGTATACCAGGCACTTAAATACTTGCTAACTAAAGCACCATCTGTACAGTAACAATTCACTGAACATGCTCCTTCCTTAGCCATAACCTCATTTTTACCAGGCCTGTGGTAAAAGAGCGGGAACAGGAGTGCAGGTGGCATCTCCTGCTTAGCAGGACAGTCCACGTGCATGGCTTCCTTACCCTGCTTTGTCAGGCAACCAAACAGGAGGAGGCAGACTGGAGGGGATGGAGTGTTTCTGGGACTAAGAAATCCAGAATTTTGTGATCTGGTTACATGTGGGCCAGATGCACAGTAATGGGCTATTTCCAAGCAGGAGACAGCCCAGGATCTACCTTCCTAGGCTCCAGCTTGGAGGCCTACAGAAAGCCGTTTTACCCCCTGCTACGAAAGAAAGGGCTTCTTCTTTCAAGGGGTTCTTCTGAGACTTGAAAATGGCAATTTACAGTAGGGTGTCCGGAGTTAAGAGTTGGGTCACACCTTTCTGGAACTCTGGTTCATTCTCTTTCTAGCCAGGTGACTTTGGACAAATCATTTAACTGAGTCAGTTCCTTAACTATAAAAGAATAGAACGCCTCACAGAATTAATGGGAAGAGCTGCTGAGACAACAGAAGTAAACAACTTATTTTAGCCTCTGCTCAATTAGCGATGTCTGTCATGATTGTCATAATTATCACCTCTACCACCATACAAGGACTCCTTTCAAGTCAAGCTTCTCCAAAGCAGGTGCAACCCATGTAACACTGGCAGAAAGTTAGGTCTGCTTCAAACTCAGTCTCTTCTGCTAGAGAAAGCTTTGTCTACAAGCCAGGGCCTAGTTAACTCCCTGCCTAGCTCCCTGAATATATCAATACCCACATTCCAGATAGTTCTCCTGCCATGGTGCCATAGCACCTGCCATCCAGGAAGGACAAGACAGAAGCATCGGGGCAAGAGGTGAGCAGTGGTGATGTGCCACCCTGACCAAAACCCCATGGCTGCAGAGGCCTAGGAGCCCAGAATGAGCTAAAATGAGTTAAAAAAAAAAAAACCTACAAAGAACTAAATAGGTAACCTTTTCTTTTCCCTTCCAAGATAGTGTCTTGCTCTGTGTTCCTGAACTTACTACATATCCCAGGCTGGCCCTAAACACATGATAATACCCTCACCTCAGCCTCATGAATGCTGGGATCATAGGTGTGTACCACCATGCTGGACTAGGGAAATGAACTCAGGACTAAGTTGCCCAGGCTGGATTCAAACTTGAAATCCTTCTGCCTTTATTTAGTCTTCTGCAGTGCAGTGATACAGGCTTGTGCCCCTAGGTCCAGGACCCTGACACTTCTGTGACTGTCTGCAGCTATGGGGAGAGCAGTGAAAATTTGAAATCACCTGACACACACAAATTCAGGGTAGTGCTACTTTGCCTTGTTTCAGCTCTTGTACTATAAATAACCATCGGTTCCATGGTCTACTGAGTGCCACATTTTTTCATATCTTTCAGCTTTTTGATGGTAATTTCCTTATTTCTTTATTTAAAATTGCACCCAAGGGTAGTGTTGAAGCGCTTACCTAGTGTTGCTAAGCACAAGAAGGCTCTGATGTGTTGTATGAAGAAAATACATGTCAGCTTGTGCTGAGGCATGAATTATAGTGCCATTGATCATGAGCTCAATATTAATAAACTGAAAATACATATTAAGTAAATTTCTTTAAACAGAAACACACATATAAAGCAAGGTTATATACTGACTGGCTGACAACATTTTATATTCAGAGATTCACAGAAACCTAACTTTATATTGCTCCCAGAAGCAAGAGTTCCATATTTATGGATTCAGTAATAAAGAATACAAATACCGGGGCTGAAGGGTACCTGTATTGATTCCCCAGCACCACATAAGCTGGGTGTGGTGGCACATGCCTGTAATCCTAGCACTAGGGAGGCTAAAACAGGAGGACTGGTGCAAGTCCAAGGTCAGCCTGGGCTCCACAGTGAGTTTAGGACCAGCCAGAGCTATACAGTGAGATTCTGTCTCAAAAAAGAAGAAGAAGAAGAAAAAAAAAAAACCCAAAAAAGCAAATACCACGAATAGTGAGAGCTGACTGTATATGAATATGTATGCATATATGTAGGTGGAAAGGTGTATCTGTTGGTGCATCTATGAATGATTTCTGCAAAAATGCTGGTGATCTCTTTTTTTTAATACAAGGCTTTTAATACATAGTCTAGGCTAGGTCTGAACTCACTATCAGACCATCCTTGAACCAGACTGTCTTTGCACTCATGATCCTCCTTATCCTCTCGAGTGTGGGAAGACAGGCCATATGTCACCATAGCCACCTCAACTTTTTTACTTCTGAACCAAGTCAATATTTTGCACATCTAAAGATAAATAAGAAATTAAAATGAAACCAGAAGCCTCCATGTCCCCTGAGGTGCTGCCCTGGGAGAAGAAAAGGAACCAGGCTGGCAATACTTCACTGGCCATGCAACATGAGGGAGGGTTTCAGGTTGAAATCCAGTAATGAGTCAGGCTTCGGTCAGGCTCTATGTGCACAAAGGCTGGCTCACCTGGGTGCTCTCATCATGGAAGCCCTCGAGGAAGCTCTCTAGCAGCTCATCTGCATTGTCAATCCGTTCCGCGTACTCGCCCACAATCCAGATCATGGCAGCGCGGGCCTCTGGCTCATCCAAGGAGTCTAGGTTCTCACACAGTGTGGCAATGACGCTCTCGTACCTGGGAAAACAGGACACAAAGGCAGATGAGAGTCGTGGAAGGTCCACAGAAGTCAAGGGAGGGAGGCAACTGCCCTGTAAGCCCCCAAGGGGTGGTGAGAAAAGGGAATATGAGTTATATCCGCTACATTTTAGCTATTATTTTTGACCCAGGGAGAAGAGAGAAACATGCTCAGAGGAATTTTTTTGAAAATACTGGCTGTAGCAGGGAAAAGGGAAAGAGAGGAGAAAAGAGGACCCCCCCTCCTCTTTCCTCTCCCCACTACCCTGTCTGCAAGCGGAGCCAGACTGCCCTCTCACAGTGGGAGCACCTACTTGTTGGGGTATTTGCGGAAGATGTCCTTAATAACCACAATGGCTTCCTGGACCACGTAGTTGACCTTGGTCTGGATGAGATCAAGCAGGGTGCTCACACAACGCTCAGCAGATTGCTGTGTGGGAAGGGGAAGAGGCTGTGGGCAAGGTCTGTACACCCCCCTCCCAATCAAGCTACTGAAGATACTGGGCTAAGGAGGCTAAGTCATTGTTTGCCTTCCCCTCATCACACCAGGACAAGAGAATGGAGGAACTGGGGGAAAAGTGTCTAATGATGGGCCTGCATAGATGACACAGACATGGAGAAAGATGACACCATAGACAAGGCAGAAGTAGTGCACCTGAAAACAAGGCCTTGGAAGTTCTTTAGGCAAAGCCTCGAGGGTAGTGACTAGTTCAGCCTAATCTCACCTATCTTTCCTATTTGTAAAATGGATTCTTGTGGCTGAAAACATTCACACAATCTCTGCTTGGGCCAGTCCCTTGGCCTTTACTCCCACACACTGTGCTAATGGTCCAGCAGGGGAGATTTTTTCAGAATAATCATCATAAATATTATGGGAAAATGACTCAAAGGGTCATCAGCTGTCTCGAGGTCCTTCAGCCACCACTGGTCCTACTTAAGGAGAGTCAGACTCAGCTGTCAAGGAAAAGCTTCCTATGCAGAGAATGGGAGGGGATGAAACTCCACAACAGAGATCTGGGGCAGAGTGTGGAGCCTGAAGAAAGAGTCACCAGCTAGATGCCCCCAAGTTCTGTGAAGTAAGGCAAAGTTTCCGAGGGCCTCTACTGGTGGCTGTCTCACTATCTGAGTGATTGTTTCAACAGAACCACAATTATGATGGGGAATTTTTTTCTTTTTTGAGGCAGGGTCTCGCTCTGCAATTCAGGCTAGTCCTAAGCTCACTGTGTAGCCCAGGCTAACCTTGGATTCATGGCAATCTTCCTGATTCTGCCTCACTAGTGCTGGGATTATAGATGTGTGTCAGTACGCTTGGCTTCATGTGGTGCTGGGGAATTGAACTCAAGGCCTTGTGCTAACTAGGCAAGCGCTTTAACCACTGTGCCATTCCTCCAGCCCCTATAATGGGTAATTTCATCAGTAGTAATTCAAAGGTCTTAAAGAAACTAGAGAGGAGTCCAACTGAGTCGTACAATGAGCACCTTGGGGGCTCCAGAGGTGACCCTGAGGCCTTTCTGGATCACCAGCAGCTGGGACACTCTGCTAGGATGAGACTGGCTTCTTGGTTTCAGTTTTGATCCACTTCTCTGGCTGTGAACACATTCCAGAGCCTCCTTACCTCTACTTTGATGGCACAGCGGCCAATAGCACGCACAGCCTTGCGCACGAAATCCACATCCACTTCTGTTGCATATTCCTTCAGCTCTGCCAACACCTGTGGCCCAGACAGAGAAAACAGGTTGGAGGACCTGATGGAGCAGCAACTTGGAACACTCCTGGGTAAGTAAGAATTCAGAGATCTGAAGGTTGGGACTCTGTCCCTTGCTTGATGTGGAAAGCCCAGGGAAGGAGGGAGGGAGAAAGGGAGGGAGAAAGGCAAGGAGGGAGGGAAGGAGGGAGGGAGAGAGGGAGAGAGAGAGGGAGGGAGAGAAGGAGGTAAGGAGGGAAAAAAGGTAGGAAGGAAGGAAGGAAGGAAGGAAGACAGCTGTCAGATGCCCCAAAAAGAAGGTAGGGCATCAGTAGCTGGCTACACTGCTATTGGTTTAGGCCGATCTGGCTAACACATCCAGCTAGCACTTTTCTTTTCTTTTTTTTTAAATGATGCTAGGAAATCAAACCGAGGGTCTTCGGGAATGGCACAGCAGTTAAAGTGCTTGCTTTGCAAGCTCAAGGCCCTGAGTTCAATTCCCCAGCACCACATAACACCAGGCTTGGTTGCACATGCCTGTAAATCCCAGCACTTGGGAAGCTGAGGCAGGAAGATTGCCATGAGTGCAAGGCCAACCTGGGCTATACCAGTGAGTTCAGGTCCAGCCTGGGCTACAAAGTGAGACCTGTTTCAAAAACAAAATAAAACAAAACAAAAAAAGAAACCCAGGGTCTCATGCATGCTAAACAGATACTCTATCACCAAGGTACATCCCAAGTCCCAACCACTACCCACTACTTTTAATGATCTGATGATAGGCAAGAACAGGAAGAATTATTTTTCGATACTAGGGATTGAACCTAGGACATTTGCACTGAGCTATAATCCTCAGTACTGTATTTTGAGATAGGATCTTGCTAAGTTGTACTTGCAATCTTCTTGCCTCAGCCTCCCAGAATTATGGGATCAAAGGAATGTGTCATTTTTTTTTAACTTTCCAAGCTATGGCCCCCATGTAAATATACGATTTAGGAGATGAATTGCTAAGGAGAAGAATAATGAGCTGACCCATGGAGAGCCACCAGTTGGTAACGAAGCTGGCTGACACTGAAGCCCACGCCCTGCACTACCGCACTCTGCCCACCTGGGCGATGTTGGCCTGGGAGGCCAGGCGGATCATGATGTCTAGCTTCTCCAGCTTCACGTAGATGGGGTCGTTGTACTTCACGAAGAAGACTTTCATCTCATGCTTCAGAATCTCAGGCCTGGGGGCAGAAGAGCATGCCCAGAATAACAACAACAATGACAAGGGCAGAAGTCACATGAGGAAGGGCCTCCATGTTTCCTGGGTTACGTGGGGGTCCGGGTTGAAGGCTGACTGCCAGGGAGGCAGAGACACCACCATGGCTGCACACCTCCGTGGAGAGAGACCCTGATGAGACGGAACACGGCTCCTTCTGGCTCCCACATGAGCATCACAGGAAGAGAAAGCAGCACAGCCAAGAGACAGTTCACATTCGAGGGCACTAGGGACCAGGCCAGGGTTCCCACTCCAGTCTGCGACCTCAGGCCTCTGTTTTCGTACCCATAACATAGGAATGGCACCACAAGAAAGCATTCACACTGCAGGCCTGAGTCTGCTGGCTTGGAAGGTCACTCAGCTGCAGAAGCGTTCACACTGTTCCCTGAATGGTAAAGGCAGTCGACTGTGCTGTGCTTAACCCCTGCTTTTATTATTATTTTTTTTTTGGAGTCTGAAATTTGGAGGGTATACTCAACGAAAACCTTGGGTGCTCAGTCTGGTAGAGTCACCGGTGCAGAAACATGCCACATGTGTTCTACTTTTTTGCTTGGGCAAAGTGTGCTTTCTGTGACAACGCCCTCCCCTCCCCCAACCAAGAGAGGGAGGAACCACAAGGAAGCCTCTCATGGATTCTTCCAGACTACTGTGTCCTCCTTTATGATCCAGCTGTGTGTTGTTAGTAAGTCACTTATAAATCTAAGTGTAGCTTATATGCGGAGTCCCATGAGACTCTAGTGAAAACTGGGACATCAGAGTGATCCTGGGGACCCTGACACAGACACTTACTTAATAGGCTGGCCGTG
Organism: Ctenodactylus gundi; assembly: GCA_004027205.1. Taxonomy (NCBI): domain Eukaryota; kingdom Metazoa; phylum Chordata; class Mammalia; order Rodentia; family Ctenodactylidae; genus Ctenodactylus; species Ctenodactylus gundi. The sequence continues at coordinate 134,636 of PVKB01000594.1, read as the reverse complement.
AAAGTTAGACTTGAAGCATCAGCGTGATGGATGCCTGTCTCACGGAAGGCACTCGCCAGGCAGAGGCAGCCATGGGGTGAGCACGTCCATACGCATTATGCTCCTCCTTCAAAGGCAATGCCTTTCTGCCTTCAACTGACACCACCCATGGTGCTTTTCTTAGACAAGGAAACCTCAGAGAGGTTGCACAGCTTGCACTAGGTCACACACTAACAAAAGTGGGAACAAGACAACAGTCACCGCCAAACTCCTATGTCCTTTCCAGGAAAGAAACCAAAAATGTGAAAACAAAATGACAACTCAAACATATCAAACATTTTTTTCTATCCTCAAGGGATGAAGACAGAGGATAAAGAAAAGAGAAGATAAGGCAGACAGAGGAGTTACTCAGGGCTGTTGTGCAGGCTATAGGGCGGTACTGGCCAAGAGAGAAGACTCTGTCATGCCCAGGACTGAAGTGAACAGGAAAGCCTGTCCTGGGTAGCTGAAAGATGGTTTCTGCAACCAGGACTCAGCAAAAGCTGACCAAACATGTGTCAGGGATGAGGCGGGCCATGCCTAGAAAATACAGATAACTTCTTAAGAGATTTACCATGTTAAATATAGCATGGGGAGTCATTTAGATTGATCTGGATCTACAAATCCCTACCCTTGTTAAATCCAGTCACACAGGGCGCTGGGGTTTAAAGGGTCTACACTATAACTCAGAAGCCTGAGTCTTGCTGCTAAGCATAGGCATCTGGAAAGCTTTCCCATATTTACCTCCTAAAGCTTTGCACATGTCTAAGTTTCATCAGCAGTTCGAGGACCCAAGTGTGTACTGAGAACCTGACCATGGTACAACGCAGATGATATGTCACCTTCCAAGACAGAGTAACTGTGAGAGGCTGTTCTCTGTGCAGCCTGCTCCTAGCAATGGCATCTATTATAATATACAGATATGTAGCAGTTAGTGGCTGTTGCCAAGTCCTGATCACTAAGCGAGCCACTTGACAAAAAGGGCAAGAGTAGAACTCAGGAAGCCAATCCCACCCCTAGAACCACAGGACTCTACAACTCAGGCACAACTCAGAGGGAGGAAGGGATCATTCCACAGAAGGTTCAGACCCAGGGCTGCTCAATGTGTTTCCGCCACTGTCTGTCCACTCCATGTATCAGACCACCTCCCTTAAGAGTGGAAGCTGATAGGACAATGAGGGAAATGGGCTGCACAGCACTCTGCTAACTCTGTTCTACACTTGCCTGGGCCTCATGGCTGATGTTCAAGTCCAAGGGATCCTCTTCATTTTCACACTCTACAACCTCAGGGCACTTGACTAAAGCAATGGACTCTGTTCCCAGGAAAAATGCATATGTGCACACAAAGAAAAACTGATATTCATTCCTGGAGGACTCTGAATTCTGAGCCATCCACTGCCCAGGAGAAGCACATGCTTGCCTTTATCTAGCCTGCTCCACAAGGCTTATAGGCCAGGACTTCTCAACGGCATTGTTGACATTTTGGGCCAGGACAGTTCCTTGTTGTGAAGGACTGTCCAGCATTTTAGGATGCTGAGTAGTGTCCACGGTAACCACCCACTAGGCGCCAGTAGCAGTTTCTAGTTGTAACAGCCAAAAATGTCTCCAGACATTGTCAAATGGTGCCTTGGTTGAAAATCTCAGGGTTAAGGATTTAGATTTTCTACACAGTGACAGGTCAGTTTCCCTCAAGAGCCCCTGTTCCTACAAGAGTACCTACACACGTATGTGTGTGAGTGTGTAGCAGCCTCAGTACCTTTTCTGCACGATGAGGTTAATGTTGCGCAGAGCCACATACTGCAGCTCTGGTTCAGCTGACAGCAATGTGACCAGTGGTGGGGCCAGCTTCTTCAGTAGCGTGCCATAGTAGTCCAGGTCCTTAGACAACATCTCCATGAACTTCATCAGCACTTTTACAGCTGAGAGCACCACAGCAGAGTTGGCATGGGAGAGCCTGGGTGTGACCCGCTCACAGATGCTGGGGTCCAGCCATTCCAGCCAGGCAGAGAGAAGAGACAGACAAACAAAAAGGTCTTATTTTTAGTTATCAAAATAATATATCTTCTGTAAGGAGAATATCTGGATCCTGGATCTGCTACCTACTAAATGGCCCCAAATAGGATCAAACTACTCTGAGCCTCAGGGTCCTCATCTATAAAGCCAAGGTGATGACGTTTATCTCACAGGGTGGCTGGGGGCGTAAGTGAGGTAACACATGCAAAAAATGAGTACAACAGTCAGGCACTGGAGACAGATACTGATAATCCCATCACTTGGGGAGGGTGAAGCAGGATTATTACAAATTCAAGTGAAGCCTAGACAACTAGAGAGATCCCGTCTCAAAAAATAAAGGCTGAGCTTCCAGTTGCAATCATTTTTATCAGGCAAGTCTGCTGGCATGTTATTTTTAAAATTTTATTTGTAAGAGTTGTCTTTAATGATTATGTGAATAATATTATTATTTTGTGATTGCATTTCTCAAAAAAGGGAAATTTTTAGATCATTTTTATTTTTATATTTAATTTTTTTAAAATTCTGTTTATTTATTTTGAGACAAGGTCTCACTCTATGATATAGGCTGGTCCTAAGTACACTATGTCAACCAGCTGGTCTTGAACTCTAGGCAGTCCTTCTGCCTCTGCTTCCCAAGTGCTGGGATTATAGGTGTGCACCACCAGGCCCAGCCTATGTGGTACTGGGAAATCAAACTCAGGGTCTGTGCTTGCTAGGTGAATGCTTTAAGCACTGAGCTATGCCTCTGGCCTTGTTAGATCATTTTTAATGGGGTGGGGGGAGCGGGGAAGACTGAAGACTAAAGTATAGCTTAGTTTGAAGGCCCCGAGTTCAATTTCCAGTTCTGAAAACAAAGATAAAAACAAAAATAAACAACAGAAAAAGAGTACAGTGCCAGCAAGTATTCTCCAAATGCCAGGTCCCTCTTTTCCCCTGTACTTTCAGGTGTTTAAAAGGGGCAGGATATCATGTTGGTTAAGACAGGGAGTCAAGCCAGACATGATGGTACACACCTATAATCCTAGTACTATGGGAGACTAAGAGAAGTTATTATGAAAAATAAAAAAGGGCACCAGGGATGTAGCTCAGTGCAAAGGCCCTGGGTTAATCCCTGTAACTACCTCACCGCCCCCCCTCCAACACACACAAAGCACAGGAAGTCAGGTAAATCCCAGCTGGGTAACCAGCACAACTCGCCTTACCCCTCTTTTTTTAAGACAGAATTTCCTCATCTGTAAGGTAGTGGACCATGATGAAATATCTTTCACAGAGTGTTTTAAAGATTACTTATTGTTTAGAAAGCACTCAGTAGAGGCTCACACACTCCGAAACAAAAGCATTTGCTGTCCTTCTGTTTATCTCTTTAAGCAGCCCATGTGACTAGGATCTTGCCAGCTCCCAAGTCAGGCCTTGTATGTGCCAGAGTAAGCAGTGAGCAGTGAGTCATATTTCTTTCAGGATCTCCCACCAGTCACACCTGTCTGAAATCACATTACTGACTACGTGGTGTGGGGAGTCTCGCTCACCTTTGGGCCTCACGGTCGTCCTTGGGTGTGTAGTTGGCCAAGCAGTCTAAGATGAAGATCTGGCCCCACTCAGTGCACTCATTCAGGGCTGTCAGCAGCTTGTTGATAGACTGGGGGTTCAGGTCAAGCAGATTGCTGCTGGGGTGAGACTCAGCGATCTCTGAGAGGGCAGCCACCGCATTTGCCACCACCTAGTTTGGAGAGAAGAAGTAAAGAGGCTAGGGGTGCTGCATCTAGGCTAAGGGCAGAGGGGCTAATGACACTGGCTAGTGAGAGGTGTGAAATCCTGAAAGACATATGACCTCACTGGCAAAGTGTGGAGCCCTGAGGCCCACTCCAAGCACTCCACTGACTCCTTTGCAAATTAGAACTAAAGTAAGTGTGCTTGCCACTGAAAACTAAACAAAACCAAGAAACCTGCAACTCCAAATCCTAGTAACCCAAGACCTTCCACCTAACAGCTACAGAAACTCACCCAACAGCTTTCTACTGTGCTGCTCAGAACTAGATTTCTGAAGACATCCTCAAGGCAGCTGGGAATGAACAGGGCTTGAGGTATGGAGCGGCTGGCCAGGTAATGCTATTGGCCCTCACCCACTTCCATCAGAGCAGCAGTTTGGCTGTATGTTCTGCAGTACTTTCAACTTTTCCCTAGACAAATGGCGCTCCAAAGACCTCTGTAAGGTTTGCTCAGTGCTCAGGAATGATCAGTGTTTCTGTAGGATACACAATGGTGATGGCTTGGCTCAGGGGTTTCATATTTCAGTTTAAATAAGACCTGCCAAACTGTGCCCCCCTTTTCCAAACAGCCCTTTAAAATGCAGCTATCTGCATGCACAAGACTAGATTTCCCTGTCACACTAAGGTTGATTCTACAATTCTACAAAGATGGGTAGAAGGTAAAACAACCACCATGTTCATAGCTTACAGATAAGTGTTGGTGCTGAGCTGGTGACAGTGGCAGTGACTGAAAGGGGAAAGGCACAACTACTGACTGAACACTCACAATGTACCAAGCCAAGCCAAGCATGCTACCTTGCCAGCACGCCTGCTCATCACAGAGAATAAGATCCATCTTATTAATGAAAAAAAGAAGGTTCTGGAAGGTTAGATAGCTTGCTCACAGTCATGAGTTAGTTGGCAAAAGTGTATAGAAGAGACTCAGGTCTAGCTTCCAGCAAGGACAGTTCTGGAACCACCAAAAGGAATGAAAACAATCAGCCCATTCAGTAGGGCTCTGACTCTAGCAACTGGGGACTGAGTGGCAGAGGCCCAAGCCAAGGTCTTCCCAAACAAACTCAAAGGTGGTGGGGTGTCATGATAAATGGCCAAGTGTAGCAATAGCATACCATGGGGTTGGAGTCAGAGATGAGGTCTTTAAGGGTGTCCAAGAACCCTTGATCCTCTACCAGCTGGGCATTGATGTCATGGAGTTTCGCTACACACACGGCCGCTGTCTTGCGCACATATGGATCCTCATCCTTCAGGCACTTCCGGAGTGGCTCACACAGGTACTCTGTAATCTTGTCGACGCGGATGCAGCCCATAGTCCGTACAGCCAGGGCCCGGATGAGGGGGTTGGGGTCTTCACAGTCCTGAGGAGAACCAGAGGCAGGGACAAGATGGAGCCGTCTGTGGCTTCCTGTTCTTCCTGGCCTATAGCTCTGATCCCTGCCAGGCTGAGCATCATCAGGTACCTGCTGTGGGATCTCCAACAAGGTCAATGCTATATGGTGAACACATAAGATATACAATACTGTTGCTACTTCACAAGTGAGGAAGTTAAGGCTCTCTGTAAGCTTATCCAAAATTACAGAGCATCATCATGATTCAAACCCACCTCCACCTAGACCACAACCCTCAATCTTTCCCCTACACAAAACCCCTCATTTTCTGATAGGTGAACATCCATGGAGAAAGTGAAGCCAAGGTTCAAGTCCTATTTTGCTCATCATCTGTCACCATCTGGAGGATAAAAAAAATGTATAAAAAGAAAAATCTGGAAGAACAGAGCAGTTCCTATGATGAAGCTGACAATTGGCCCTGGCAAAAGATAGAGTAATCCCTACGTCCTCCTGGGGAATGGGGCTTCAACAGGCCTGGCACCACCTTACAGGGAATGAGTAAGGCTGGGCCTTGGCATCTGAGGTTGTGCAGAGAGAGGGAGCCCTCTGCTGGATGGAGGAGGCTTTCACCCAGGACCAGAGGGTGCTACCTCAGAGGACATGGGGAAGTGAGTCCCACTGAATTCCTACTCACCTTCACAAAGGTGTTGACAGCCATAATGGCCATGTCGGGCTGACTTTTGGCATAGTTCATCAAGTACAGGTACACCAGTTTCTTCAGCTCCAGGTTGTCTGTCTGCATGCAGTTCACCACATCAGGGAAGAGGGCACTGAAAGGCCAAGATGATATGAGCACAGGGCAAGCTGAAAACAGGAACAGCAAGATTTTTAGGCAGCTAATTTTGGGTCAAGGGGACAGTGTGCAGGAAGGAAGGAGAAAGACAAACAGTATTTTCTGGTAAAAGGAAGCATCAGGTATGGTGTTACCATGAACATCTGATAGCAGGATTTTTTTCCCCTCAATACCAGGGATTGAACCCAAAGCCATACAGATGGTAGGCAAGCACTCTGCTACAGAAATCTACCCTGGTGCCAGGTCCCCTCCTCTTATGTGGTACGGGGATTGAACCCAGGGCCTTCACACTGAATAATATTACCAGCCTTGTTATTTATTAAAACTATTTTTTTAAAAAACAGATCTTGCTCTGTAGATCAGGCTGGTCCTGAACTCAATACACTGCCCAGGCTGCTCAAACTCAAAACAATCCTCCTGCCTCCTAAGAGCCGGGATTACAAGAATATGCCACCATGCCCAGCTCTTTATATTTCACTTTTTGAGACAGGGTGTTGCTAAACCACTAAGTTGGCCAGGTTGGGCCTGAACTTTTGATTCTCCTGCTTCAGCCTCCTGAAGTGCTAGGATTACATGTGTGAGTTACCATACCCAGCATAAAAGGTGATTTTAAGAGCAAAAGGAAGTCCTTTATTCTTTTTACAGAGTTCTAACATGGACATCAAACTCAGTTCTAACTCTTGTTAGCCGTACAATGCTACGATCCTCCTTCAGCCTGAGTCTGTTTTCACATTTGTAACAGAAACTTACTTCAGGGATGAGGGTGCAGCTCAATGACAGAGCACTTGCCTAAGCATGTGTAAGTTGGATTTCCAGCACCATAAAAAAGAAAAAGAAATTTACATCACAGGTCCACTGTAAAAATTAAACAAGACAGCATACTTGTATCTGGAATGTGCTGCATAAATGAGAACAGTTCTTTTTTCCTCCTACTAACTTAGTGACCCCCTATGTTGAGGGGCTGGCTCTGGAGGGTCACAGGCAAGTAGGGCCTGACGGTAGTAACTGTGTGGGCAAACGCAGGAGAGTCTAAAGGACATCAGGGATGAGCCATGCTGTTTTCACGATAGGAGCCAGGTCTGACACTGACTAGGAACTAGCACGGCACAGAGGAAACACATACTTTCGTCAGAATGGTTCTAAGCACTTGTCATACCTCTTCTCAACTAACATCTCTATGAAGTCAGGACAGTAATTTCATGTTACAGACAACACTAAAGTTCATAAACGTCAACGTGGTTGAAGAGCCAGATCAGACACCAAAGCCTGTCTTCATAACCTTTACATACCATCTTGGGTAGAATCTGGGTAGAATCCTTCCCAACATGATATTCCAGAGTCACAGGTCCTAGTCATGTCCCCCACCGCCCTTTTGAGACAGGATCTCACTCTGTAGTCCAGGATGATTCTGAGCTCATTATATAGCCCAGACTGGTCTCCAACTCAGCAGAAATGCTCCTGCCTCAGCCTCCTGAGTGCTACGATTACAGGCATGTGCCACCACACTAGGCTTATGTGGTGCTGGGGAATCGAACTCATGTACTTAGCACTTGCTAGGCAAGTGCTTTAACCACTGAGGTATTCCTCCAGCCTCTCTCTCTCTCTCTCCCTCTCCTCTCTCTCTCTCTCTCTCTCTCTCACTCTCTCTCTCTCTCTTTCATTTCTTTTTTCAGTGTCTTGCTCTACAGTTCAGGCTAGACCTGAATTCCCTATGCAGCACAGGCTGGCCTTGAATACGTGGCAATCTTCTTGCTTCAGTTTCCCAAGTGCTGGAATTACAGGCATGCAGCACCATATCTAGTTTATGTGGTGCAGTGAAACAGAACCCAGGACCTTATACTTGCTAAGCAAGCATTCTGACCATCGGACTACACCCTAGCCTCTCTTTTCCTTTTTCCTGGTCTTTATGCTGAGCTGTACTTCCAGGCTTTTAAAAATTTTTTGAAATAGGGTCTTGCTACATTGTCCGGGCTGGGCTCAAATTTGCAATCTTTCTGCCTTGGCTTCCTGAGTGCTGAAGGTGTATGCCACAATACTTGATTCACAAGCCTTACTGAGATGCACGGATCAATTTTCTGTCTCTGAAATTATTGTTACTATTTTTGTACTAGGAATTAACTCAAGACCTTCACATGGAGCTATATCTCTAGCCTTTTTTGTTTTTGAGACAGGGCCTCATTAAGTGGCCCAAGTGGGCCTTGAATTTATAATTCTTTTGCCTTAGTCTCCCAAATGCTGGGATTATAAACATAAGCCATTGTGCCTCACTCCTTCTTCTTTTTTTCCCCATGGATATATGAATTACTTATTAACAGAAAAGGCCTATGGACTCATTTCTTCTTGGACACATCCATAGTATGGTCATGGTGTTCAGTGGTCTTGGTGCGTTGGCCACAGACACGAAAGCCCTGAAAATGGCGCAGCCGCCTGTGGGCCTGGATCTTCTTCAGTTGTTCCAGATCTTCACAGAGCTTGTTGTCTAAACCACTGGCTAGAACCTGGCTGTATTTTCTATCTTTGACATCTTTTTGTCTGTTCAAGAACAACCAGGTATTTTGTACTGGTGTGGATTTTGCATAATAGTGATCATTAACTCCACCTCATCTTCAATGAGTTCTCCAGCCAATGTCTGCCTTCCTCAACACCACATAAGCATATCTTCACCCCACACCCTTAATGGCAGTGATAGTAAAAGTTATTTTCTGCTGCCCATCGACGTTGGTGTTGAGTACCAACAAAATGTGCTGGAACTTCTCAGGGATCACTAGACACATGGTGGCTTGTAGGACTCCCTCATTCCTTCTTAATTCTTATGCTTTTCCAGGTAAGGACATGGCAACAGAAACTTAAGAAATCCAAGTGAACTTCCTCAGTCCTAAGAGGCAGGAGTTCAGCAGAGCTGAACCAGATGGATCACGATGATGCAAGGGGAAGAAAAGGGAATGAAGGAAACGCAGGAAGAGTACTGAGGAGCCTAACAGGTTCCCTCAGGCCTATTATATCAGCAAAACAAGCTCTTTGGGGCAGAACAAAGATGTTTTCTTTGTGAGGAGCTGTTCTGGCTTCAGTGTTCTGGCTGAAGGAGAACACCTTTGTTCGGGAAGGAATCAGACTTGGAAGGTAGCCCAGTTTTCCAGCAAATGTCTGATCCTTCAGAACTTTGTCCTCAGCAGGTCTCTGCATAATCGTTTCTCCTGAGTTGCTGGCAGGAGAGTCTTGCTGAAGGTAACAACTGGACGGGCAAACGTAGGGGAGTCTAGAGCAGTGTCAAAGTGATGCATTCAGCACTCAGTGCCAGGCTTCTAAGCACGGAGCTGGGAATCATGAGTGGAGAGAACTGGATCTGGGCAAAATCAGCCTGATTCAGATTTCAGAAGGGTTGGGCCTGACTCACAGTTCTGCCATTAACTATGATGGTTAGTAGTCATTTTCTCTTTGTTTCTTTGGCAGTAAAAACATCATTGTTTACAAAAGAAATTCTAAGGCACTATTAAGAACACACACTGAAAGTGTTCAGCAGGCTTGCAAGCCCTGTGAAAATATTAAGTTGTCATAAAATCTGTCCCTACCTTTGAGTACTTTACAATCCAGGCAGGTAAAAACAAGTGCATGTTAGCATGAGAAAGGTCTATGTTCAGAGAACACAAATTCTGAGTTCATGGGAGCAGCCAGGGGTCATGAGGAAGGCAATAGGGAGAAGGTGGGTGAGGAAGGGAGTTGTATAGTTGGGTCCAGTACAATAGTGCACTCCTGTAATCCCAATACACACGAGGCAGAGGCAAGAGGATCGAAGGCCAACCAGGACTACACTGCAAATTCAGGCCTAGTCTGGACTACAGAATAAGACCTTGTCTCAAAAATCTAACCAAAACTGAAACCAAAAACCCCCAACGAAATAGACAAACAGAACAAAGAGAAAAATATAAGAGGAAACATGGATCTCTAGGTACTCTAAAAAAGGATCTAAAGTGGACCTGATGTGGTGGCACACGCCTGTAATCCCAGCACTCAGACGCTGAGGCAGGAGGACTGACGTGAGTTGAGGCCAGTCTGGACAATGAAGTGAGTTCAGGATCAGCCTGGACTATACAAGACCCTGTCTAAAATAAACAAATGAATAAATAAAAAAGAGTGAACCTGAGCTATGAATCTTGGATTGGGGGTATGGAGTGAGTGAGTGAGTGTGTGTGTGTGTGTGTGTGTGTGTGCGCGCGCGTGCATGCGCGGGATCTATGAATCTTGGATTGGGGGTGTGGAGTGAGTGAGTGTGTGTGCGTGGGCGCGCTTTTTGCTTTTGAGACAAGGTCATATTAAATTGCCCAGGCTGTGCTTCAATCTGTGATTCTCCTACTTCAGCCTCCCAGAGTTCTGGATTATAGCACTGAACCACCAGGCCTGGCTTAGATAAGACTGATTGATTTTTCAAGGGAGGGTCTCATTCTATAGTCCTGGCTGGTCCTGAACCTACTACATAGCACAGGCTGTCCTCAAACTCACGGCAATCTTCCTGCCTCAGCCCTCCAAGTGCTGGGATTATATGCACATGCCATTATACCCAGCTAATTTTTTACATGGTGCTGAGCAAACTAGGGTCTTGCTTATGCTAGGCAAGCACTCTAACCACTGAGATACATCCCAGCCCTTGGAGGGGATTTTAAGCAATGGGAAAATAATCTGAGAAAACAGGTAATCAAGACAGCCCAAAACCGTCAGCAAAAGCTATGGCAGCCATTCTACACGTGATATGTCCCAGCTATCAAGCTGAAAACTGGTAGCAAATTACAGAAATCCAACCTGCAGATATATTTTACTTGGACCACATTAATTATGTTTAATATCTTCTGGCAATTTAAAATGTGTTTTAAAATGAAAAATCCAGGGCTGGAGGAATGGCTCAGTGGTTAAAGTGCTTGCCTAGTAAGTGCTAGATCAAGCACTAAGTACCTGAGTTTGATTCCCTACAACCACATAAGCCAGGTGTGGTGGTGTACACTTGTAATCCCAGCACTTGGGAGGCTGAGACAGGAGGATTGCTGTGAGTCCAAGGCCAGCCCAGGTTCCATAGTGAGTTCAGGACCAGCCTGGGCTACAGAGTGAGACCCTGTCTCAAAATAAATAAATAAAATAAAATGAAATGAAAAATCCACATTTTCTGGCTTTTAGTTTGCTCTGTTTTCTTAAATCAGTAGGCCTGGCCATACTAGGTTCATCTTCCTCAGGCAGTTCCGATCCTCAGGAGCTTCTGCACGGCTCCCGCCTACCATGCCCACTCTACTACCACTTGCTGTCTTTTCAGCCCAGTCGGCTTCACTCATCCCACTACCGCCTGACCCAACAGTGTTTGTGCTCATGACTCCTGTGCAACAAAACCTTCAGCTTGCAGAGGAGGTGCCCAAGGGCAGCTCTGTGAGGGGAAACGCAGGTCCCTAGGTACCTTAAAGGAGAGATCTGAACTGGAGCCAAGCATGACCCCTCCTCCACCACAATCTGGCCAACACCCAGCTTATTTCTGCACACCTGACATCTTTGCCCACGGTCATCGAGGCAATCACTTTCTTTACTGCTTCCTTCTTCTTCTCTTTCTTGTCACTGTTGAGCTCTGCCTTCAGCTCGAAGATCTCCCCTGAGAAAAGAAGGTAGGCATGAGCCACCCAACCTGACCCTGGCAGGGCACCAGTCACTGTTCCCAACTTCCCAGGAGCTTCAGGCAGGCAGAGGGCAGCCTCTTGGCCCCCGAAGGAACACACGAGAGGGAAGAATTGTTCAGGGAGAAGCTTGAGGCCATGCTGGATTGAAGCAGGAGGAACTGGGGAGGTTATAAAGATACAGAAGGAGGTAAAAGGCACATAGGCAAGGTCTGTTCAGCTAGATGGCTAAAAGCATAGAGGAACACAAAGCTCCCCTCAGCTACTGCCTCACCACAGGCCCACCTCAAGGTTAAGTACAATTGGACTGGGTGCTTAGAGATTGTGATGAGAGGGCAAGATCTGACAGACCCCACACGTAGGCTTTTTCTATTTTCCTAGAACCTCAAGTTCAAACAGCTGGCTCAGAGTTTCACTTCCTGAGCCATAAGTTGCTACTCAGCTCAGAAAGTGGGGATTCAGCTGCTCCACAAAGGCTTCAGCACACAATAAACTGTTCTTAAGAACCTGATCACGTGGAAAAAGGAAATGAGGAAGTAGGGGTGTCCTGGGCCCTGCCACAGAGAAAGTCATGACCTGCTAGGTCAGAAGGGTCTGAGCCTTTCCTTGAGTCCAGTGCCATATTAACTTTTTCCCATGCCCTCTCTCATTTCATTTTCACAGCAACTCTGCATTTCTCAATTTATAGATGAGTAAATGGAGTCTCTATGAAATCCTGTAACTTATTACTAGCAGGTGACAGAACCACGACTCAACAATAGGCCTGTCCCCTCTCAGCCACTGTGCCTGGGCCTACCTAGAACACTCCTTTGCCCCTCGGAACCTGTTTCCTTACCTATCTTCTCTCCCTTGACTGGGGTGATGAATTCTCTCATTTAACACCCAAAAGTGCCCTGCATACCTGGTTGCCTAGTGCTCAGTGGTCTGTGTTAGGACTGCCCACTCTTACTTCTGGGCTTCCTTCTCATGTTACATGGGATGGAGGTTGAGCAGGGACTTTTACATATGGGAAAGTGCTCAGAAAGTTCGAGGTGGATATATCTTGAGGAAAAGAAAAATTAGTAGATTTTTATCATGACCAAACAATGTGAGGCTCAACAGAGAATTTGAGATGAGAGAGAGCAAACATAGTCAATAAAGAAAATCAAAGCACAGCCCCAGAGAGGCCACACTGAGGATACTGCTCAAGGGAGCCGGGAAGAATGTATAGATCTTGCAGCTCATATTTATCAAGAAACATGTGCCTTTCTCCTCCAAGAGAGTGAAGGGCGTGTATGCTTGCTCTGGTCTAGGTTGGGTCTCTGGGACCCATCAGACCAGCACTATCTTGACTCTAGACTCCTCTGCAGGTCTGCCCCTGCTTTTCTCAGTGTGTGACTAAATACTGTACAACTGCTATCAAATGATGGGTCTAGGCTTGAGGCTGGTAGGTGAATCCAAGATCTGACCATTTATGAAATATTTCCTTTCTCTAACAGGCTCCCAAATCTAGTAAATCAAGCCTGTCTCCTTAACCACCTAAAGGCACTCACTCTCCCTCCAAATCTCCGCCCCCTTTTGCCAGGCTCAAGTACCAACATGCCTCACCAGAGCCACGGCACTGGTCCCCTTGCTTCCCTTCAGCCCTTTATTAGTATTTGCCTCGAAAAAAAATTACCTGCCTCATACCTTCCCTCATTTAAAAATCATGAGTAATGTCAGATTCAAAATTTCAATGCAGAAAAAAAAAGATTTTACAAAGCAGGCATCTCTCTCCAGACAATATTCTCAAAAGAAAACTCACCCCCAAAAAAATCACACCACTGACACTCCATAGTGGGCACTAAAGGCACGCCCTGACCTGGCTCACCAGCCCATCCACTGATCCTTACGTGCCTCTCCCACCTCTTCTTGCATCATACTCCTTGGAGAGCTGTAGCCAACAGCTTTCCTTTCCCTTTCCAGGATGAATCATGGGCAGAGCACTTGCTTCCTCCCTTATCTGTCCCTTTACCTGGCTACCTCCACTTACAGCTCTCCCACAGACCAATGAGCCTACCACTCATTAGTGTGATTACTACTCAATAGACACTTTTTCCAGCGACTCCCTGCCTGTCTCTGTCCCTGCACATAGTATGTGCCCCATAATAATGACTGGAGCCAAGCACAATGCAGCACATCTGCAGTCCCAGCTACTTGGGAGGCTAAAGCAGGAGGATTACTCAAGCCTAGAAGTTCGAGGTCAGCCTGGGCAACACAGCCAGGCAGTCTCTTAAAAACAAAACAAGAATGAATGGCTGGCACAAGCCTATAATCTCAGGAGCTCAGGAGGCCAAGGCAGGAGGACTGTAGGTTTGAGGCCAGCCCGGGCAACTTGGTGAAACTGTTTCAAAATAAAAAAATAAAAATATTAAAAGGGCTGGGGATGTAGATCAGTGCAAAGGCCCTAGATTCAATGCCTAGTATCACAAAAAAGTAACAGAACAAAACAAATACTAGTTGGATAAATAAATCCAAAGATTTTAGAATTCTGTCTACAAGGTGCTCTTTCCATCTGGTCAGCAGGCATATGTCAATCTTATTTGGAAGGAAGGAAGGCGGAAGGAAGGGCTGGCTAAAGAAATACAGCGTTAGAACCATACATCCTCCATTTCCTTAAAAGTAAAAGGAACTCAAATCCTTAACAATACAAGCCTAGCTTAGCAATTTCAGCGTAGTAACTCAACTGACTTAATACTGAGTCATCAGATTATTGGGAAGTATTTGCGATAATGCCAAATAAAAAACAGGATGGGAACTCTGATTGTAACCACGAAAACACATACTCAGGGATAAAGACCAGATACACTTGAACATGCACAACTCCCTCCCTCTCTCACTCTCTCTCTCTCTCTCTCTCTCTCTGTCTCTCTCTGTCTCTCTCACTATGGGGCTACTGACAGGACCATGTTTCCTTTCCCCACTGGAAAAAAAATATTTTAAGCTATGGGAAACAAAAGGAGCCTTTTTCCCCATACTTGGAAGTAATGTTCTTCCCATCCTGAGTTCAAAAAGAAGCAATCAATTTTCTTCCCATTACCAGGTTCAAGTTTCTGGATCTACAAGTCAAAGAAGATCTAGGGCTAGCCCTACCCATTGGTGCCTATGGGCCTCCTGCTCATCCCTGCTCCCTCCCAGGCAGCAGGCTGAAGAATTAGGCAGGGAAACCATAGGACTGGCCCACGATGAACACATAGTACCTTTTTTGGTCGTGGTGAAATATTTCGAGTCCGTCATTTTGGTCCCTTATCTGTGGCTGGACTCTGAAAGACAGAGAGGATAAGAGAGACTCTGAGCTGTGTTCCACTCCATTTTCAGTTAGGATGCACAAAGTGGGAGGAGGATTCAGCACACACGAAGTAGAGGAAGATAGCTGCTTATCTCTTTATGGAGCAAATGAATCTGTTAGACAGTGGCAGATTAGATTTTAGAAGGTAATTCTAAGGAATCTATCAAATTTTTAAATGTGCATAATGACTCAGCAATTCTAGGAATCTCTCACAGAAATATCTGCATAAGGACACACGGTATCCATAATGAGGCACCACTGAGAATACTTTACATGACTATCAATAAAAGAATGGTTAGGTACTGTGGAAGAGACCACAAATTAAAAAGCACTTAAGAGTCAGTGACAGCAGCCCATCATGGTGCTCATCCTACCCACAGATGCTCTCACTGATTCACACATTTACTCATTAAAACTTCCTAAAGGGCTGGAGGAAGGACACAGTGGTTAAAGTGCTGGCCCTGCAAGCTCAAGGCCCTGAGCTTGATTCCCCAGTACTACATAAAGCCAAGTAATCCCAGCACTCGGGAGGCTGAGGGAGGTGATTGCCGTGAGTCCAAGGCCAGCCTGGGCTCTATAGTGAGTTCAGGGCAAGGGTGGGCTACAGAGAGACACCCTGTCCATTTAAAATGAAATGAAATGAAATGAAATGAAATGAAATGAAAAAAAAAAAGAGAAGACTTACCTTATATATTTACACAGAGCTTGGGAAAGGCAAAGTTTAAACAGCTAGGGAGGCTTCTTCTCTCCACAACTTTCCCAAGCTAAAACAGAGATACACACTATTCTAGAGAGGGACAGAATCTACACACTGCAGACTAGAGCTCTCCCCACGTGTATCTTGCCAACTTTCTCACTGTATCTCCCAGAACATCTCCCAGCATGAAACTCATGGTATGAAGTACTGGTACAAGGACAAAGCAAGGACTGCAGCGCCCTCATTCACTCACTAAACACTTATTACTGAACATGTGCTGTGTATCTCAGTAGTTCCTCTTGGCCAACAGTGGAAAGATGAAGCTGTCCAGCTGTCAAGTCACCCTGGATACGTGGCAGAGGCTTCCAGAATTGTTCTGGCATGAAGATCATTGAGTGAGCTCTTATTAAAGCCAGGTTCTACAGGCATTAGCGCATTTAATCCTATCAATAGGGAAATGGCTTTTGACTCCATTTTAATGAGGAAACAGGCTCCAGGACATCATGTAACTTGCTCAGGTCACATGGGTTGTAAGTGGCTGGGGTAAGAGACCACATTATGTCTACCTAAGCTCTGTGTTTATGCTGTATTGACGAAAGAATTGTTTCCCTGAACTGAGGACCCCTGACAGTGGCTAAGAATCAGTTAAATAAAATAGACAGACTTGAAAAGATAATCTTCTCATCTACCTGTTGTTTTTCCTGGTATTAGAAAAACATACCTCCTTCCCCCAGTCAGACTTCTTCATTTTGTCCCTTCTGTTGCCTCTATGGAAAAGACTACAACATGCATAAACATCTTTCTATTCATTACGAGGGCTACATAAAAGGCTGGTGTGAGGTGAAGGATGTAGGAGATCATGGATCATTTCATAGTGTCTGAAAAATCATGTCCACAGAGTTCCTCTCCAGTCCAACTGTATTTTTCCAGATTTGGCTTGTATTCCTGGTAGGACAGTAGGTAGACACGCCCCATCTGAGATTCTGTTTCAGTAAACAATGGGAAACAAGTATGGACTGTCGGGGGGTTGTCTTATATTTTTTGTGGATCCTGTTAGAAGAAAGAAGTAAAAGCTTTACACACAAAACAGTAAAAAGAAAAAAGACGTTAACTCTACTTTCCGCTTGCTTTGCAAAGTTGAAAAGGGAAAGGGACGAAGGCCCTCTCCTACGGGAACTGCAGAAGAGAGGAGAAACTACTGTGTCTGATGACGAAAGTCCCACAGTGAGGCCTCTACCTTGCTGGTTCTCACAGTATAAGCTAGGGTTATTAGAGGGATCCACACAGGGAGGCCCACACAGGTCCGTCTCGCAGCTCTGTTTGCCTCTCCTTAATGCCTGGCCCAGGCCTCCACGTTCGTTGCTAGTTGTTCAAAGAAACAAAAAGGGGTCACTGGAAATTCCAGGGAAGTTCAGCTTACTCTCCGATAGCTCTGTTATGTAACTAGTCAGCATTTCATTTATTTCCATCAGGAATTTACTTAAACATCCTTTGCCCCTCACCCTCCACATAGCTAATCATTTTCTCAGATAAATTTCACCAATCTAGAAGTTCCTTCTGAAGCTGAGAACGCGAAGGAAAATGCTAACAAGATTTCTGCCGTGCCATGTAGGTCTGCTGGGTTTCAGCAGCACCAGATTTGAACACAAGTGGAAAAAGGCCCAAAGGAGGGAAGCACCTCCTTGTCAAGGCTGAGCCTAGCAAGACAGATAACTGAGGGCAAAAGAAGCTACAACTCAAAGAACCACAGCAAGTCACATAAACTTCTCCAATGTTAAATCTAGAAGGAAATAAAAGTGAACAAAACCAGGAAAAACTACAAACTATCTTAGACGTCTAACTTCAGGGCTGCTCAATTCTTTTTTTTTTTTTTTTTTTCTATAGCAGAGGAAGCCATTAGGGACTTCTCTGATCTGTAGGTACAACAGAACATCTAGGGGCCCTGATTTCCCAGGACACAACCTGCCAGCACAGATCAGAATCTGTAATATGCAAATAACCTGGAGAAAAAAAAGAGTTGGAAAGCTTCTCTTTTTGAAGATTAAAAAAAGGACAGAAGCTAAGTGTTGTGATGCCCCACCCCCACCCCCACCCCCTGGAGCTTCCGCTACTCAGGAGACCTGAGGCAAAAGGATGGTTGAGTTCAGGAAGTCAAAGGCATCCAGGACAACATAGTAAAAATAAACTGCTAAGAAAAAAAAAAAAAAAAGCTGAAGGGTCAAACCAGCACATCTGCTAACAGTCTCGCAGCACAGCTTTTGATGACACTCCTTTTATAGGTAAGCAACTATTACAAATCTGAACTACACCCTGGTACACTGGTATAGCTGCTGCACATCTCTGCAGTGTCTACACCGCAGGTCCCTCTGCAGAGGGCCCAGTGGGGCTGATGATGCAAAAATCAAATTCCTGTGAAGTTGACTGCATACCGAAAACTAAAGCAAAGGAGGAAGGGAATACTGGGAAAAGTAAAAACTCCACCTGGGCGGAAAACCACCACTAAGCATAGACTGGAAAAATACAAAACCCTCACTTCACAGTGAAAACTCCTCACAGGGGCTGATCTATTGAGAGAGGCTACCTCCTCTGTCTTTTCTCTATTTTAACGTTCCTCACACCAGTACAAATTTTGGAGCAGCCTCTTGGATGTCGATACAAGGGAGATTTTTACATTCTCTTTGCAGGAATGGAAAAACAACTTACAGCTTAGTCCTAGAGGATCTTGGGCTTGCAGATGCCATGGGAAAGATGTACTTTTCCTGGCGCTGTCAAGGTGTTCTACACTCTGTACCTCTACCATGGAAGCCAAAGGGACTAACACCTTGTTTTTGACAAATCTGATCAGGTACATGAGCCGCATTTTAAAGTAGACAGCTAATTTTTGCAAAAATGAGGTTAGTATTGCATCCTATCTTTGGAAGTAGCAGGAAACATTTTTAAAGGTAGTAACTAAAGGGAATTCTTCGTTAGAAACTGCTCTGAGAAATTTAGAACTAAAAATTGGGCTAGAGATATAGCTCAGTGTAAAGGCCCTGGGTTCAATCCCTAATACCACCAGAGAGAGAGAGAGAGAGAGAGAGAGAGAGAGAGAGAGAGAGAGAGAGAGAGAGAGGAAAATAACCTGCCCTGAGCAGTATGATGAGTCACTTGTGCTATGGAGACAGAAATCTGGGCTGGGGTTCACCTCAATTTTAGCATTCAGAGGCCAAGGATGCCTTAAGGGGATGGCAGGGTCAAAATTAAAAGATGAACACACTGAAACAATCAGTTTTACTTTTGAGGAGCCACAGCAGGTATCCCACCTCTAGTCTACCTTCCACATAAGTCCACTCCCACAAAAGATTCGACTCTAATGCTATATCCCAGGACTATTTCTTGTTAACATCACTAAAGAAATTAAGTAATACAGCCTGAGATACAGTAGTTTTCTAGGATGACAAAAAAGTTTTTGGTGTGAATCTCTGACACACTGGGAAAGGACAAAGATGTAACCAAAAAGTAGAAAAATTAGATTCTAAGAAAAAAAGCAAAGGAGAAAAAAAAAATCCTCCTAAAAACTATTTCTACGTAAAGACTGGATTTTAACCAGGCATGGTGGCACACACCTGGATTGCGAGTTTGAGCTCAGCATGGGGTATGCAGTGAGTTCAAGGCCCATCTAGAATACACAGTGAGACTTTGCTTCACCAAAACAAAAAAAAAACCTAATCTTTGGGTTTTAACCACTAAATTAGGATGAGATTTAAGAAAAAAAGTCCTCGACACTTCAATATTTTTGATTGATCATTTCTAAATATAATTTTATGAGCAAATATAGAATGTCTTTTTTCTAAGCTATTTAAATTAAAAATCTATGAACACTAAGGAAATGAATACTGAATATATTTCATTTTTTCTCCAAAGTCTCAAACTGCTGATAACAGTAGTTTTTTAAAAAGAATGAGTACTAAACTGGGGTTATGATTCACTTCATTTCTGTAACTCAATTTTTCCCTCTACCAAATGGGGATTGCCACCTGTTGCTCTATGCATTTCACATATTTCTTCCAGCAGAGGATAATGTGAGAATGAAAGCTCATAACAAAAACAAATGTAAATGGTAGCTGAGGTATAGCTTGGTGGCAAAGCATGTGTACACATGTACACATGTGTGTACAGCACTCACAAAGCACTGGCTTTAATCCAAGAACTAAACAAAGCAAACAAAAACAATATATGCAAATATCATAAATATCACGGTATTTTATTTACATGAAGTTCTAGAATAAGCAAAAGTAGCAAAACTAAGCTATGGAGACAGAGGTCAGATCAGAGGTTGGGACCATTGTGCAGCAACTGGAGTGCTTACGTAGCAAGCACAAGGCCCTGGGCTCCATCCCCAGCACCAAATAAGCCAGATGCAGTAGCGGTTATATTTTGGATCTGGAATGTCCCCCAAAAGCCTCACGTATTTGGATGTTGTGGATTACGGGCATGTAGATGTACGTAGATAATCAGTATGTGATGGATTACTGGGTGTATGGCCTGGGGATTGTAACTCAGTATGAAGCCTCTGAGTTCAATCCTCCATCACACACACACACACACACACACACACACACACACACACACACACACACAAAAGAAAGGGAAAAAAGCAAGACTACAGTTGGCCCCAGTAGCATAGGTGTGAATACAAACATTGGGAGATTAAGGTAACAGAATCAAAAGTTTGAGCTCAGCCTGAATGACTTATAAAGACCCTGTTTCGGCCACCACCAGCTCAACCAAGCAGGAGCCATGAGGAGCCCAGGGTCTGCCTTTCTCCACTGCCCCGTGGGCCATCTGTGCTTTCAGTAAGCAGTGGGAGTGCACATGGCTGCGTGAGGGACAGACCTGGGCCTTGGAAGTGGGGACTTGTTCCTGCAGTCTGTTAAAACATGGCAGATTACTATGAAGTTCTAGCTGTGCAGAGACATGCTTCACCCAAGGCTATCAAAAAGGCATACCAGAAGCTGGCACTAAAGTGGCATCCAGATAAAAGCCCTAAGAATAAACAAGCAGAAAGAAAATTCAAACAAGTAACTGAGGCCTATGAAGTGTCATCAGATGCTAAAAGACAGGACATCTATGACAAATATGGCAAAAAAGGTGACATGGTGGAGGAGGAGGCATAAGTCCTGGTGACAGTCCTTTCAAGCTCAGCCTCAGATGACGCCTGCAGGGAATTTTCTAGTGGATGGGACTCATCCTTCTTTGACTTCTAAGACCCATTTGAAGACTTCTTTGGGAACCCGAGGAGGCCCAAGGAAGCAGAAGCAGAGGCACGGGCTCCTTTTTCTCTACCTTCAGTGGGTTCCATCCTTTCTAGGTGGCTTTACCTCATCTGACACAGGATTTACTTCATTTGGGTCTCTAGTTCACGGCACCTCACTTTATTTTCGTCCATGTCATTTGGGAGCAGCAGGATGGGCAACTTCAAATCTATATCTACTTCTACTCAGATAACTAATGGCAGAAAAATCACCACAAAGAGAATTGTGGAGAATGGTTAAGAAAGAGTAGAAGATGAAGATGGTCAGTTAAATTTCTTGACGATAATGGTAAGAAGCAGCTGCTATGCTTGGAAAACAAGTAATTCAACACAAGCATTTAACAGAAATGTTAAACTATAAAAAAGCACCATTTGAGGATTAACAGGAACTTTTTTTGAAGATTTCAAATGAACCTGACTTTCCGTGTAACTGTACCTAATCTAAAGTATTTATAAACAGCTCCTCAGAGCCCATTTGTCAGAGACTTTTGATTGTTGGGACTACACAGTAGGACCATTTTTGTTTTTAAAATTGTTGTAATCTCTGTATGCATGTAGCTTTTTTATGAAATGTACTCCACGATGAGCCTGGGCACAGGCCCAGATTGTCCTCTAACACCAGCACGAACTTGCTTTCCATCGTGTGGTGCCGGCCTGCTGTGATGCTAACATTGCCAGGGTGAGGCCTCCGCAGAAATAATTCAGTTTGTTCAGTATTTAGTAATAGAAGACATTAATGCATTAATGATAATACATTTCCAGTTTGATATAAATTTAGGGATGTTTTCTAGATGTGCAAGGATCCTGGCCACTCAGCAAAGTCTTGACAACTGTTTAAATATGTAATGTTGGGCTGGAACAATGGCTCAGTGGTTAAAGTGCCTGCCTAGCAAACGCTAGCTAACTCAAGTGTTAAGTACCCAAGTTCGATTCCCCAGCACCACATATGCCAGGCGTGGTGGTGCACACCTGTAATCCCAGCACTTGGGAGGCTGAGGCAGGAGGATTGCCTTGAGTCCAAGGCTAGCTGGGGCTCCACAGTGAGTTCAGGACCAGCCTGGGCCAGACACAGTGAGACCCTGTCTCAAAAAAAGAAACAAATAAGTAAATAAAATGAAATATAGTGGTTCATATTTACTTATAGTAGGAGAAAGAGAAACTAATCCTATAATGTAATACCATCTATCAACTGCTAGATTGATAAAGACCCAAAAGTCTAGCAACAACCCATACTGGTGTAAATAAGGGAAAATAAGCACCTTCATTTGATGCCAAGGAGATTAAAATTTTTCCAACCTGTGGAGCAATCTGGCAACAGCCATCAAAATTGTAAATGTTCTTACCCTTTAACCCAACAATTCTGCTTTTTTCTTTTGAGACAGGGTCTTGCTCTGTAGCCCAGGATGTTTCTGAACTCACTATGTAGCACAGGCTGGCCTTCAACTCCTGGCAATCCTCCTTCCTTAGCTTCCCAAGTGCTGGGATTGCAGGCATGTACCACCACACCTAGTTTATGTGGTACTGGGGAATCAAATTCAGGGCCTTGAGCTTGCTAAGCAAGCACTTTAACTGCTGTGCCATTCTTCTCCGGCCCCGGCAATTCTGCTTCCAAGACTTTATTCTATATGGAGAAAAAAAATCCCACAACTATATTGATACAAAGTTATTCAAGTAGCAACCTTTGTAATAGCAAGATACTGTGACTATCTTAAATATTCATCAACAGGATTGGTTAGAAGAATAGTATTCAATCACAAAAAAAATGAGACAACTCTACATGAACTATGCATCACTCTCCAAAATAATCTATGAAAAAAGCAAGCTCCAAAAGTATATGAGGCTAAAAAAAAGTATATGGAGTGTGTAACTTTTCACTTTATTTTAAATTACGGGGGTTTTTTTGAGACAATCTTCTCTATAGCCCAGGCTGGCCTTCAACTCATGACAATCCTCCTGTTCCAGCTCCCTGAGAGCTGGGATTACAGGTATGTGCCACCATACCCCTGTGGTGCTAGGGAATTGAACCCAGGGCCTTGTGCATGTTAGGCTGTGCTGAGCTACTGCTGAGCTACACCCCAGCCTAAAATTATGAATATTAATAAAACATAGATATCTTGAGTGTTTGTAAATGCATCAATTATATGATTATCCTTACAACGATAAATGGGCTGAAGGAACAACTCAGCAGTTAAATTACTTGCTTAGTAAGCTCAAGGCCCTGAGTTTGATTCCCCTGCACCACATAAACCAGGTATGATTACACACCTGTAATACCAGTGTTCGGGAGGCTGAAGCAGGAGGAATGCTGTGAGTTTGAGGCCAACATGGACTACACAGTGAGCTAGTTGAGTTCAGTACAAGCCTAGACTACCAAGTAAGACACTGTCTCCAAAAAAAAAAAAAAAAAAAAAAAAGATTTAAAAAAAGTTAATGGTTTCCTTCGGAAAGTTAGTGGTGTAATGAAGAAATGGGGTAAGAAACTGACTTTTCATCATTTACCTTTCCATGTTGGAAATTTTACCCTGTGAGCATGTATTACCTGTTATAATATAAAGCACTTTAACCAAGCATGGTGGCACACACCTGTAATCCCAGAACTCTGAGAAGGTGAGGCAGAAGAATCAAAAAGTTCAAGCTTACTCCGGGCAATTCAGAGACCAGGTCTCTAGATGGATGGATAGATGGATTACACTAGTACGAAAGCCAGGGATTCAATCCTCAGTATAACAAAATAATAAATAAAAATAAGAAATACAGCAGTTTAGGAAAAACATCTACATGGTACATCTACAAAATACTCTTTCATCCCTATAATCTTCTTCCCAGGGAAGCCTCCTCTACATTCAAATAGAAAGTGGTCTCCAGACATTAGACTCAATTGTTATTTCAGACTTCACCACAGTCCTCCTCACACCTCTAATATAGGTTCTGTCTTAGATACTTATTCCCTGCTGTGACAAAATACTCAACATTCACAATTTTTAAGGGAGGAAAGATTTATTTAGCTGATTATTTCAGAAGTTCTCACATAGTCTAATCATGGGCAGCAGGCAAGCGGGGAGGGGAGCCTGGGGAGCTGCTTGCAACACTGAAGAAGTAGCCAAGTAAAAGCAGGAGCGACCAACCAAGCATGCCTGGGGAGTCAAGCCTGTAGGGCTTTCTCAGGAAAAAGCTGTAACAATGTTTCTTCTTCCTTCCTTTACTCAGTTCAAGCTGACAGTTGTCCCTGCCCATGCCAGAGTGGATGGCTCTCCCTTACCTCCTGGCCCACAAGTCAATAACAAACACCTGAAAGCTCTGTCCCAGTCTCAACAAGTTGACACAAGTTGATACAATTTTTCCAGGTCATCTGGCCCTTCCTGCCAAGGCTTATCTATCTCCCAATAAAACATAGTTCCATAGCTACCCCACTACATCCAAATATATGAAGCTTTTGGGGTACATTCCAGATCCAAACTATGTTGTCAAACCAGTGACTGGTATTATGCCTGGAACACTCCAAAAGCTTACCAAATGTCTATTGGCACAAGGAGTAAGAAGATGAATTCCTGGGTAAGCTAGAAACCCAAGGACCTGTTACAGATTAAAATAAAATAATTTTATAACAAGTGCAAGACAGTGAGGACTGGGGGTGACTGGGAACATTAAGAAAATTAAGACTGAATTTACAGTAATTTTTTTGAGACAGGATCTTGCTCTGTAGCCCAGAATAGTCCTGAACTCACTATGTAGCCCAGGCTGGCCTTGGACTCAAGACAATCTTCCAGCCTTAGCCTCTTGACTGCTCAGATTACAGGCATGTGCCACCATGCTCAGCTTTATGTGGTGCTGGGGAATCGAACTCAGGGCCTTGCATTTGCTAGGCAAGTGCTTTAACCACTGTGCCATTCCTCTAGCCTATACAGTAAATTTTTAACAAACATGGCAAGGTAGATCCAATGCTAATATGGCTGCCAGGGGTCTGGCTTTGCTACCAACAGCAGAGTGACCCTGGGCAAATCTCCACCTCTGGATCTTACTTTCTCCAACTGACAAATGAAAAATAAAAGTAGAACTACTCTGCTTGAAGTAGGGGAGGGTAACTCCACTATGCCCACCTCTCTCCCCACTCACTGAGGCCCTTTGGACAACCATGGCACAAAGTTTGAAATGAGTCTATGTTTCAAATGAGACTACTGTCAGAGAGCATCTCTGCCCACACTTCACATGCCATGATTCACCCCAAACTCAATCCCCACCAATGAGCACTATTTCTCAGGCTCAAACAAGAGGAAGTAGAATGTGATCATCCTAAGAACATGCCATAAGACATCTCTAAGGGAGAGAGGGGAAAAAAAAGAACAAATTCAGCATACAGCCTGGGCCAGTAAAGGTTATGGGGTCTTTAGCAAGAAGGAAAACAGTAATAAGCCAAGCACAAAAAGTGTTTTAAATCCACCAGAAGTGTTTTAATCCCACAATGGTTGGGGAAAAATTTTGCGAGTCTCAGGGCAGTGACTCTTGTCAGAGCAGACCAGGCTCTGGAGCCAGGCAAATGTCAGCACTCAGTAAGTTAATGAGGGAGCCAATTAGTGTCTGGGATCAGCCAGGGATGTAGCCTTAGGAAGAGAAAAAAGATATTTAACGAGGCCTGACCCAGTTGCCACATGCCATTTCTGCACGCAAAGATATTCCTTCCACCAAAGAAAACTGATCTCTGAAGGTTTTATGTTGGTGGTTTCAACTGTTCAACTCTCCCCTGAAGAAAAGCTCCGAAGCACACAGAGCTTGGCACTGAGGCCATGTCAGGAAAAGTGAATAAAAGGGCTAGTGTGGTGTTGCCATTTCCTCTTCACCTGGAAGAGGTCAATTTTGTCTCAAGGACATGATTTATCTCAAAATATTCCACTCTTCTATGCCATGCTCCAGAGCATGTACCTGCTCCCAGGAAGCCTAAAGTCTGACAGGAATGGTGGATGGCCTACTCATCCTTTATCTGACAATCTTCCTCCCTCCATCCATCCCTTCCTCATTCCCTCTCTCCCTCCTTTCCTTCTTTCTTTCCTTCCTCTTATTTATTTGAGCAGTTTATCTGGGATGTAACCCAGGGTCTCACACATACCAGGAAAGGGTTTTATTATGAGCTAGATCCCCAAATGATAGTTACCTTTCCTGCTGCAGTACTGAGGATTGAAACCAAGGCTTTTGCAATGAGCTATAGTCCCAACCCTATTTAAAACGTTTTGTTCTGAGACAGGGCTCACAAGTTATCTAGCTGGGCTTAAATCTGTGATCCTTCTGCCTTAGCCTCCAATAATGCTGAGAATAAAGGCATGTGCCACTACACTGAGCAGAAAATCTTTTATTTTTTGACACACGGTTTCACTCTGTAGTCCAAGCTGGACCTGAACTCACAATGTGGCCCAGGCTGGCCTTGGACTCACAGCAATCCTCCTGCCTCAGCCTCCCAAGTGTTGGAATGACAGGTATGCATCACCAGGCCAAGTGGTGCTGGGGAATTGAACTCAGGGCCTTGAGCTTGCTAGGCAAATGCTCTCACTGCTGAGCTATTCCTCCAGTTCCAGAAAATCTTTTAAGAATGAAAAGGGAGCCAGGTCTGGTGGCATAGGCCTATAAAACCTAGAATTCTGGGAGGTTAAGGCAGAGGATAATAAGTTCAAAGCCAATCTGGGCAACTTAGTAACTTGGTGAGACCCTGTCTCAAAAATAAAAAATGGGCTGTGGATATAGCTCAGTAAGAAGGCTCTAGGCTTGACCCCAATACCACAAAAAAAAGGAAGGGTGATGTTTACAGCAGCACAATTCATAATAGTCAAATCTTAGAAGAAGCCAATATGCTCAAGTGAGCACAGATGACTGGATGAAAATGTGGTATATATACACAATGCAGTGGTACTCTGCCGTTTAGAATGACAACCTTGAGTTATCTGTAGGAAAATGGATGCACCTTGTGACCATTATGCTCAGCAAAATGAACCATATCCAGAAATTTAAATATCACATGGCTTCTCTAATATGAGAAAATCAAACCTAAGAAATGTAAGACACACCGGAGACAGTAAAAAGATGCACTCTGGAAAGAGAGAAAAGGAGGGTGGGAGTGAGAGGGTGGAAAGGAGAAAGGGATGCAACATTAAAAATAGAATTAAAAAATTGGGGCTGTCATCACAGGTAGGTACTCAAGTTCACTTTATAGACAGGGAAACATGTTATGTCAACTCAAATATTAAAAGGTAATTCAGAGGTAGGGAAAGTGAATTTCAGACTTTCTCTGTGAGATAATGTGATTACTGAGCTCAGACTCTTAATTTGTTCAGAAGCTATAAGAAAACAAGCTGTTTTTCTTTTTCAGGCTCAGCAAGAAATTCAAAACAAAATGGGAATGGTAGTAATAATGGCAAATAAACAGATGGGCCCGATATTTTGTAAAGAGCTTTAAGTTTAGCCCTTACCATAATCTATGGAAAAGGTTTTAATAATATTTCACGTTCATATATGAGCAAACAGAAGCCCAGAGAGATCAATGAATTTAAGAGTTTCACAGATAAAAAGAGTAGTGCTAATACTCTCCATCACTGCCCCATGATAGGGTCACATGTCCTACTCTGTCCAGCAAGGCAACTTCTCCCCTCCGAGTGAAACCCTGGCAGAAACACAAGTG
Organism: Ctenodactylus gundi; assembly: GCA_004027205.1. Classification (NCBI taxonomy): domain Eukaryota; kingdom Metazoa; phylum Chordata; class Mammalia; order Rodentia; family Ctenodactylidae; genus Ctenodactylus; species Ctenodactylus gundi. Next base: position 107,058 of record PVKB01000594.1, on the reverse strand, counting down.
CTTTAGAGTAAAGGATACTTGAAATGGGTTGCCACATATCCCCACCGAATCCCTAAGATGCCGAATAGCAGGTTATTTTAGGACCAGCTTTCTATCTTGAACAACAGGAACATCAAGTTTGGTAATATGCCTAGTGAAAGCCAGTCTGGATGAGCCTGCCAAGTTACAGGCCTCCTGGGACCTGGCTGAAAACTGATTAATCAAACTTGATCTCCTGGGGCTCACTAGCAATTAAAGGCATCAAAATGAAAATGAACCAAAGCAGACAAGTGCCACATGCAAGCAAATTTTAATTAATTAATTTATTTTAAATATATATTTATTTTGTGGTTTTGGGCATTGAATCTAGGGCCTTTACACTGAGCTACAGCCCCAGCTTATTTTATTTTTTAAATTTCTGAGACAGGGTTTCACTAAAATGCCCAGGCTGGGCTCAATCCTATGATCCTCTTGTCTCAGCCTCCCAGAATGCTGGAATTACAGGCATGTGTTACTATGCTGGATAAGTAAATATTCTTTTATCAACACTGAGCCTCTAGAACTTCATACTTGAATCAGGCACCAGTCCTCAACTAATATACAAGCAGTAATGCATGGAAAGGTATGCTGCCAAGAAAAAGGTTCCCCTACGGTTAAAAAAGGGGGGAGGCGTCTTCTGGACAAGAAGGATGAGAAAAAAGAAGCCAAAGACCATAGAAGTGGCTCCTTGTGATCTCTGCTCTTCCACCTACACAACAGGAGAACTTGGAACTGGAATTGACCAGTTTCATGGCTGTCCCTTCAGCAGGTACAACAACGTGAAGTGCCATCTGCTGCATGCCGGATACAGTGCCCCTCACAGAAGCACACACAGTAAATAGAAGACAGTCTTTTTCCGTGTGGCTCTTACAGATCCAGACAACAGAAAAAGAGCTACAAGGGAACAGCAGAGTGGTCCTGTCCTACAAATAACTGCCACTAAAGCTCATCGGACGAGAGTTCTAAGACTGATGGAGCAGCACAGAAAGACTTCTTAAAATAGGGCTTGGCTAGACACGAAAAGACAGGCCAGATTTACAAAGAGAGGAATGGGCGTGACAAGAAGACTCAAGTCACCAGTGGAACAAGGAAGGGAACAGAGAACAGCAGAGCCATCACCAACACTGGCTGGCGGGCAGGCTCTGTGCTGAGCAGTTTGCAGACTGTCTCACTTCATTCTGAGTCTCTAGAACCTAATTCCTGAATCACACATGGATGGTAATCCACCTAAAAATGATAGATTAGGAACACTGAGACAGGACTGATAGATACTAGGCCCGAAAAAGCCTGTGTGTTCAGAAGTTTTTGAGACTCTCTCAAGCTTAAGGCCCTGACTTGAAAGGAGGAAGAAGCAGATGAGGTTAAGGTAAGAAGGATGATGGTTGAGAATAGCCTTGGATGCCTAAGTGTACTAGATCCTGTATTGGAAGAAGCTATAGAGGTCTTGTCACATGACAAATCTCTCAGTAACGAGCATGTGACACTGCTGACCAGCTCCTTCTTGAAACTTTCTTCTCTAGGATTCAAGGATGACCTGTTCTCTGCTTATCCATTGTAAAAACTTTCTTTTCTTTTCTTAACCTTTTTTTCCTTTTGAGTCAGGATCTCACTCTAATCCAGGCTGGTCCTGAATTCACTATGTTGCCCATCAGGGCCTCAAACTCAGGCAATCTTCCTACTTCCCAAGTGCTGGAGTTACAGGCATGCACCGCCACACCCTACTAATCTTCTATGCGGTGCTGGGGAATCAAACTTGGGGCCTTGTACTTGCTAGGCAAGCATTTTAACCACTGAGCTACAGCCCAACTGTGCACCTTCTTAGTTTCCTTTCCTACTTCCTTCTCCTCTCCTCACCTTCAGAATGTTCCAGAGCTTAGACCTGGTACCTCTTCTCCATCTATGTTACTTCATCTTTTGGTGATCTCATCCAGTGTCACAGCATTAAGCACGATTTATATGCTGACAACTCACAACCTTACAGCCCCACACCCAAATCTCCTTTGAGCTCCAGGCTTATATATCCAAACCACCTAAGACATCTCCACTTAAATGTTTACACGACTAGCAGACGGCTCAAACTGAGCATGATAAACTGACCTCCAGCTGCCTTCCCCCAACAGGCTCACCCTACAGTCTCATCATGTAAGTACTGTCAACATTACCTTCAACAAGTTCTCAGGCTAAAAACCCTGGTCATCAATGACAGCATCTCTCTCCTGTCCCACATCTCCTCTATAGTAAATCCTACTGAATGCACCCTCAGAACAAATCCAGAATCCATCAAGTGGCTTCTCACTAGACCAAAAGCCTACAACACAATCCCTGGCCACCATCACCTCCTGCTGTGATTGCTACCAATGTTGCTTCCTCCCTGCTTTGGACAACCCATCTTAGCAACAGCCATACTGATCCTAATACAGTCTCTGCTCAACATCCTCCAACAGTTCCCTACCTCACTGAAGCCCAAGTCCCTACCATGGTCTCATAGTCAGAGTCCTGGATGAGATGTACCCCAACCCCTATCAATACCTCTTCAAAATGCCCCATTATTCCTTCAGGTCCAGGCATATGGGCCTCCTTGTTGATCCTAGAACACAATAGGTATGTTTCCACCTCAGGGCTTTTCACTTTGCCAAAAAGACTGTTTCTCCAGATAGTCTCATAGTTCAGACCCCCAACTCTTTTAAGTCTTGGCTCAAATGCCTTGCTGACAATTCTCTGACTAATCTATTTAAAATTTTTATTTCTCCACCAATCCTCAAATTTCCTAACCTTCTTCTCTTTATTTCTTCAAAGTTCTTATCATCTATATACTATTGAATGTATTTAATTTTCCACTTTTCTCTACTCATAAATCTATAAAAGCAAGATTTTAAACTTTTATATATTTATTTTTTGTGGCACAGGGCCTTTGCACTAAGCTACAACCTCAGCCCAGTTTTTAGGTTTTATGTATTTATTTATTTATTTAGAGACAGGGTCTCACTCTGCAGTTCAGGCTGGTCCTCAACTCACTATGGAGCCCAGGCTGGCCTTGGACTCACAGCAATCCTCCTGCCTCAGCCTCCCGAGTGCTGGGATTACAGGCATGCACCACCACACCCGGCTTACGTGGTGCTGGGGAATCAAACTCCGGTACTTAGCACTTGATTTAGCACCTGCTGAGCCATTCCTTCAGCCCCAGTATTTTAGATTTTGAAGCAGAATATTGCTAAGTCACTATTTTGCTCAGACTGGGTTTGAACTTATGTCTTCTTGCCTGGCTCGGATTGCTGGGATTAGAGACTGGGCCTGACAGAAACAAACTTTGTCTCTTTTGTTCACTAATGTATTCTTACCTCTCCTTTGCAACGCAGGCAAATATTAGGTGCTCCATACTTTCATGTTTTGAGACAGGATCTTGCTCTGTTATCCAGGCTGGTCCTGAACTCACTATGTAGCCCAGGCTGGCCTCCAATTCATGGCAATTCTCCTGCCTCAGCCTTGTGAATGCTGGGATTACAAGGGTTTACAGGCATGTGCCACCATACCCAGCTTCCATGATGCTGGGGAATCAAACTCTGGGCCTGTGCATGCAGACAAGCACTCTAACCTATTCACTATTCTGCTAACCCTGTTTTGTTTATTTGTTTATTTATTTAGAGATAGGGTCTCAATCTGTAGCCTAGGCTGGTCCTGAACTCATTATGTACCCTAGGGTGGCCTCAAATTCATGGTAATCTTCCTGCCTCAGCCTCCTGAGTGCTGGGATTACAGGTATGCACCAACACTACCAGCTAATCAAAATCTATTTTAATGAATAGCGTTAAAACTCTCTTCTTGAGGAAATTTCATATTTTGTAAACCAACCCCAGCTAAAGAACCGCTTCTCAATGTTTCATTCACTTGAATCTACCAGGATCAGAGATACATCTGTTCCAGATGTCAAGTTATTTTGATTATACCAACACTGAAAATGCCAGACTCATCCCACTCCAGACCATTTTATAACTAATAAATGAAAAGTAAGAACATAAATGATAAAAGAGACAAAATGGGCACCTCCATCAAAAATGGTAGAAATGTTCAAGCACTTCTTTCAGTGAAGTCAGGTCACTATCACCTGCTTCCACAAGCTCCCAGAGGGTCTAAGAGTGAGCGGACTGCCAGAGGTAGAGGGCTCTGACACAGGCTATGACATGAATACAGCCAGCCCCTTCCTTCATAACCCTCCAGGCTCACAGGCCCGTTCCACCAAGCAAAAAACTCTTATTACTTCTGCATTTGCTGACCTTCCAGCATGCATTGTTCTCCTGTTCCAACTTACCCTTCAAAACTCAGTTTAGATGTCACTGCTTAAAAGTTATGTTCCCTGTATCTACCATGTTAAGAAGCTATTTTTCTGTTCCCACTCAGAATCTTCTTGTATATTTTTCAAACATTTTCTGATAACTTTCCATGTACAAGCAGCTATTGCACATGCTGAAGACGCATCAAGAAATGAATTAGACATAAATCCTTCCTATTGGGATTTTGCATCCTAATGGCGGACAGAGACCATAAACAAGATAAATAAGAAAAACATAGCTGTCTCTGCAATTAGTGCTTTAGAGACAAAGAGCAAGGAAAGAAGAACATGGGGTAGGGGAAAGAGTTGAAATTTAACTAGGGTGGCCACAAGAGGCCTCCTTGAGGTGACAGGTGACGATATCACATGGGCAAAAGAAAGCTAAGTAAAGTCCAGAAAGCAACAGATGAGATTCAGTGGTAGAGAACTTGCTTATATGTGGTAGGCCCTGGTTTGATACAATCACACACACACAAAAAGAAAAAAGAAAAAAGAAAAGAAAAGAAAAGAAAGAAGAGGAGGATGACAAGGAGGATGCAGAAGAAAGTGAGAGGGAGAAGGACTTTGGCTTTTACTTTGAGTGAGATGGAAGCCTCTGGCTCAAACACGTGACTTACACTTCAACAAGCTCTGGCTGCTGTTTTTTTGTTTTTCCTCATGCCTTATCAGTTTTTTCAATCACTGTATTTGTTTTCTATTTTTGTCTCTCTTCGCCATGAGAAAGCAACCCAATGTCAGAAACTGCCTGGCTTGTTCAATGTCAAGCACTAACATGTTTCAATAAACACTAAATGAATAAATGCTGGACTTATTCTTACTGTCTCAACATCCAGCAGCTCAACCCTTTGAGATCAGAGAATGAGGACAATACAGGCAGACCTAACTGCTGGCTATAATGCAATCATCATTTCACCCTCAAAGTGCTTAAGATCCTACAAGCATTAGGCACACATAATTTCAGTTACTCAGGAGGCTGAAACAGGTAGATCACAAGTTCAAAGCCAGCCTGAATAACCTAGCAAGATCTTGCCTTGCAAAACAAAAACAAAAACAAAAACAAACAAACAAAAAGGCTTCCCCAATACCTCTCGCCCAAATCCTAAAGGCAATCGGGTGAAATTAACCAAATCTTCTCCTTTATAGAATACAGATGTTAAATGCTGAAAATAAACATTTAAGGGTTATTTTTAAAACTTTTGAGACCTAACTTCCAAATCTACCTTCTTCCAGATCAGTGTCCAAGGAACTTCAGGAGTCAACAAAGCCACAACTTAACTAGAAAGGGATACCTTAACTAGAAAGAGCCTTCCAACTTCAGAGACCCACCTATGGAGGTCAAGCCCAAGAAATGAAGACATCAAGAGCCTGAGGTCTGAGAGTCTAGAACCACAGCCAAGGCCCTCAGCTTCACTAACAGGAGGCAATTCAAGAACAAGGGATTAAGCTAAAGTCAGTCAACACATACAAAGTCCTTGAAATGCCCGGCCCACCAAGCGGCTTTGGCAAATGTTAGCCACCAGTATTATTCACTCCATGAGGAGACTTTACTATCTCTCTGCTCCCCCAGGTCTCTGGAGTCCCTGAGGCACTCTGGTAGTAGCAACAGCAGTTCCAGAGTAGTTAACCCCACTTGTGTCGCAGATTGCTCCCTGTTTTTCTGATATGAGGATGGACAACAGCACATGCTTTGAGTTCCTTAGTAGTTAAAGAGAGCCTTAGAAATGTAATGTAATGTTTGTTCATTTGTTCTTTCACCGCTTACTGTGCACAAATTCTGAGCCACTTACTAGGCGCTAGAGGCATATGTGGTTCAGACGAGTGCTTATATAGGATTAAAAGCTCTTTACTAAGAGAGCCACATAAATAATCATGCCCACTGTGATTACTGCCACAGGACATCAAGAGGGACTTCAGGATCAGGCCTGCAAGGTGGGAGTGATGATCAGAAGTGGGGCACCAAGTACTGGCCCAGCAAAGGAGGTCAGATGGATGGCAGCGTTCAAGCAGGTGTCAGAACCCAAAAGGATGCATGCTATGGAATGTAAGTTTTAGCCTGAGGAAAATGAGGAACCAATGATGAATTTCCAAACAGGACTTTTCACCCCAAAATTATTCTTTTTATTAGTATGTAAATGTATCTGTGATACACAAGAGTTACATTCAACTTAAAGAACCAGTAAACACACACTGCCTATCTGTCACTTTTACTTCCTTCCCAAGCAGGATTAAAAAAAAAAGGGATTCCCAATTGTCCCCAGTGATACTTTTTCTCTGGAGTATTATTTTTCTCTGTGTGAAAAGATGACAGAAAATCTCCTCTGACTTGTGATATCAATGACCTACTTTAGGATAAAAGACCTATTCAGAATAAAGTAACATATTTATGGACAGATGCCCTTTCAAATTTCAGAAATACACCAAAGTGCAAAACCCATGCCCAAGTCAAGCTTGCCAGTACTTCAGGCTTTGTTACCAAACTTGAGGGCTTTCTGGGAAGTGAATAGTTAAGACATGCAAGTGTCAAGGATGACTAGAAAAAGATGGAAGTCTAGGCTCCGACATTGTACAACCAGCGGACTAAGCATGTTTTCAAACACTTTCAGGAAGTGAAACAAGAAGGGGGGTGAAGTCCTGAGTCCATAAAAGTCTCTGTTTGCAGAAGGAAGCAACACTCCACAAATCAAGAGTTGCAGGCCTTCCTCAGATACAGGCCCCAGCAGGCATCAGTTGGCTTAAGGTCAAGGCATCTACCTCAATTACAGGCTCTGCAGTTTCCTCAATCAACACCAACAGAAACCAGGGGGAGGACCGGGGGAAGGACAGTGTGAGCTGAGGTAAAGAAGTCTCAACTGAAGTCAAGGTCGTATTAGCACCAGGAAGATGCTGAGCAGGGCTGGAGCCTAAGGGGTCACTGACAGAGTCAGGGAAAGTGATTTTTCTACTGTTTACCTCAGAGCCCTTCAATCCCCTCAAGGTAAAGCTTCTGGCCAATCCACACAACAGGTATCTCCACACAACCCCTTAGAGATCTGATTCCTTGAGAACATGTGAAAATGCCTTCATGACAGTTTCTAAAAGGTGAGAGGAGCCTAGTGGGCTCAACTCAAGGCAGAAAACCAGATGCTCTAAGCTCTGCTCATGTTCCTATCATCTGTGACAAATTGTTTTATTTCAAATCCTCCCCTGGAAGGATAGGGATAAGGTGACAATATTACGTTTCTGTAAATTCAAGAGAACGAAGAGAACAGATTACAGACTTTTAAAAAAATGTACTGCAGTAGTATTTATATCACAGCTTTATGCAGAAGCATGTGGAAACCTTCACAGGTTCATTAAGGCTTATAGCACCCAGGACACAGAGAGGCAACAGGTCTTTTTTATGCTTCTGTAAGGGAAACTGAGGCAGAACTGGAGTAAGTAAATGTCTGAAAAGGAATAAAGCTCAGACTCACACAATCTAGCCTTCCTGCCACCAAACCATCCAGGCAACATGTTTTAATCTCAGGCAAGATGACACAGGCCTGCAAATTTTTCACAAAAGCAGAGACCATTTCTTTGAGTACATTCTTCTAGAACCTAGAACTAAAAGATCCCCTAGTGGTCAGAGGGTTCCTATCTTCACTCTGAAAGGAATGCAGCTCAACCACTCTCAAGAGGCTCTGGATGTTACCTTTATGGCTAGCCCGTTTTGTGTCGCACAACATGAAAACCTTAAAATTCTTGCCCTAAAAGGTGAATCACCTATAGCAACAGATTGTGAATTATTTCCTCCTAAAGAAAGTGAATCAAATGCTCCTAATGAAGATGAGACAAGAAGAAATAAGGCTACATCCTGACATAATCCAAATAAATTCAATGGTATTTATAGTGTTAAGCAGCTCCCACACCCCAACCCTGCCCCAGCGTCTCCTGTGTCTCTGCACTCTGCCGGTTCGTCTATGAAAACTTAAGTGGAAACCCTGGTTCGGCATTCACCACCAGATCGACCTCACATGTGTGATTTGACCACTCTATGCCTAAATGTCCTTCTGGGTAAAATGAGTAAGAATAGGAACCTTACAATGACTGCAGTGAGGTTTAAACGTGGCATTGCAAGTACAGTGACTTGTACACAGAAAGGGCTGAATAACCAGTAGCTGGCATTTTCCTGGTGTGTGTGTGTGTGCGCCTCTGTTCTCTCAACCTGGCGCCCGAGGATCCAAAGGACGGGCCAAGACCAAGCCAATCAAGGAGCGGCAGGACAATATCTTGATACGCCCACCCCCACCCCGCCTTTTTGGAACCGTAGCAGAGATAAGGTCCCGAACGACCAGAAGGCCTGAGCGTGGCTGCGGGGAGGGAAAGCAGAGCTGGAAGAGAAGTTTTCTCTCCGGACGGGCGCAGGTCCTGGGAGTTTAAGTCTGGGAGTCTCCAGGGGCGGGAGCCCGGAGGCTGCGGAGCTGGGAACTGCGGACGGGGCCGGCAGCCAAGTGGGCGTAAATGAACGAACCCGCAGCCCTCCCGCCACCTCTGGGCTAGGGACGCCGCGCGCGCCCCGCCCGCACGCCGTCTTCTCCGTCACCCCCGACCCTGCAAGCCCCTTACCTCAGACTCTCCACCGCCCGCCTCACTTCCTCTCCCGCTTCGCCCGCCTCTTTGTTTACTCACCTGCAGGTCAAAACGGCTCTGGGCGCCGCGGCTTGGCTCAGTCCCGCAGCAAAATGTCCGCGGCCTCCTCCTCCTGCGTCCCCCGGGCGTCCGTGCAGCCGGGCGCTGCGAGCCCCGCGGCTGTCACCTGCCAGGCGGAAGTGAGCGGCCCGCGTGGGGGCACTTCCGGTGGACGCAGGGCCTGGGGGCGGGGTCAAGGGTACAACCCGGCGGGAGGAACGCGGAGAGGGCGGGGCTTGCGCTCAGCCTTCCTGACGCCGGCGCGTCGCTTGGACGCTGGCCCCGTCGGCGCTGGGAAGGACTAGCGCCCAAATGCTAAGTAATTGAGCGAAATAGAGTCAGAAAAGTCGTTGAGGTCCTGCCCTTCCTGTGTCACAGGCAGAGAAACCGAGGCCCTGAGAGGGACAGGAGTTTACTCAAGATGACTCGCCTGATGAGTGGGAGAATCGTAATTAGCCAACCACAGGCTGAAGGGGGTCCGCTAGGATAAAGCTAGGCTGCTTCAGTACAGCCTTTAGGGAATTCAGGAATTGAAGGAATTTTCGCTCTAAGGGCAATTTGGTAAGGTGTCTTTATATCCTTTTGGTCCCAGAAATCAGTGTCATAGTCACCTCATTTGTGAACTAAGCTACTATTGTTTTTTATTTGAGAAAGGGTCTCATGTGCCACCTAGAAGTAGCACTACTATAAATATTCTCTTTCCTCTGGGTAATTTCTCTTCATTTTCTCTAAGCCATTATATAATCTCTTTAAACGTGTTTTATTGTATATATATATATATATGTACATATATATATGGCCTCTGTGTCTTTTTTTTTGAGACAGAGCCATTTTTGTTTTTGACTGAGAAGTATTGTGAAGTTAAGTTGCCCAAGCTGGCCTGAAATTTGAGATTCTCCAGCCTTAGCCTCCCAGTGTTGGGATTACAGGCCTATGCCACTGGGCCCAGCTCTAGCTATATAGTTTTAATATTTAATATAATTTTATATGTGCAATCAACCTCAATCCTTTTTTAGATTTTGAAGTAACTGTAGACTTACATCAAGTTCTAAAAATAGAGTCCCATGTACCCTTCCCCTGCTTACTTCAATAATGACATTTTAAATATCTGTAATATAGCATTAAAACCCAGAATATTGGGGCTGGAAGAGTAGCTCAGTGGTTAAAAACACCTACCTAGTAAGCTCAGGACCCTTGGTTTGATTCCCTAGCACCTCAAAAGCCAGATGTGGTGGCACACAAATGTAATCCCAGCACTGAGGAGGCTGAGGCAGGAGGCTTGCCATTAGTTCAAGGTCAGCCTGGACTCCATAGTGAGTTCAGGACCAACCTGGGATACAGAGCGAGACCCTGTCTCAAAAAAATAATATTGCATTGATAAAATAACATTATCTTAACCACAGGTCTTCCCCTTTCAAATTAATTTTTGAAGTAAGCAAGAGGAAATTTTTTTTTAAATTTGGCTGCAACAACAGAAATTTATTTTTTCTGAAGTCTAAGATAAAGGCCAGGCTGGTTTCTTCTCTCTCCCCAACTTGCACATGGCTGCCCCACATGGTCTTCTGTCTGTATCTATAGTAATTTTATTTGTATGTACCATGCTCCATGTGCCATGCAGAGATGTGTAGTAGAACTGATCCTAACGATAAATGTTGGCAAACGCTATCAGTCTCACGAGAGAACAAAATTTCATTGAGAATCTGACAAGCAAAGACAAAAATTACCCCCCAAAACCAACAAACCTAAAGCTCCCAAGCTAGAGAGCTTGTGTGTAAGTGATAAGTTAGTGGTAGAAACAGATCTTCAAGATTTCCAGGGAACCAAGCCTGGTGGCACAGGTCTGTGATCCCATGAGGAAAGGGGATCGCAAATATGAGCGTAGCCTGGGCAACTAGTGACTTAGCAAGATCCTGCCTCAAAGCCAAAACTAAAAACTAGGCCGGGATGTAGCTAAACGTGAAGGCCCTGAGTTAGATCCCCAGTACAACATCCCACCCCAAAAGAAAAGGATTTCCAAGGAGACAGGTTTCACTGAGCCCAAGAGCTCAAAGGTGGCATCTGACTCACTAAAGCGTGTGGGAGACAAACAAATGGACAGGGAAATTATAATTCTGAGTGATCTGAAGAACAGAAAATGCACAGAAGAGTTGGCACCAAAGTCAGTTTGGGAAAATCATGGTAGGCTCAGCCATGAAGGATGAGACCATGATCTTTCTAGGCTCTGTGCAAGGCTTAACTACCTATTAATTCACTGAACACTCCCAACTAATTCAAAGTTTTCTGACTTCCCACATGTAGAAATGAGAAAGCAGTTCAGTAAGCAAAGCTGATTTCTATCTGCATCCCCACAGGCCTAGACCTTCTCACCTACAGCTCAGCCTGACAGAAGAACTACAATTATGATAATAAAAGGAAGCACAAATCAGTTCCAAAGGCTGAATGGTTACGGTGTGCACAGGCAAGAGCCAGAATCAGGGAAAGGGAACCTCACCAAACCCTGCGGGCCACACTGTCTGTGCGAGTCACACTGACCATCAAAGGCTGACAGCCGGGCTGGTAATGCAGCTCAGTGGCAGAGCACTTGTCTAGCATGCACAAGCCCTGAAATTTGAACCCTGTCACTGCAAAAACAACAAAAAAACTAGGACAAGTACAGCTCGAACAGACAAGGCTGTGGGATATGAGGCCTGCTTGGTACTCAGAGAGCCCAGGCCTAGGAGGAGCTCCTTATCCAGGGTGGTGAAACAGAGCCAGTGATTTCCAAGCTCCCCTTGGAGAAAGCCACCTTCCTCCAACCAATGCACCCTTCCAAAAAAAGAAAATCCCCTTCTGGTTTGAGGAAGTAGTTTTTAAACTTTCCTCTGAACCCTAGCGGGCTGGCTGGTGTTTTCTAAAGCTGTTTGCCGCTCTGGGCCTCAGTTTCTCCTTCCTTAGGCTGCCATTACTATGGCCAGACACCACTGTCTATCTCTGACATACTTCATTTAACTCTCACTGTTTGCAGGAGGAAGGTGCCATTATAACTTCATTTTACAGATGAGGATCACTGAGACCCTGAGAGGTTAATAAGGACTTCCACAACTCCACACAGCAACAGCGAGCGCACTCCAAGTCAAGGCTGGTGGAGACTGAGGCCCATGCTCTCCCCCTCCCCATCTCTTACCTACCTCCAGAGGTTTCAGCCCTCAGTAGGAGGCTGGGAGTTGTTCTGGTGGCGAGCTGCAGCGGGCCCTGTGTGACCGTCAGCAAACCCTTTCTTCTTCCTGGCACAGCACCTTGGAGCATGCCCTTCCCAGCCTCCCTGCACACTGGGTGCATAGGTGCCCAGTCAACACGCCATGTCTGCAGGTTCTGAATTCGTGGATTCAACCGTGAATTAAAATATTTGAAATCCCAGCATTTGGGAGGCTGAGGCTGGAGCACTGCTGTGAGTGTGAGGCCAGCCTGGGCTGTGGAATGAGACCCTGCCTCATAAAATAAAACAATAAAATATTTTAAAAAAGAATTACATCTATACTGGATATATACATTTTTTCTTGTATTTACTAACACTATTTACTAACATTTACATTAAGTCTCATAAGTCATTTAGAAATTATTTAAGCTCTGCCATAAGGGCCTTGAGTATCCATGGATTTTTTGGTATTGATGGGGGTCCTGGAGCCAATCCCTTATATTATCAAAGAATGACCATGTCCTGTACGAATTAAATACAGTAAGTATTCTTTTCCTCTATGCCCACTAGAGGGCCCACAAATGACATTGATTGACACCCTTCCTACTAGTGTAGACATTGCATAGACCCCAAAACATGTCTTTTTATTCTTCTCCCTATGTGATTAATAATCCCCTATTGTAGTCCCTGTTTGCTTCCCTTTTTTGTTATGTTAATCCTTCAAATCTCTAAAAGTTGCCACAGATTCTTTCTGGAGGGAGGCAGGGGGTGACTTTGTCCACAGCCCTAGAAACAGCTCCAGCCATCCACCAGCTTTGGGTGGGCAGCTTTGTATCCATACTCAAGCCATACCGTGCATGGGACCCAGAGAAAAAGGGTCTAGAGACCCTGGAGACCCTCTCCCTTGCCATCATCTCTCCCTTCTGCAAGTACTCTCAATAGCCATGCTTCCTTTCTCAGGAGCAAAACTCAGCTCAGCCCCTCCTGGATCCACTGCTGAAGGCTGTCTCTCAGGCCCCTCCTTTTCCCAAGTGCCCCTGGGAAGAACCACATTCTACTGGTGAAAAAGAAATTCTAGGCTCTGAATCCTAACCTGCTTTTAATTCCCAGCTATGAGACCTTAGATTCTGGTCTAGAAACTAGGATAGATTATGTCTCCTTGTAAGATTGTTAATAGAAGTTGAATTGTAGAATTTACGGACGGTGCCTTGCACCTTGACACTCTCTTCAAACGGGAGCTGGTATTGGCTCAGCTCAATCACCTGCCTGTGTACTCGTGAGCACAGGACTGTGAGCCTCGGCCTCCCAATCTAGAAAATGGAACTAATGCCTATTTTACACAGATGTCAAAAGGAACTAGGTATTTTGAAGGTAGGTAATGTCCTTAGGGCCTTCACATTGGTAACCTTTTAGCCCTCAATAAGCCATAGAAGTTGTGGCTATTAAAGCTGTAAGTTAAGGCACAAAGAAAAAAATCGAACTCTAGAATCTTTGTTTCTCTTTGTTTCATTGCTGAGAATAGAAATCAGCTTCTTGTACATGCGAGGCAAGTGCTCCACCCCTGGACTATACCCCCAGTCTCACACATTATTCTCTGGCCACAATCTAAATTAGCTAGACACTAGTAATAAACCCAGAAAACTGATCCTATGCCTTACAGATAAAACACTCTCTGAAGCAACTCATGAGATTTCTGGGTAAGTGAACCCAACAAGTGCATGTAACTTCCTTCTGAAGTCCCACAAAGAACAGTAAAGGCATTTTATGGAAAAATATGTGTAACAAAATTTAATATTTCGACCATTGTAAGCATATAGTTCTGTGGCATTAAGAACATTCACGTTATTGTGAAGCCATCACCAGCCAACATAGAACCCCAGAACTTCTGCATCTTTTCAACCTGAGGCTCTGTGCTCATTGAACACTAATCGCCCGCTCCCCTCACTCAGTCCTTGGGAACCACTATCCTGTTTTCTGTCTATCTCTATGAATGTGATGATTCTAGGTACCTCATGTGAGGGAATTATACAATATCAATCTTTTGTCTGGTTGATGTCACTTGCCATAAATAATATGTTCAAGCTTCATCCATGTTGTCATATATGTCAAAATTCCCTTTTTAGGCAAAGTACTTGGGGTGATAGGTGAGTGTCCTAAGACGGGCTATATGGGCGGGGAGGGATGGAGGGGTGAGTAGGGGGAGGGACAAAAGAAGAGTGGGAAAGTCCTTGTCACCTTGACAAGATACGTATATGCACAAAATGCTCAATTTCGTTGTTAACCTTAAATTTTGCACTTATACATATCAATAAAATGGGAGAGGAAAAAAAATCACTGGAATGGGCTGAGGGTGTAGCTCAGTGATTACAGTGCTTGTCTAGGAAATAAAAGGCTCAAAGTTTGATCCTCCAGCACCACTAATAGCTGGGCATGGTAATGCACGTCTGTAATCCCAGCACTTGGGAAACTGAGACAGGAGGATTGCTCTGTGTTCAAGGCCACATAGTGGAATAACTCAAGACTACCCTGGACTACAGAATGAGATCCTGTCTCAAAAAAAGGTGGGAGCAACTCACTCAGGACCTCCACCCAGATAGTGGGAGCTTTTACCCCTCTATCATTTGTTTCTAAATAAAGATTTGTTGTTCTAAAAAAAAATCACCGAAGAATGACCAAGTCATATTCTAGTTCATGTGGGGGACCAAGTGATCCCCTTTCTGTCACTTTTTAACCCTTACGAAAATTATACCGGCAGACTAGAATCTGTCAGAGGCCTTGCCCGGGAGCTCCTAGAGCAATATTTTTCTCCCCTAATTATCTTGATTTTTGCATATTTTTTTGTGATAGGGTCTCACTGTGTAGTCCAGGCTGGTTCTGCACTATGTAGCCCAGGCCGGCCTCAAATTTAGGCAATCCTGCCTCAGCCTCCCAAGTGCTAAGATTACAGGTGTGCACCACCATGCCTGGCTTATGCAGTGCTGGGGAATCAAACCCAGCGCCTTCAGTTCGCTATGCAAGCGCTTTAACCACTCAACATTTCTCTAGCCCCTTGTTTCATCTTGAGAAGGGTGCTTCACTCCTCTGAGCCACTTCATCCACAAAATAGAAGTGCTCCTATCTCCCTAGTAGGGCTATAAAAACAAATGACCTCTTAACAAATCTGTATTTGTTTTGTATTGCTGTATAACAAATTACCGCGAACTTAGCAGCTTCAAATAACATTATTAGTCCACGGTTCAGTAGGCCAGAAATTCAGCAAGGTTTGATTGAGTGCTACCCTGGAGATCTGGGAGGCCTGAAACCAAGTGTCAGACAGGTCTGCTGTCCTGTCTGGATTCTTTTTCAGCCTCATTAGTTGTTGGTTGTAAGCCTGAGGTCCCCATTTTTTTTTCAGCTGTCATCCAGGGACTGTGAGGCCACTCAGGGGTCTTTGTCCCATGGCCTTTCTAGCTCAGCAGTGAACATTCTTCATCTCAAGTCTCTCCCGTGCTCTTCTACTACCAGCTGGTGTGAACTGTCTGCTTTAAAAAAGCTCAAATAACTAGGTTGAGTCCATAGTCTTTTTGAAGTCAGCTGTATCAGGTGTCAGGTAATACAACCTGCTTATGGAAATTACAGCTCATCCTATTTCAAAGTCCCACTAGCACTCACAGGGCAGGGAGTTAGACAAGGGCAATAACCACGTGAGAAGGTTTTTTTAGAACTCTGCCTGCTACAAAAGGAAAAGATATGCATATATGTAAAGCCAAGTGAGCTGCAAAAAGAAAGAGTTGCATTAAAGTTGTCACAGAGAGGCCTCTTCAAGAATCTAATGAAAACTGTGGTTTTATTCCACAGAAAATCAGAACTTTGGCATCTACTTTTTTTTTTTTTTTTTTTTTTGCAAGACAGGGTCTCACTCTGTAGTCCAAGCTGGACCTGAGCTCTTTATGTAGCTCAGGCTGTTTTCAAACTCACAGCAATCCTCCTGTCTCACCCTCCCTAGTGTTGGTATTATAGGTGAGCATCACCATGTTCCGCTATTAAGTGGTGCTGGGGAACTGAACCTAGGGCCTTGTGCTTGCTAAGCAAGCGCTTTAGCCACTGAGCTAAGCCCCCAGCCCCACCTACACATTTTCAAAGACTAGGTCAGAAATCAGTACCCTATACAATCCCTATAGATTCTTCCAGAACTTTAAGATTCAATGAGAACATCCATCCTTATTAATCAGACACCTCTATAATTGAACAACCTATAATTGACAGGTTAGGTTTACTATGTACATATATATATATATATATATTTCTGTATTTTATACATTCTCATCTATATGATCTACTTATATGGCTTTACCTATAAGCATAGAAATACTCTGGGTTATTTTGTTAAGTGCAGATTAAATAAAGATTTGTTGATCTAAAAAATGAAGGAATGTCTGTATTTATATAAAGTACCTACTCATGCTCAAACGTGAATGAGTTTTGAAGATATACTAACCAGAAACAAAAAAAAGACAATTGTATGATTTCATTTATTGAAATGTCCAAAGTAGGAAAATCTATGCAAAGAGCAATGGTTCCCAGGATGTGGGGGATGGGGAAAGTGGGAATGTATTAGGCACCTTTGCATTATTATAGTAAAAGACATGAGGCAATTAACATATAATGAAAATAGTTTTATTTAGCTTAGTTTGAAGGCTCAAATCTAAGAACAAGTTGCCCCAGCATAGTTTGGCCTCTGATTAGAAAAGATGGCAACAGAGGGAAAGAATTGTTGGACAAGCGGTCATATCACAAGTCAGGAAACAGAAGGGAGAGAGAGAGAAGTGAGGGGAAGGAAGGGAAAGAAGGAGTGAGGAATGAAGAGAAGAAGAGGGAGGGAAGGAGAAAAGACAAATGGTAGAGGCAGGAAATCACAAAATCCCAATGTCACTGACTCCTAATGACCCAAGCATTCCCAGAAGGGCCCCCTCCTAAAGCGCAGAGCACCTCACAATATAACCACACTGGGGACAAAACCTTTACATGTCGATCTTTAGGGGGCACTTATTCCCTAGAGGAGGAGCGACTGTACTTGTCAAGACTGGGAGTTGCGCAGTTCACTGGAGCTATCAGGTGTGTGTTGTTGACTTCTGGCCCAAGAAGTGCAGGAGGGCACCTACCCTGGGAAGAGGGGACGTCCAACTGGGAGCTTGAAATAATTAAAGGACGAAGATAAGATGGATGTGATGGTGCATGCCTACAATCCTAACACTCAGGAGGCAGAGGCAGGATGACTGCCTTGAATTAAAGGCTACACAGTGAATTCAGAACTGGCCGGACTGCAAAGTGAGTCGCTGTCTCAAAAAAAAAAAAAAAAAAAAAAAAAGGATGGAAGAAGAGGGGCTGGAGGAATGGCTCATCAGTTAAAGTGCTCGCCTAGTAAGCGCTAAGTCAAGTGCCAAGTACCTAAGTTTGATTCCCCAGCACCACATAAACTGGGCATGGTGGCCCACGCCTGCAATTCCAGCACTGGGGAGGCTAAAACAGGAGGATTGAGATGAGTCCAAGGCCAGCCTGGGCACCACAGTGAGTTCAGGACCAGTCTGTGCTGCACAGTGAGACCCTGTCTCAAAAGGAAGCAGAAACATTGTTACAGCTTCTTCCTGGGAAAGCTCCAGCCTTGCCCAGTCTTCAGACATGGCCTTGGCTCCCACTTCCCTGGCTTCCGTGTGCAATGCTGCGAGCAGCTCTCCAGTGTCCCTGGCTGCTCTGTGAATACTGTGCGAGACCTTCCAAAACTCTGAGCTAAATAAATCTTTCCTCCCTTAAGTTGTGAAAGTTGGGTATTTTGCTACAGCAACAAATGAGTATGAGATCTGTTAATGATTAGGGGTTGCTTTTTGGTATTATAAAAGTGTTCTGGAAGCCAGGCATGGTGGCATGGACCTGTTATCTCAGCAAGACTTGGGCAAGTTTGAGGTCTGGGCAAGTTTGAGGATTCCAAGTTTAAAGCTTACCTGGTCAACTTGTAAGATTCTGTCTCAAAAAAATAAATAAATAAATAAAGACTGGGAATGGAGCCAATTGCCAAGGTCCTGACCTTCACTCCCTTGTGAATATAGTGTGACCACTGAATTCTTTTCCCAGCTCCTTTTTTATTTACACATCACATCCCCTTTCCCTTTACACCCTCTCAACACCCCCACATTCCCTTTTCCTCTCCACAAAGTCTATGTTCTTCCTTTATTCCACTTTTTTTATGGTTTACTTTTCTCTTATTAGAGAGAAACCCTATGACATTTAACTTTGATTCATTTCACTGCATAACAGTCATTTTCCTACAAATGGCTCAAAATTGTCTTTCTTAATGGCAGAGTAATATGCTATTGTATACATATACTGCATCTTTATCAATTCATCTGTCCTTGGCCATAATGGCTTCTTCCAAGATTTGGCTATTATAAATCGTGCTGTTACAAACATGGGTATACATGTGTCACCTGGGATATCTAACTTCAGTTTTTTGAGGAATCACCATACTGCTTTCCATAATGGTTGTACCAGTTTACAGTCCCACCAGTAAGGTTAGGAGGGCTCCTTTTTCCCGACAGCTTCCTCAGCATTTTTTAATTCTTAGTATCAGTCATTCTTACTGGTGGTAGATGAAACCTCACTGTTTTGATTTGCACTTTTCTGATGGATAGGTAGAAAAAATGATAAACCAAATTCGGCAAACTGTTTTATTTTCTATTTTTCCCCCATTTTACCGATAAGTGCAAAGTTTAAGGTTTACATTGGTTTGGGGCATTTTGTGCACATACGTATCTAGTCAAGGTAACAAGACCTTTCCCGCTTTCCTTTCGATCTACCCCCCAACCCCAGTTCCCTTTTTCACTTTAAGTTCTATGAGATAATTGTGATCTGGGTTTCTCACATCAGAGAAACCATTCGATATTTCACCTTCTGCTTCTGACTCACTTCACTAAGCATGATGGTTTCAAGTTTCCTCCATTTGCTTACAAAAGACTCCAAACTGCCAGACTTTATAGATGCATAGTATTCCATTGTGTATAAATACCACAGTTTGTGTATCCATTGATCTGCTGATGGGTATTTTGGTGTCTTCCATATTTTAGCTATTGTTAGTTGTGCTGCAACGAACATGAGTGTACATGTATCTCTGTTATGTGTTATTTGTAACTCTTTTGGTAGTATTCCCAGGAGGGGTGTCGCTGGATCAAAGGGGTATTTCCAATCTTTTGAGAAATCTCCATACTGTTTTCCATAGCGGTTGTACCAATTTACATTCCCACCAGCAGTGCAGCAGGGTTCCTTTCTCCCCACAGCCTCTCCAGCACTGACTGCTATTTGAATTGTTGATATAGGTCAATCTCTTCGGAGTTAGATGGTATTTTAGTGATGTTTTGTTAACTTCTTCCTGAGTGAATTGCCTCTTCATTTCTTTTGCCCCTTTTTCAATAGGGTCCTTGATTTTGGGGGCTTACTTTTCTTCAGTTCCCTGTATATACTGGTTATGAGCCCCCTATCTGAAGTGTTGGTGGTGAATATTTTTCCCCAGTCTGTTGGTTCTCTTTTTAGTGTTGATAATTTCCTTAGCTGTGCAGAAACTTTTTAATCTGACATGATCCCATTTGTTAATAATGGGGACAGTTTCTTTTGCTTTTGGTGTATTAAGAAGGTCTTTGTCTACACCTATGTCTTTTAGATATTTGCCTGATTTGTCTTCTAGAAGATTCAGTGTTTCACTTTTAATGTCTAGGTCTTTGATCCACTTTGATTTTGGTGAATGATGTTAGGTGTGTGACTAGATTCATTCTTTTGCATGTGGATATCCAGTTTTCCCAGCACCATTTGTTGAACAGGCTATCCTTTTTCCAGTGAATGTTTTTGACTCCTTTATCGAAGATTAAGTATTTGAAGGTATTTGGGTTCGTCTCAGCATCCCCAATTCCGTTCCACTGGTCTGTTTTTATACCAAACTGTTTTTACGACTATTGCTTTATAGTAGAGCCTGATGTCTGGTATTGTAATGCTTCCTGCCTTGGTCTTGTTACTCAGGATGGCTTTGGCTTGGCAAAATGTTAGTAAAATATGAATTTATGAAGGTTAAATTTTTGAAATAACTGTCATTAAATCTATAGCTTTATGTGCACTATACTTTTGCAATATAGACTTAAGTTTACTTAATGTAGCAGTTCATTTATTTGAACTTTGATGTAAGTTTATCCTAAGAAAATTAACTGATGTAATGATAACCTAAATGTCTTTTGAATGTACATTTACCTTTCAGTCATTAGTTAAGGAATTTAACTCTTTTTCTTTCTCACATTTGCTAGCCTTATGAATTTCATTGTTATTTCTCTTCTTATGTGGGCTTGTGGGTAAGGCCATGTCAAAGAATCCCAACAAAGATATAGCAAGATCCAAAAACATAAGAACTTTCAGCAAATCAACCCAATAAAGGGCTCTGCTGGACTTAGGAAAAGATGCATAAAGATATGGCCACTGCAGCCCATTCTAGGTGTGGAAAGCTGAGCTAAGAATGTTGAAATGGGTCAGATGTAGAAGATTATGCCAACTATCACATGGTTTCTCTGATTTGGGAAACCCAGAATACATGCATTCTACAGAACCAAATGAGTGTGACAGTGAGAGTTAGGAGGGATTGAGAGGCGGTGGGAAGGCCAAAAATGGGGAGGGACTGTAATGTTGATGTGATATATACATGCACAAAATACTCAAGATCTTTGTAAACATTATGTATTGCATATATACATCAATAAGGGGGGAATAAAATAAAATAATCAAGTGAAAAATGCCAAAGGATGCACAGATGCTTACACTGGAGGCAGCCTGTATGAACTAGGAATGGAACAACTGGCTCTGGCCACACCAGCTAGCCCTACTTCTCACGCTCACCCCCTCTGCCCACTTGCCTGACCCTTTAGCTACCTAGGCTCAGCCTCTTCGCTGATACAGATGTGAGTTCTACTGACAAAGCTTCATCCTCTTGCGGCCCAGGACATCCCAAGCAAACAGCTAAGGTGCTGGCATGTGGGACTGGAACAAGGAGAACCCATCACAGATGCTTCAGAGACTGCAACAACAGGACAGGCCTTACTAGGGTGGGGCAGGTGACCTGAACTCAGGTCAGGAAGGAAAACCCATCAAACCATTTCTTTGCTGTGTGATGTACTGGTCAGTTTTGTCATTACAGCAAATACTTGATACAATCAACTTATAAAGAGCAAAGGCTTGGGGCTGGAGGAATGGCTCAGCGGTTAAACAAGTGCTAAGTCAAGTGCCAAGTGTCCCAGTCCTTTCCCCAGCACCACATAAACCGGGCATGGTGGCACACGCCTGTGATCCGAGCATTCGGGAGCCTGAGATGGAGAACTGCTAAGAGTCGTGAAAGAGAAAGCGATCAGGTTGCCAGTCCCACAACCTTCTCCAATGGATTGTCCCTACATGACCCCAAAATCTCCCACGAGATTCTACCTCTTAAAGGTTCCACAACCTGATGTCTCTGACATCCTCTAACTGGAGTGTGGAGGTCGCCGTGAACATGTGCTATCTGGGGCGAGACCCGGAGCTGGTGAGTCCCAGTCAGAGGAAGCCAAAAGGATTTTTCTAGGAGTCTCAGGTGGTAAAGCAGTGTTCATTACCAGTGCTCCATCCAATCTCCTGCCTGCTGCTGAATCACTATAAGCATATTTCTCAGTACCAGGCAACTCTCCACAATGCTTACAGGATAGAGACCCTCGGATATACAGTTAGAGCCACAGTCTAGAGGTTGCACAGGTCTCCAAGGCTGCAGAGGAGAGCATTTCCTCTTCTTCTGTGATCTGGTGCCTGGAAACCAAACAAGGGCTCTTGTGGCTGAGCCACTCAATACTCCTGGGAGTGCTCAGAAACCCTGTTCCTATTCAGGCAGATCTCATGATAGCTTCAGTAGCCAAGAGGAGAAGGATATCTCAAGCAGCACTTCTCAGACTGCAGCAGAACCCAAGAATGTGCCTAAAGATGCACTGAATGAGAAAGTGACTTTCTTGGTGAATTTCATGATGCTCAAATATAAAATGAAAGAGCCAGTAAGAAAGGCAGAGATGTTAAAGATGACCACCCAAGATGATGAGGCCCCTTTCCACTGAGATCCTTCTGCAAGCCTCTAAGAGACTAGAGCTAGTGTAAGGAATGGATGAGAGGAAAACGAATCCCTTCCACAATTATTATGGCCTCTTCACACTAGGCCTCACCTACTATGGGATTCTCAAGAGACAATGGCAGTATTCAACATCTTGATATTTACTCGGGTCAAACTTCCAGAAGGGCAAGATTGCCACTTAACTGAAGATCTGGGAAACAGTTGGTATGTGAATCTCTTCTGGGAAGAAGCACCACATCTTTGGTGAGCCTAGTAAGTTTATCACTGATGGTTTTGTGAAGAAAAAGTACTCAGAACACCAGCCAGTGGCCAACAGGGATCCTGTGCAGTACGAACAGGGCTCAAAAGCCTATGCTAAAACAACCAAGATCAAAGTCCTGGAGTTTTTGGCCAAGGTTTTTGGTTGCAGTCCAAGTGATTTCCCATCTCAGTATGAAGAAGCTGTGGTAGAGGAAGAAAAGGGAGCCCCAATCAGAATGTACTGAGGGCTTCTTTCAGTACTGGTGCAAGTGCATGTTCCAGTGCCATGGGTAGCAAATTCTCTCACACTTAGTCAAGTTAGTGTTGATTGTTCATGTACTGTTTCAAGAGAGCAGTTAGTGTTGAGAGAATGTGGTCCTCAATAGTGTGGAGAAAAATTGATATATTGCTCTCATGTTCAAGTTTTGTATATATATAATCTAGAATCATATTCTTTAATTTTTTGAAGATTGTACAAGCAAATACTATTCCATTTAAGAGAGTTAACAAACTTTGAAGTGTCCAAGTTTCAAAATGTATTTAGACAATGTTAGTTATTAATTTAGTAACAAGAGACATGTTATTTTGTGCAACTAGTTGGGAAAATATCAATCTATATTATCATCTGGAATGAGAAAAATTGCTTTCATAACATTTCACCTTTAAAATACTTTCAAGGGGCTAGAAGAATAGCTCAACGGTTAAAGCACTTGCCTAGCAAGTTCAAGGCCCTGGGTTCAATTCGCCAGCACCACATAAACCAGGTGTGGTAGTACAAGCCTGTCATTCCAGCACTTGGGAGGCTGAGGCTGGAGAATTGCTGTGAGTTTGAGGCCAGCCTCGGCTATACAGTGAGTTCAGGACTAGTTTGGACTACAGAGTGAGACCTTGTCTCCAAAAAAAAAATGTTAACTTTCAAACCACAAAGAAAAAAAAATCAATTTTTTTCTGTATATGTGTTGTGTACCATTTCTGTTTTCCAAAAGAATAGTGTATTCATGAATTTTGTTCCATGATATACAGAAGTAAATTTTATGGGGGAAAAAAAAAAGGGTTCTACCACCTTCAACCTTCCCACAGAGCCAGGCTAGGGACCAAGCCTCTAACATATGGGTATCTGGGGCCCACTCAGGATCCATAGCAAGTGACTAAGGTGAAAAGGCACTCACTTGTTCAAACTTTAGTCCTCAGCCCCCTAAGAGCACTAGTACCCCTAATAACTATTCACAGGTTACCCTTGGGAAGCTACTGCTTTGGTGTTCCACTGGCCATGAACTCTTACTTAATCCATTACCCAGTAACCCCTAGAATGGCTGATCCCTTTGGCCTCCCCTAGCTTACCTACCTAGGCATCAAATCATGCCCTTCTCAGAGGGTGCTGCTGTCCTAGTGTTAAGTCCCTGGGCATCTGTGTGCTGTCAACAAGAGTAGAGCTAGCAGTGCTCCCACTCCTGGGTCCTCGCCACCAGGCCATACTGAAACTGCTCTCCTTTTGCACCCAGAGTCAGTGTAGACCCGTGGGAGCAGTGTGACTGTTGCTGCCTATGTGCTTCAATGTAGGCTCTGCTTGGAGGTATGGCTGGCTCTTATGGTTCCGATCTGGAATGTCCCCAAAAACCTCATGTATTTGGATATTATGGATTATCTATAGATTTCACATGCTGTGAGGTGGGACCTGGTTGGAGGATTACTGAGGGTGTGGTGGTTTACTGAAGATGTGGCCTGGAAGGATATATTCTTGCCTCGCACCCCTCTGGAGCAGCTGTTCTCCACCATACTCTTCTATGACTCTTGCAGCCCATGAATGGTCTGAGATCTTCTGAAACTGTGAGCTAAAATAAACCTTTTCTTCCTAGGTTGAGGTTGTTGGGTTTTATGTCCCAGAAACAAAAAAAGTAACGGAGGTACGGAGAGACACTGTATTCAGCCCATAAAAAGCCATAGTTTCGGGGCTAGAGGAATGGCTCAGTGGTTAAAGTGCTGAATCAAGTGCTAAATACCTGAGTTTGATTCCCCAGGATCACATAAAGCTGGGTGTGGTGGCACACGCCTGTAATTCTAGCACTGGAGAGGCTGAGACAGAGGACTGCCTTGAGTCCAAGGACACCTTGGGCTTCACAGTGAGTTGAGAACCAGCCTGGGCTGCACAGCGAGACACTGTCTCCAAAACAAACAAACAAACAAACAAACAAACAAACAAACAAACAAAAAAGCCATAGTTCGGAAAATGGAGTGGAAGAGCCAGTCCTGTTGGAGACAGACGTGGCAGGGTCTAGAACCTAGTGGAAATGACCATCTTTGAGGGATTTTTTTTTTTTTTTGCTCTGTTTTGCTTTTTGAAATCACCATCTTTGGATGATCCTATGTACAGAATCAGATGAAGAGCCTGTTCCCAAGCTTGGCACAGAGACCAGGAGAACACTGTGTCCAAGCTGAGAATACCAGAATACCAGACAACTAGAGGTGTTCTTGGTCCTCTTGCTCCTCAGCATCCTGCTGCTTAAGATAGTGGAATTACTACTGTCAGGAGCAAAACTTTAGAAGAATATCCCTGTTTCTGCTATGAAAGATGAAGACAAGCAATATTCTTAAAACTTCCTACTTCTTTTTCTGGTGTCTCGCTAGATTTGCTGATTTTGTCACAAATGTGAGTTTGCAGAGATGTTCTAACAGAGAAATGGATTCCTGAAGACAAATACTCCCATTCCTTAGGCATATAATAAATCTTGTGTGTTCTTTTTCCTGTTTCCTTTTTAGACACGGATTTCTTCTTCAGACAGTGACAAACAATGCACAAGAACTAAAAGACAGAAAAACACAAATTCCCATCAACTCAAGAATGGATTAACAAAAGGTGGTACATCCACACAAATGGGGGGCTGTTCAGCTTTAAAAAGGAGTAACATAATTTCACAACATGAAGGAACCTTGAAAACATCACACTAAGTGAAGGAAGCCAGTTGCAGATAGATACTGTTAATGTCATTCAAAGGAAAGGTCTAGAATAGGTAAATCTATAGAAATTTGCCAGAGAGCAAATTGCCAGAGAGTGGGAGGGAGCGGGAATGAGGAGAGACTGCTAATGGACAGGGGGTTTTCTTTGGGCTGATGAAAGTGTTCTGGAGCTAGACAGAGGTGAGGGTTCCAAGACATGACAAGGCCAGGGGTATAACTCAATGACAAAGTGCTTACCAAGCATGCATGAGGCGCTGGGTTCAATCCAAGCCTGCAAAAACAATAAAAAGCATTATAAATGCATTAAGTATCACGGAATTGTGTACTCTACAAGGGATAAACTTTGCAATGTGAATCTTATCTCAATTTAAAAAATTTAACACAAGCATAGTATCAGAATGTACAGTATATTTATTTCCAGTTCTGTAACCACATTAAACATAGACAGACATCATTAAAGATCCAAATATTAGCAATATAACAGATAAATCTTAATTCTTTTTTGTTCATATATATTTCCTAAAATTTCCACAATGAACAGGGATTACTTTTATATAAACAGTCCGTTCTATAAACAAATTTTTTTTGTATTAGTAGGGATTGAATCCAGGACCTTGGCACTAAGCTACATCTACAGCCCATTTATTTCTTATTTTGAGACAGGGTATTTCTAAGTTATCAAAGCTAGGCTTGCGTTTGTGATTCTCCTACCTCAGCCTCCTACATAAACAATTTTTTAAGGTTTATAGAGAACCTATTGTATGCTATACTCTGTATAAACAAAGCAATACTACCTGATATTGGGGCTGCCCTAACAGTCACAGAACATATCCATCCCCTGGAAGGCCAGGGGAGCAGACCTGAGCATTCTCATATTCTAAGTGAGAATTTAAGGTACAAAGTCACTTGGTCATACAGCAAGTCAATGGTTGTCCTAGTCACTTTCCTTGTCATTGGGACATAATACTCAACACCTGTGACTTAGAGGTGAAAAGGTTTATCTTGCCTCACAGTTTCAGAGGTCTGCCCCTGCATGATCAGATGGAAATGAGGGCCTAGTAGAACAGCCTGACAAAAGACAAATACTTATCCTACATATGCCAGGAGTCAGAGAAAAAGAGGAGCCAGGGAGGGAGACATACCCTTCCAAGTTAGGCAGGGCCCCAACCCTCCAGCCGGGCCCCACCCTAACAACACATGAATTATCTCCAGGTTAATTCACTGATGCGCAGCTTATTGCTCCCATACATGTAAGACTTTTGGGGAACATTTTAGATTTAAACCATGGAAGTAGTGGAGGTAGGATTTGAATCCAGTTTCCAGGCCTCAAAGCCCTTGCTCTAGAACTGTGTTACTGAGCTCTAGCAGGGCCCGTCCTCAACTTAGCTTGGGCCCCAAGGCCCAACTACCATGCGCATTCAGTCAGGAGGAAGTGAAGCGGCTCACAGTCTAAGACACATGCATGCAAAGAAATCTTTCCTCTTAGTCCTTCGCTGGCACAACCTCTATTCCAGGAACAGCCCACACTCATATGTATCTCTGGACCGTTTTTCCAAAGCTATATTCCTTGTGTACCTGGTCTTATATACCCGCTGTTGTCCTTACCCTCTGCCTCCACGACATACAAGCCTTCTCCTCTAGGAAGCCTGCTCTGCTTGGAGGCCAACTGTACCACGCAAGGAGCTTCTCTAAGCCCTGAAGGCTGAGTTTATAAAAGGAGGCATCTAGGTGGGTCTCCCACAGACAGGAGGCCTGGGGCATCCCAGTCAGTGGGCCCTATGTGTAGAGAACTAAACTAGGCCCTTAGTAAACATTTCAAAGATACAGCTTTTTAAAAATAAACATCTGGGCATAGTAGCACACACCTGTAATTCCAGCTACGTGGGAGGCTGACACAGAAGGAGTGCAATTTGGACAGCAGGAAACTTAAGGAAACTCTGTCTCAAAAACAGAAAGGGGCTAGAGATACAGCTCAGGGCTAAGAGCCCTTATCTAGGGTTTGCCTAGCACGTGTGAGGACTTGGGTTTAACTCCTAGTACTGAAAACAGATTTACTTTTTCCCTGAATTACAAAAGTGACATGTGCTTACAATAAAAACAAACAACATGTAAAAACCCGAAGTTTGAACAGAGCAAAACTCTTCCACTTTCACCTTCCACAGGCCATCTTTGATCCATGTGGCATCTCCCTATGAGATGGAACATACACCCTGAGGGTGAAGGTGGGGACTCTAGAATCGAGTGGACCAGGCTCACATCTATACCTACTGACCTACCACTGGTCTTGGCCTTGTACAGGTTTTTCTCGTCATTTTTGTCTTTGCTGTACTGGGGACTGGCCAAGCAGTAGGCAAACACACTACTACTGAGCTATAGCTCTGGCTGCACTGCGCAGACTCTTTATCCTCTTGAAGCCCTGTAGAATAGTGAGAATAACAGGCCCTTCCCACACAGTTTGCAGTGGTTGGGTTGATTTGAGGCTGAAGTGCGTGCAGGCCCAATTCTTGCTGCAGTGCTCACATAGAGGACCCCACTCAGCAGGATGGCTGCTGTTATCAGTTATTTGACACTATTCCACTGCTACTAGAAGCTCCAGGGGTACCCAAAATCCACAAAGCCTGCCCAACTGCACTGATTAATAATACTCAGTAACAGGAGCTGGTTAGGATCTGTGCTCAGCACTCTGCCCAGGTTCTGTGCACCACTGTGCAAGATACAGGTGTGGTGGTCACACACTTTCATACTTAAAGCCTGCCTCTGGGAGGGCTTCTCAGACCTAGAGAAACCAAGCCCATGTCAGGCACTGCAGGCTCTTCTGGTACTGCACCAGACTTTTCCCTCTGTAACCTTCCTAAGCTCCTGATAGCTTTAAATCTTCTCCTGGCAAGGACTGCAGAGGCTCAGCCTGGAAGCCTGCACAGGCTGACTCCCTCACCCTCCTTCTGGCTCTGCGGAACACAGCTCTTCTGTGAGGCCAGGGCAGGATGCCCAGGACCAGGTAGCTGCAGCAAGCTTGTCCTTACCTCAAGGCCATCCGAAGGGGCCGGGTTCACCATTCACCTCCTCTGGGTCTCTTCCCCTCTGGGCCTTGCTTTTCCTATCTGAAAAACAAAAGGTTTGCAAAAAAGGTATGCAACTTTCTTAAGACTCTGATGATAGTTATAAACACTACCTCTAAAAAATGCACATGCACGCACACACATACACACACAGCAATTTTGCACTTTACCAGCCACTTTCCTTACCAGATCCACTGTGTGTCTACCAGATTAAGAATTTCAAACAAGAGCCACTGCTTTTATTTTCTCTTTCTTTCTTTCCTTTTTCTTTCTTTTTTGTGCTGTAGATCTAAACCAGGGCCTTATGCCTGCATGCTAAGCATGCTTTGGCACTGAGTTGTATCTTCAGACACCCAAAGAGCTACTTTTATCTGCAGAAAATAATCTATACTGTAATTTAAAAAAACACTAACATTTGTTTATAAATGCAAAGAAAATCCACAAGAATCTATATAGTAAATGATTCTAGAGCTTTCCTGTAGAAGTGGGATCTCGAGCTTTCTCTGCATACCTCAGATATTTCTGCACCTGAATTCTTTTCTCAACAGATGCATGCTACATTTGGGGATTCTTTTCTTTTCCCATTTAAAATATCATCTGCAATATTACTAACAACAAACTCAAATTCTCCAGCTCCCTGATCCTTCTGTTGAGCAAACTGAGTTAACTAGGGACCCAAAATAGTAATAAGGTTTCATGCCTCTGAAGTCTGATCTACCATCCAGCAACAGAATCGGAGCCATGACTTGACACTAAGCACCGAGTCTCTATAGGCAAGGCAATTAACCTATTCAGGCCTGGCTTTAACCTCCGAAAGGGAGTCAGTGGTAACGCCTATCTCAAATAGTTTTCTTGCTCCATTAGTAAGAAGGAATAAAGTTTTTGTTTTTAAAAGAAAATATTCAAGTGAGGCAGGCTGTGGAGGACCCTGCCTGGTCCCAAGCGAAGGTGGCAGGTCTTGGAACTGCTTTTCTTTACTCCAGCCAACTACTTCTCTGATGTGGGGTATCAACGTAGGCCCTTGGGGAAGTTCCCCTAGGGCCGGAAGCCCAGAGGACAAATGTAGCTCATGGGATATGGCCTGGACTCTGGCATCTGGCACCAGTTCTGCAAGAGGGATATAAAAAACCCAGACATCACCTCATCGCTGTCTCATCAAAAAAAGAGACTTTCTTCCTGCACATCCCTGCAAAGGACAAATTCCTGCTAGGGTATTGCCTGGGAGGGAGCAAGAGCAGCAGAGTAGGATAGCTGGGGAGTTCTCTCCCTCTTGGAGATCAGAGGCCAGGCCCACACAGCAGCTCCGGGATTGGCTTCTTAAGAACTGTGGCAAACCCGATTCCAAGAAAGCCTCCTTCACTCCTTCCCACAACTCTGTGTCTCTGTGAGGAAGTACTGGCATGCTCTCCCAACAAAAGGAACCTGCTCCCCAAAGTGCAGGGAACTTTTCTGAAGTCACTGAGCTACAGTCAGGATTTGCCTCAGGATCACTAACTCTAGAGCTGGTACCCTGAGCCTCCTGGGAGCCAGAAGCTCCTTCTGAGTGCTTCTGTGTCCTTCTCAGGGATGTTAGGAACCTCTCCCATTTCTTCCTCTAAGATAGTTTTACCATGAGCTTACACGTGGAGTATTCTTAGAAGATGTGGTGTCAAACCAAGAGCCTGGCACCTTCAGAAAGAAAACAAATTCCTACAGAACTAGACAACCTCCAAAAGCTACAATTGTTAAGTCTCTCATAGTCACAGATAGCAGATGTGCTCTATTTAGGGGGCAAATAGGTCCCATGAGCTCGAGTCCCACATGGCTTCTCCTCCTCGGTCCTCCTCGGATCTCTGCCTGAGGGATGTGGGGTCACTTTACACTTCTTAGAGAGCTGGTCAGAACAATGTGGCTTCTCAGGCCTTTTTAGCAAGGCTCCCCAAGGCCACAACACAACCAGGCGGATGTGGGTCTCATGAATACTTGTACCCTATCCCATTTTCCTTTCCTTTCCCTGTCTGTGGGTCAGCCACCAAGATGGTAGACCCAAAGGAGACCTGGTATTTCAAAAGGAATTAAGAATCCAGATTTTTATGCCAAATTGCCTATTTGTTTAATATTGACACATATTCCAGTCATTTGGTGTGTACAACCTCAGACCCACTTGCTGCCCTTCCTCAGCCCTGCTCAGCTTCCTGAGGCCTTACCTCTGCAAACTGCATTTCTCAGGTATCTTTGCCAGCTGGCTCTGGCGAACTTCAGGTAACAGGAGGCACTAAAGGTGGGTAGAGGCTGGGTATACAGCAGCTGAGACTTCTCCAAAGTCTCAGTTCTCACATAATCCATCCTTTGCGGTTCTGGATCATGGAAACACACACACACAAACATTGTCTACACTGCCTCGTTTCCTGTTTGACTTTCACAATTTACCCTTATTTTGACTTGTAAAGTGGCCTCTTGTTTCTTAATTAATAGAGCAACCACTTTCACTTCTTCCACGTTTAAAAAGTTGTGGACAGAGTGAGACTCCGTCTCAAATAAAACAGTGTAAAAAAAGCAATGTCCATCGCCACTCTAGCTCCTCAGAAGGCTGAAGCAGGAGGACTACGAGAGCTTACTACTTTGAGTCCAGCCTGGGTTAACATAGCAAGACCTCACAGTTACAAAAAATTGTGGGGCTGAGGGCATAGCTCAGTGGGTAAAGCACTTGTGCAGCATGTGCAAGGCCCTGGGTTTGATTCCCCAGTACCACATAAAAATTAGTTGGGTGTGGTGGCACGTACTTGTAACCTTTAGCACTTGAGAGCCTGAGGCAGGATGGAAGTAATGAAGCTTGGACAGGCAAGATCCTCCTGAGGGACCTGATGACGCCGTGCTGAGGATTTAAACCCAGGTACACCTAACCCCCAGAGACCTCGTTCTTTGTCATACCAGTTAGCTAGTCTTAGAACAAGACTCTCCCATCCCACTCCCTCTCTCCTCCCACCTAAGCCCAGGGTCCTATCCCTAAATTTCTCCACCATACACAGAGAGTCTGCTAGGAAAACCCAAGGCCCAGAGAGCCCACCAGCTCTTTCATGACCTCTTCTCTAGGAACCTCAGGCCTCCCTTCTGCCACTGCCTCCTGGAAGCCCTTCCTGACTGCTCACCTTTCTTGGCACTTATACTGCTTATATGCACTGGTCACGGAAGACTGGGCAGCCTGCACACCACCTTTATGTGGATGGAAAACCAAGGACTTGGGAAAGTGTCTAGGGCCATCTAGAGAGGCCAGGCCAAATGATGGCCAGGGGTAGAAACCCCAAGTTTCATAACAGGTGATCTTCCCACTGGCCTGTTTCAAACAGAATCTGTTTTGGTTCCAAGGATGGAGAAAGAACACTGTGCTGCAGCTGGGCAGTCCTAGCTCCAGAAGGGCCAGTACACAGCCAGGCTCCAATGGGCCTTCATCTCGTCCACTCTTGCCCCATTCTTAGTAGTGACATTAGGATCTTGGGAAAGGAGGAAACTGAGGCTCAGAGAGGCTGATGTTCCATCCAAGGTCCTGGACACTGAGCCAAGGCCTATCTTCTGATCTTCAATATGACTCCCTCTTCCTACACTAGCACAGGACCCCAGTTTGAGGCTCCCATGCCCCTGGACTTGACCCTTTATCAGCTCTTACAAACCTGGCCTAACACTTGCTGAGGTTTCTGCTGAGGGGTGTTAGGAGACCATCTTTTGGACAGCTACATCCCAGGGTATAGGGTGCAGGAAATGTGTTAGAAAGGAGAGTAGGAAGACATAAATGGGGTCTGGGGCCCAGTTCTGTCTCTGAATCAAAAAGTCTTTTGATATATTGGGGTCTTATGCTTTTGGAGAATCACTTACATAATCCTACACAGTTTTGGGGGGCTGCCGGCCCCGTGCAGCTCACCCACAGGCTCCAGGAGTCGGATCTTTGTTCCGCAGTCCAGAACCCGTATGGTGCCACAGGCCTTGGCCAGGGAACACAGCTGAGAGGAATGCAACCTCACAAAGCCTGAAGTAAGGCTTGCACTCAGGTCATCTCGTTGTAAACCAGAAAGCCGCAATGAACTGCAGCCCCTGGCACCATTCTTTGGACTCCTCTGTCCTCACACAGCCAGTACCCGTCCCCAGGGGCTGCTACCAGCCAGGGACGTGCAAGAATACCCGTTATCACCACCACAGGCCAGGCAAGAAGCATCTGCAGCCTCAGGTGGGGCTGCCTGAGACCTAAATCTGGACTCTCCACTGACTCAGCAGCACTCTGCCTGTCCTTCCTCTCCAGAAAAACATTCTCAGATTGAGTATCTCTTCATCTGCAGTCATAAAATATTCAAACAGAAAGCATGCTAGCAATTGAAACTGTCTATCGTTTTAAAACTTCACTAGTAGAAAAAACGAGGCTCAGAGGTGCGGGAAAACTGGCCAAAGCATATCCAAGTCACAGGTAACTGGATCACAAAGAAACCCCAAACTCAGATGTCCTAACATATGTCAAAAAATTCCAGCCTGGGAAAACATCTAGGCCCTTCTAATCAAGCCTCTCACTTCCCAGGAGCTCCACTAACAGGAGACAATCCAGGAGCAACTGAGGATCACAGAAGAGTGTGGCCTTCCTCAGAGTGATATGCAGGCAGCCAGCACTCTGGGAGGCTGAGGCAGGAGGATTGCAAGTTTGAGTCCAGCCTATGCAACATAGCAACTTATTGAGACCCTGTCTTAAAATTTCTTTAAATGGGCTGGGGATGTAGTTCAGTGTGAAGGCCATGGGTTCAATTCTTAATACTGAGAGAAAAGAAAAGTGACTTGCCAAACCCCATTCACTCCCTCTGTGTCCTGATATCTATGAAATGTCCCACCTGAACTTCTTTTATTTTATTATTTTTTTCGCCATGTTAGGCTGCCCAGGTTGGGCTCAAACTTTCGATTCTCCTGCCTCAGCCTCCCAGGGTCCTGGGATTACAGGCCTGTGACTGGGGCTGGTCTGGCAGGCCTTAGTCTCTCCTTTGCAGATGATGAAAAGATGAAAATAACAAAATGGAAACAAGATACACAATATTGAGTGGTTGTCAGAGGAGTATAAATGAAACATGAAACGTCCATGGACTTAATAGGTGCTCAGTTCATGGTGTGTACTACTCATACTGTAGGCCTTTGTCATTTTCCCTCTGTCTTCCTGTATTCCAGGTCAGGTGTCTCTGGGTACAGCACTCTGGGCAGTAGTACTGAGGACCACTACTTCAGCCATTTGTTGTCAGGGTGACAGTGGACTAGCTACTGCTCACTGACTCTGGGCCTCAAGCGTCATCAGTAATGATGGGATTACCAGTAGCTGGCAGGCAGGGCTGTGGTGGGATGAGAATAATGCATGTGGTGGGTTTCACATGCCAGTGTTGAAGCTGAGCACCTGCATCATACTACATGTCCTATCCTGGGACACAACTGATGTAAATGCATTTCATAAAGCATGAAACACAGAGAAAGTGCTCAATAAATGAGCCACTCCCGTAACCTCCACCACTGTCCCATCTGTCATGCTCTCAGGTTGCAGGACAGCAGGTCCAGCAGGAAAGGGCCGGTCCCCATCCTATAAAATTTCCCCACCAAAGCAAAGTACTTCCCGTGTGGGCTTGTCTGACCCAGCTCTTGAGTCACTGGTGCCTTCTTCAGGTTGCAAATTCTTAAAATACCAAATGAAAATGCCCCTATGTTCTCCCTGCAGAAACTGAGGCCCAGGGAAAAGGATATTGCGGACCACGAGCACACAAATGCCAGGAGACAGGCTCAGGACTGACCCACAGGTGCTCTCACATGTGGCAGAGTCCTTTAGAAAGATCCCACCTACCCCAGACTACGAGCTCTGGCCACTGTAGATCTCTGGCATTTGGAGACGCTTTGGCAATCTTTGGAAGCCAGAGGGAGCTTTCAGCCACTTCCTCTCCAAGGAGCAGGGCTGGCTGTGAAGCTGGCATGCCCACTACTTCCCACAAGGAGTCGCTGTTGCCACTGCTATTTTTTGCCAAGAGGCTACCTAGGCTGGTATTCTGAGGCTGAGAAACCAGATCTGAAGTTCCCGAGCCTGATTTTTTTTCTTTTGAAAGGTAAGTTTGATAATGTATCTTGTGAGGCCTCAAGTGGACCCCTATTAAGGAATTAGAAACCACATTAACAAGTTATTTATTATCTCACTGCTTCGGTTCACCCATCTATAAATGGAGATGACGGTACCTCCCTTCCCTGTGGATATGCAAACATGTAGAAAAAACACATATGAAGGGTCTGGTACCTTGCACACCAGCAAAGACCTGCCACCCCAGGAAATAATGTTCCAAATCAATGTCTTCTGGGAGGCTGAGGCAAGAGGATCAAAATTCAAACTCAGCCTGGGCATCGTAGCAATTTGGCCTCAATATCAAAACTAAAAACTGGGCTAGAGATGTAGCTCAGTGTGAAGGCCTTGGATTAAATCCCTAGTATTTCATTACACACACACACGCGCGCGCGCGCGCAGAAAAAAGCCAAACATGAAACAAGGCAGCTAAAACCTTCAGTAAAAGCACAAACCATCAGACCTGCCACTGACCAACTGGGCCTCAGTTTCCTCATCTCTACAATTCTAAGGCTCTCTGAGCTTGGCTTTCTTCAACTCTGCAACCCAAGATGGCTTATAATTACATACCATGGAGTAGAGTTTATGGGAACTCTGCTGATTGGCTTTTATTCATAAAATAAGTGTTACTAACACTCTGGAATCAGACCCTAGGGCCGCCACACCAAAACAAGCAGGCTCTTGTTCCTGTGGAGCTTACAGCCCAGGTAGGAGATGAATAAATAGCCTTTTAGAATTTGGTGTCAGGTGTAGCTCAATGATGCAGCAATGCCTAGCATGTCCAAAGCCCTGGATTTGGTCCCTAGCACTGCAAAGCAAACAAACCCCAAAACCAAAATCAAACCAAAACAGAAAGTATCAGATTAGAATGAGAGAATGGCACTGTGGGAACCCAAAGGAAGCAGCTGTCCAAATTCTTGGGGATCAGTGAAAACTCTCTAAAGGAGAAAATGTGGAACATCTGAAGAAAGGAGTCTCATGCCAGGGGAAAGTCAATAATGGAATGAAATAAAGATTTCAGACAGGAGGCCCAATACGCAAGAGGTTGTGGCTGAGTCAAAAATTTGACAGATAAGCCAAGTCACGTTGTGGCACACGCCGGTAGTCCCAGCACTCAAGAGGCTGAGGCAGGAGGACTGCTGAGTCTGAGGCTAGGCTAGGCTAGGCTACACAGTAAGTTCAGGATTAGGCTATAAAGTGAAAACTTGTCTCAAAAAATTTTTTTTCATGGATGCTGTGTAATCTCAGGTACTCAGGAGGCTAATGTAGGAAGATTCAAAGTTCAAGGCCAATCTGGGTAATTTCACAAGAACCTCTCCCAAAAATTTAGAAAGGGGTTGGGGATATAAACTCAGTGGTAGAGTACGTAAGTGTGATGTTCTGGGTTAAGTGTTCAGTACTGGAAAAAAAGAGAAAAATCATGTAGCTGGTCCTAGAAGGTACGAAGAGTTTGGGGCAGGAGGTAATGATCAAGACACACAAGCTCCAGAGAAGAGAGGACATGTAGCATGAGAAAGATCCAGACTCGAGCAATGAAGGCATTCTAGGGAGAGCCAGACTTCAGGTGGAATAGCAGAGTGACATACCAGAGCCACACTGAAGTTCTGAATGCTGGTTCTATGTTTGGCAAGTAATTTTTGTTTTGTTTTGTTTTGGGTGCTGAGGTTCCAGGGGCCCCTTGTATGGTAGGCCTTGTCCATGGAAAATGACTCCACCACTCCAGGCCTGTTTGCCCACAAAAAATTCAAGAAATCCAAGTTGCACCTAGATGAGATAACGCACATAGAAGACTTGCCCACAGGAGCTCACTGGCAGGCGCGTTGGGGCTGGCATGGGCAGACCCAGTCCTTGTTCTGGTCCCAGGAGACTGGCTCAGAAGACACATCCCAGAGGCCCCCATCACAGATTCTGACCCAGATGACTTGAATGGGCCTGAAAGTTGCATTAGTGACCAGCAACCAAACAGATTTACTTTTTTAAAATTAAGGTTTGGGGATGTAGCTCAGTGTAAACCATTTACTTCACTCTAGGTTTAATTCCCCGTTTGCACGTTGGTGCACATGCCCACACACTGAAGAAAAAGTACAATGTAGAACTAGGTATGATGATGTATTCTTGTACTTCCAAATATTTGGGAGGCTGAGGCAGGAGGACTGAACTTGAGGACAGCCTGGGCAATGTAGCAAGACCCTGCCTTGCACAGAAAAATATATACTATGTTTACTAGTTCACTAACTCCCACTCACAGAGAGCAAAGACCTCAAGCTAGCCTCCTCCTTCCTCTACCAACAGGTTCTCCAGCTGTCAGAGGGCAGATTAGGCACTCAGCCCAGTGCCTACTCTGGTAGTGTCACCAGGTGTAGGTCTACCCCGAGCTGCTGCAGTCTTCCCACTATAGTGAGCACTGGACTCAGACCTGAGGCAAAGGTTTCAGAAACTTTCTTGGCATGTCTTTTCCATGCTGGCATCTGCTGCATGGTCATGCATGCCCTAACATAGCCTAACTGTAAAAGTATGGGCCAGGGTGTAGCTGCCCCGAGAAAGGTAATTTTCATGTCCACCTGCAGCTGTGTGCAGTTGCAGAGGCCTCTCTTAACGCCCAGTCA
Organism: Ctenodactylus gundi; assembly: GCA_004027205.1. Lineage (NCBI taxonomy): Eukaryota > Metazoa > Chordata > Mammalia > Rodentia > Ctenodactylidae > Ctenodactylus > Ctenodactylus gundi. The sequence goes on along the minus strand of PVKB01000594.1, from coordinate 69,790 downwards.
TGGACTGGTTAAAGCATGTGCGTAGCAAGCCCAAAGCCCTGGGTTCCATTCCCCAGCACCACATAAGCCAGGTGTAGTGGCTCATGCATATAATCCCAGCACTCAGGAGTCCCAGGCAAGAGAATTACTGGGAGTCAGAGGTCAGCCTGGGCTACATAGTGAGTTTAGGGCTAGCTGAGAGTACAGAGTAAGACCCTGTTTCAAAAAAAAAAGTTATAAAAGAAGCCCAATTATGTCCATAACACTGCTTACCAGAAATGAACTTTTATCCAAATGTTAAGTATCTCAAGTCCCAGCTTTGGCACAGCATTGCAGCTATATTCTCAGTTCTTTTATTTTAAGACAGAGTCTCGTGAGGTTGCTCAGCCTGGCCTCAAACTTGCAGTCCTCTTGCCTCAGCCTCCTGAGAGTAGCTATGATTACAGGCATGCCTCACCTTGCCTGGCTGCCATATCATCTTTTTGACATGAAGTACGGACTTTTTTCTCCTTCAGCATAGAGACAAAACATCACTGGCCACACCCTTCTGCAGCATCTTACTCTGTGACCTTGGAAGGTTATTTCCTTTCTCCAACCTCAGCATCCTACTATGTAGACAAGAATGATCCTGTTCCCCTGGAAGAACTGCTGCAGAAGCCATGTATGTAAGTAGCTGGAACACAGTAGGCCAGGTACTCACCACATAGACACTGCCACGATTGTTTTCTTAATGACTCAGATTTTCACTGTGAAAATCATCATGCCATGCTTGCTTTTTTGCTTACCTGCTTCTTCAGCTAGGAACATCCAGAAAGCTAAATCAACCGTCATTTTAACTTCCTGAATATATGACCTGGTGCGTCTCCCTACACCTGTCCCCAGAGATAACCTACACAGAAGAAAAGAACATGCAGGGGAAAAAAGAAGACCTAGTGCCAGCACTCAGCTCCCACTGCTTCCATCAAGGTTAAGAAGGAATCCTTAGAGCAAAGCCTTCAGCTAGCTATAATACACCTGAAAATGTGTGGGTCCACTGTGCCTTCCTGTGAATGTGACATAGTGTGGTACCATTTACAGTCCTGCAGTTGAGCACACCAGCTGCAGAGCCCATCAGCTGAAGCCTGACGTGGAGTACAGAGGGCAGGCTGGGCTACATACTGACGCTACATATTCATGTCTCAAGAAAACCAACAGTAACATCAACAACAGCTGGGTTCAAATCCTAGGTGCACATCTTATTACCTATATGAACTGGGGCAAGTTAATTTCTCTGAGCATTCATTTTTCTAAACATGAAGGATATTACTGTTATAGCATGAGAAATGAAGAATAAAAAGCAGAGATGTCTCCTCTCCTTTCCTTGGACAAGAGCCTTCTCCTCCCTTCCCCCAGGTCTCTGCTCAGAGCTACCTTTTTGTGTGTGTGTGTGTTTAAGATAGAGTCTCACTCACTAAGTAGCCCAGGCTGGGCTCAAACTTGCAATCCTACCTGTCTTCATGAGTGCTGGGATTACAGGCATGCACCACCATGCCCAGTTCTAAGAACCTTCATTCTTATTGCTACTGAGCCTCTTGCTTAGATAACAAGAGTCAAGACAGCCTGAAAGCATGTGTGATCAAATCCCACTCAGTAACTACATGAGGAACTTTCAAGCTTGTTTGGCGGTTCTAGCAGGAGAGCACAGCTACATGTATACCCCTGACCAATTGTCCTCCTCTAGTGAGGAAGGTCATCCACTCCAACTATGCAGATTTGGGAGAGATGCACAGAGCAGTGAGGGAGCAAGGGGACACTCACCTACCCAGCCAGATCAGCCCAGTCAACCCTGGCTATCGGCTGGGTGACAGATGTCACAGCCAGATTGCCCGCACATCCTATGGTAAGTCCACTAGGAAAGACCAATGACCCATCTCATCCCCAGTCTTGGGGATCTCAAGCAAAGACGCATTCAGCTCTAACTGCCCACAACAGGTGCTGGAGCAGGTGAGATGGGCAGCCCTATGAATACTGATACCAGCTAATGGCCTTTGGGGCAGAATTCAGCTTCCTACTCTGGCAGTCCCCAGGTGGCAGGTGAGTGGGAAAGCAGACAAGCTGCAGGCTTCTTTAGCTGCAAGCCGTCTCTGGTGGCTAGGACCGTGGGTGGAACCTAGGACAGGGAGGATTATGCAAAACTGCACGTAGTTCAGTCTTTGCTGTTTGCTTCCTCAAGGGAGAAGAAATAAGGAGATTGCCTCCTCTTTACTATAAACCAGATTCAAGCCAGGCTAAAAGAGGCCACGTCTGAGGAGAAGAGGACGATGAGAGGGGAGGGAGAGGACGAAGGGCAAATTGAGAAATGGTGTGTATGATGAAGAAGAAGAGAGAAAAGGGGACGAATCTGAAGAAAAAAATGAACAGGAGAGAGGAAAAATGTGGGGAGCTGTGACCACTAAAGGGAAAGACAGAAGAAAGAAATGCTCAAGCACTCCACAGTCACATACAAAGATTGCTGAGCTCGAAAAGGTGATTCTATGAGTAGGGTGAGTTTACTGCAAATGGTACGGGCCGGCTGAGCCTCAGAAAAGACTATAACACAGATGGAACTCAGTGGCTTAAGGCAGGGCTGGGGGCCACATTTTGGAGCCCTCTTGCTTAGTCATTCTGAAGGTGGATCTCCTGAGGCCAAGCTGGCTAGGAACTGTCCAGGTGTGTGGTGCTGAAATATCCAGACAACCACTGGCCACTCAGGCGGAACTCTGCACATGTCCTAAACCTACATAAACTCTCACTGTATGCCAGCCATTATTCCAAGCACTAGGGAAATAAGCAGTGAATGAAACAGATTTTAAAAAAAATCCTGCCCTTAGGTGTGGAGGAATGGCTCAGTGGTTAAAATGCTTGCTTTGCCAGTACAAGGCCCTGAGTCTGATTACCCAGCACACCACATAAAGCTGGGCACAGTGGCTCACACCTGTAATCCCAGCATTTGGGAGGCTGAGAGAAGAGGACTGTGGTGAGTCCAAGGCCAGCCTGGGCTCCATAGTGAGTTCAGGAACAGCCTGGGCTACAGAGTGAGACCCTTCCTCAAAAAAAAAAAAAAAAAATTCCTGCCTTTATAAAATTTACTATGTAATGGAAGGAAATAAGATAGTATTAAGCTAGAAAAAGTTAAGTCTCATTAAGAAAAAAAGTTAAAGCTAGCAAATGTACCCAAACAGTAATCATATGCTATTTAACTCAAGGTGACACCATAATACAGGGTATTCAAAACAGGAAGTGTGCCCTCACACAGTTTGTGTTCAGGGCTCTGGGTGTAGCCGAATGACAGAGTGTGCTTAGCCTACATGAGACCCTGATTCAATCTCCAGCCCCAAAACAATGTGTTGACACTGGGTCATGAGTCACAGGGACACTCACCTGGCAACCTGTCAGAGGCTAAAACCCTTCCCTGGCCCCAGAGAGCTGCCCATTCTCTCGTGGGGGAAGTTCTCATTCCTCTACTCACAGACTATCTGGGACTCTACTGTACAAGAGAAATGAGTTTCTACTCTCTATGTCCACTATCAGCTTAAGCTTGAAAGATTTGAGACCTAGGGCACTACTCCATAACTGGGAAAACTCATACAATTTACTTCCTCCCTCTGGCGTCAGTTTATCTGTCTATAAAATAAAACAGTGAAATCCAGACATGGTAGCACATGCTTATAATCCCAGCTACTTAGAAAACAGAAGCTAGAAGACATTAAGTTTGAGGCCAACATGGGCAAAAATGGTGAAAAATAAAAATGTTAAAGGGCTAGGATGGGAGCTCAGAGATAGAGCACATGGCCTGCATTCTGCCAAAATTACCTCATGCAATCAAAACAATGATCCTTGACAAGTGAAGAGGAGAAGACTGTAGTGTGTGAGTACTCTCTACTGTGGGGGAGAGATTCCCATTCAATGAAATCTCATTCATCTGAGTCCTCCGCACTAATCAAAGGGTCTCATCTAACCCTTTTTATGCTTATTGGTGAATGGCAGCAGTGCCTGGTGGATGCCCACAGAGAGCTGAGGGCTCGGCCCTCAATTTACAAGTGTGTTCCTGCAAAGCAGCAGACATGGTGTCCGTGGGTGCCCTGGGACAGGAGAGGCTGAGGCTCAATTTTCAGTAGGTCCTCCAAGTGTGGACTGCAGGACCCTTGTCCTGGAGGATACACAGGTGCAAGAAGGGTTTAAGGGAAAATGAAGTTATGAAATTGAGCATGCTTTTTTTTTGAGACAGGATCTCACTCTGTCGTCCAGGAGGATCCTGAGCTCACTAATGCAGTCCAGGCCAGCCTCCAGCTCACAGCAATCCTCCTGTCTCAGACTCCTAAGTGTTGGGATTAGAGGCATGCACCACCATGCTTGGGGGAATCAAACTCAGGGCCTTGTGCTTGCTAGGCAAACACTCTAACCACTGTGCTATTCCTCCAGCCCCTCTGAGCACACTTTACATGCTTTTGGGAGATTCCCAATGCTCATCACTAAGACCTGGCTATGTTCTAAGAACCTCGCTTATCCTTGGGGCGTGACATCACTTCTTTTCCTCTTATTTTTGGAGAAATATCTGTTGTGTTGGTCAGTTTTCTGTTGCTCTAACAAAGCCCTGAGATAATCATCTCATAAAAAGAAAGGCTTATTTTAGCTCAGCTTTTGAGATACCACTCTACATTGATCGACCTTGTTGCTCTGGGCCTGTGATGAGTTAGCATATCATGGTAGGTGCATGAGATGGAGCAAAACTACTCAACTCATGGCCAGGATGCAAAAAAGAAGGGACCAGGATCCCACAATCCCCTTTGGGAACACATCCATAATGCCTAAGACATATCACTAAGCTCCATCTCTTAAAGGACTTACAATCTTTGTCTCAGGAGACAATTTTGAAAGGTTTATGGTGTTCTGTAGCCTCACCATTTAATGTGTGCTTATCATAAAACAGGTGTTCAATAAGCTATTGATGAATAGATACATGAATGAATAAATGAAAAAAGTTATTTTACTTACTTCCAAATGGTGAGGATTTCAGGGAAGGAGAGAAAATGATTCAAACACCCAAGACTCAGGTAGAGTCATTTAGTTCCCTCTGCTTCCCAAGTTTGGTGGGAGAACTGACAGAAGGCATTCATGTATTCATTCTCACAAAGGCACAGCATGTTAAGTAGACCACTAGGGATTAGCAATGAGGACCATGAGAATACCCAAGACGGGACAACTAACCAAATATGGGGGACAAGGACGACTTTCTTGTGTGTCTACAGGACATTTTAAAGGAACTGACCCCATGATTCCTCATGTCAATTTTCTGGCCACAAAATTCAGACCTGGGCTTTTCAGAATCCACAGGCAGCTGGCTATGGTTGGTTCCTTAGGCCAAACAAATCCATCTCCCCCTCCTTTTATGCCAGCCCAGCTTATCACTCCTCCTGCTGTCAGTTGCCCATCAGCCTTCCCATGCTGAGAAAGTATCTGCATTCTGCAGATGACTAAAGAGATTCAAAGAAGCAAGGATCTACTGGCACATTTCCAAGGAGAATGACAAATAAATGCAGAGCTAAGTAAGAGCAATGGGGCTCTGCCTGAGCACCCCCAACCCATGCCTTCTCCAACGACCAGCCACTGACCTTATCTTCCGAGTACTACCGGCAAACCAACCACTCTGCCCTTGCAAACTGGAGCATGACTGGACCTTTAAGTGGGGGGAAAAAATGCTTCATCATGTTCTGCTTCTCCATGCAAAACCAGGAATTCCCTTCCCCCTCTTCCCTCCTCCCCAGCGCACTCTCCTTTCAGTAAAACGTGGTTAAAGGGACAGCACCATCACTTCCCCAGCTCCAGGGGTCTGCCTAAAGCCAGGAGCTGGGGAATGAGGCAGAGGGCAAAAAGAAAGAAACTGGCAGAAGTCTTTTGGAGGTGACCTGTCTGTCCCCACCTTGGGGATCCCAACAGAAGAAAAACTACACAAACTGGGTGCATTAGGGGGCTTAGGTGAAGCTCAGAGCTGGGAAGGGAATCTATACTGACTCCCAAAAGGTGCCAGGGCTTCTGGCTTCCCAGGAGGTAATTTCAGCTCCCAGGGGGAAAAGCCCTAGGTTCATGTGGAAAATTTCAAAGAAAACAGGGGACTGGAACCCTAACACAAAGTCCAGGGCCAGGTCCCCAGCTCAGTGTGACCCTGATGGATCATTTATCCACCCTCTCCTCAGTTCAGCTTGAGAGAACTGGCACACTTCTTGGTCCCCCCATGGTAATGACAGAGGTTACCTTTTCATCCCAGCAGAGTAGGCTCTGTCCCCAAAGCTGAAGTGGCAGCCACAGTGCCACCCCCAAAGCATTTAAAATGACTCAAAACCAAGAGTTGTAAGGATGTAGTCACAGGGTCCCCCAAAACTAGCGTCCTTTTTCTACCAGACTCCCAGTAGGACTTATGGGGGTGAGGGACTTTGGAATTAAAAAGTGTCCCACCACTGTCTTGGGAGCCAAAAGGGATACCTCAGAGGTGTCAGCTTGTCTGTTGTGGGGGTGGAGGCAGAGATGACAAGTTGATACTGAGGCGACAGAGAAAGGTGAGGGAGGAGGATGGACTTCCTGGTTATTCTGGTTGCTATAGCCACAGCCAGTATGTGGGTTCGCCTCCCCAGTTCAGCTGAAGACCCCCAATGCAGATGCTCCTAACATACTGGGGGAGGTTCTGGTTTGCAGCTTATCCCCAGGATAAGACCCTCTCATAACACACGGGAAAACCAAGCCTGGCAAAGCACAATCTGTCCAAGGTCACTCAGCCAATCAACTACAGAACTGACCCCAAAGCGTGGAATCTGCCCCTCACACTCAGCCCAGGTTCCTCTTGCCAATTCAGGAGACCCTCTGCCCCTTCACTGAGAAACCTCCCTTCCTAGGACTGGCTGCAGTCTCTCGCTTCCACATGCGGGGATGGGGCACTAGAGGTGTTTTTGGAGAACACCGTGTCCCCCTCTCCTCACTCAGGATCCCCTTTTCCGTTCTCAGCAGTGTCTTTCACACAACTCTTCTGGGTAACCCTGTCATCCTCCGCAACTCCAAGTACCCCTCCTCTATCACGGAGCCGGCTGCAGATTTCTCCAGCCGACTCACGGTGGCTGCCCCAGTTACTAGGGGAGTGCTGTCCCCTCGCCAGAGGTTCCCAGCTATCCTCTGTCGGGTCCGCCATGGCCCCATTCAGGAGAACTCCCCTAATCGGGGCTGTACCCCCTTTCGCCAAGGCCTTTATAAGTACTGAGAAAACCTGCGTCCCCGCATGCAGGGGTCTCCTCATCCTCAGTCTTCCTCACTCCATCCCGAAGGCGCCTCGCCCCCTATTTCTCTCTTTATTTCGGGTCCCCCTGTCCTATGACGAACACTAGCAGAGTCGTTCAACCTGCACCTTTCGGAAGCCCCCGACCACTCCGGAAGTCCTCTGCCCCCAGTCCTGACCTGGGGGGCGCCTCTGAGGCTGCGACGATTCCCCTTCACTCTCGGGTCCCCCTGCCCCGCCCCTCTCACTGCGGCGGAGCCGGTGCGCCCGGTGCCGCGGGGGAGGAGGCGGAGAGGGCGGGGCCCTCCTCCCCAGCCCCCCACTGCCAAGGGGCTGGCCCGGGCGGCTATAAAAGAGCCTGCGATCCGGGCACTGCCGCAGTGCCTCTCGCCCTGTCCCGGCTCGCACCTGCTCCGGCCATGATGAGCTTCGGGGGCGCGGACGCCCTCCTGGGCGCCCCGTTCGCGCCGCTGCACGGCGGTGGCGGCCTGCACTACTCGCTGGCCCGCAAGGCCGGTCCACGCTCGGGAACCGCCTCCTCCAGCGGCTTCCACTCCTGGGCGCGAACGTCCGTGAGCTCCGTGTCTGCCTCCCCAAGCCGTTTCCGGGGCGCCGCCTCGAGCACCGACTCTCTAGACACGGTAAGCAACGGGCCGGAGGGCTGCGTGGTGGCTGCGGCGGCGGCGCGCAGCGAAAAGGAGCAGCTGCAGGCGTTGAACGACCGCTTCGCCGGCTACATCGACAAGGTGCGGCAGCTGGAGGCGCACAACCGCAGCTTGGAGGGCGAGGCGGCGGCGCTGCGGCAGCAGCAGGCGGGCCGCGCCGCCATGGGCGAGCTGTACGAGCGCGAGGTGCGGGAGATGCGCGGGGCCGTGCTGCGCCTGGGAGCGGCGCGCGGCCAGCTGCGCCTGGAGCAGGAGCACCTGCTCGAGGACATCGCGCACGTGCGCCAGCGCCTCGACGACGAGGCCCGGCAGCGAGAGGAGGCCGAGGCGGCCGCGCGTGCGCTCGCCCGCTTCGCGCAGGAAGCGGAGGCGGCGCGGGTGGAGCTGCAGAAGAAGGCGCAGGCGCTGCAGGAGGAGTGCGGCTACCTGCGGCGCCACCACCAGGAGGAGGTGGGCGAGCTGCTCGGTCAGATCCAGGGCTGTGGCGCCGCGCAGGCGCAGGCGCAGGCCGAGGCGCGAGACGCCCTCAAGTGCGACGTGACGTCGGCGCTGCGTGAGATCCGAGCGCAGCTTGAAGGCCACGCGGTGCAGAGCACGCTGCAGTCGGAGGAGTGGTTCCGAGGTACGCATGCGCGCGGCGGGTGGAGCGAGGGCGCCCCCTGTGGCCAACCACTGCACTGCCCGTGGCTTAAGCGGGGGCGGGGCTAGTGAGCTCCTCCTGGAGGGAAGGGTACTGGAAGGGCGTTGCTCAGCTGTCCTTAGCAAAGTGCACACCCCTTAAAGAGAGATTTTACTCTAGCCTTTTTGTGGGCACCCCCAGCTGTGCCTTTTCCTTTGGCTGCCCTCTTACACTATCATTATGTCTGTACTTCAACTGGAGTCCTTTTCTCTAACCTATGTTAGGCGAACCCAGTATAAGACCATCTTCACAAAAGTCTCTAGATCAGAGCAGTGCTGGCTTCTGTCCTCAAAGCGTGCCTTCCCTGACAAGGCAGGCCATCCTCCTTTCCGGTCCGCTGTGGGGATCCCATTCTTCTGACTGGGATTAGAAGGGGTTTCTCCCCACTAAGGCTCCTCCCCACTGTGGGCTCAATGCATAACATCCCCACTTGAATCTGCAGTGTAGGATGAAAGGTCACATCCTTTTTTCCCAGGGTGGGACCATCACCGAAATCTGGAGGAACTCTGTGCAGTCTATTTAATATCCCCTTTTGGAAGTTTTAGAGCCTAATTCTCTCTCTTCTCTTAGACAACTCCATGCAGTCCTGAGTCAGCTAGATGGCAGCTGGCCTGAAGCTGTGCCCAGCCGCTTCAGGGTGACCTTGGCTAACAGTGGCCTTCTCTGATTTTCACTGTTTTTGGATTGAAGGAGCAGGATGGGCCAACTGGGCCCCTCCTGAAGCTATATAAAACCATGCACTGATCTGGGGAGAGAGTGCAGAGGCTTAGGTGATTTTCAAATCACATTTCATTAGTTTTCAAAGTGTGTGATTCACAATAGGTGAGAATCCTCACCCACTTGAATGGTTTCTAAGTCATTGCCACCACTAGCAGGAAAAAACAGGAATGCTGGAATTTGGAATTCTCTATTCCTTCTTCACCACTCTGCAGTGGTAGAATTATCCCCTTCTCCATCTCTGCAGTAGGGCCCCTCCTGGAGGGGACTTCTCTGTTTCCTTGGGTTTGCCCTTCACTCAGGTAGACAGACTGTCCTAGGGTGGCCCAACTAGGTGGTTTCTCTCCACCAAGACTCAGGTTCCAAGTGCCATCATCTGAGGATTCAGGATGCTCATTTTCAGGAGCTGTAGGCCAGTCTTCAGACCTTCACTGGCTCCCACAAGCCTTTTAGAATGGGTAGCCACTTTGCTGGCAAGGACCAGGGTGTGGCTGCCATTGACTAGGGGTTCCTATGCTAGAGAACACACAGCCAGATGGAGGATGGGCCACATGGGCTGGTGCGCAGGCTCTGAGCTGTAGAGTCACCTTGGCCTCTGCACAGAATCCAGCAAGGACGACACTGTGGCTACATGTGGCCTGATTGGTCCCCAGTACCCCCATGTCCAAAGTCACAGGCTTATTAACTGGTTTAGCCACAAGTTTGCTTAGTTTCCCAGCCTGGGCCCAAATTTGCCATCAACCTGCCTCAGCCTCCTTGAGTGCTGAGAATATAGGCCTGTGTCAGAGGCTGGCAGACTCCCACCCTCCATTTCAGAGTTCAGCCTCCTGGTACCGATGTTCCATTTGAACCCTAAACAGTGCCAGCTCCTTGTGGGGAGCTAGACCAAGCAGTGGGCTAGAATAGGGGCCTTCCTTTGCCTTCCAGGGTTTATGGATCCCAAGTTGAGGGAGGATAGAGTCTGAGGTTTAGAGCCAGATACACATTAGATTTGAGTCCTCCTCTGCCACCCACTACTAGCTAGGTTGCCTACGGGAGATGTCACTTGCCTGTCTCATCGGATAGGGTGAATTAAACATCCAGGATGGTTCCTCAGACCCAGCAGCTCCCCAGACCATCACTGGATGTTAGTTGTGTCTAATCCTATGCCTGTTCCCTTCTTCATCCAGTGAGGTTGGACCGACTGTCCGAGGCAGCCAAGGTGAACACAGATGCCATGCGCTCGGCGCAGGAGGAGATAACTGAGTACAGGCGCCAGCTGCAGGCCAGGACCACAGAACTGGAGGCTCTGAAAAGCACCAAAGACTCTTTGGAGAGGCAGCGCTCTGAGCTGGAAGACCGTCATCAGGCCGACATTGCATCTTACCAGGTGGGCGGGCACAGTGCAGAGGACGAGACTGCCTCATCTGGGGTGGGGTGGGGTGGGGTGACCTTGGACAAGACACTGTCTCCCTCTGGTCAGGATCTGATGATTAAAACTATGAGTCTTGGATTCAGACATACCAGCACTTTGTAGCTGTGTAATGTAGGAAAGCTGTCTGCCTGTCTGAATTTGAATTCCTTCTCTATAGTGAAAACAAAACAAAAACCCCTGCATTGCATAAGTATGAACATTAAAGAAAAAAAAACAAACAAACTTTAAAGTACTCATTAAAGTTTTGATCACAGTGGGCATTTAGTTAATAGTAAGCAAGGCCTGTGGGTACCATGGTGGAGGGCCTGAGCTGCTTCCTCCAATTAGGGACAGCTGGTAAGAGAAGATGCCACTTCTAAAGCAACTAATGTATCAGTAATGCTTGGTGACTATAGAAACATTAGGAAAGATAACCCAAGAGGAGAAAATATAAAACAGCCATAGTAATTCACATTAAGCAGTGCCTACAATAGGTCTGGGGTAGGGGAGAAGTTTTAGCTTGTATTTAATAACCTGTGTATTGCCTCAATCTTCAACTCATCAACAACAGATGCATATGATGCTCTGACATATGCATATGGTAGGTAACTGAGGGCACTGGGGGAATAATAGAGACCAAAATTAATTAATTAATTAATTAAAGGCATATAAGGCTCTGCTCTCATTGAGCATTTGCTAAGCTTAAGAGATTTGTAAAATGTCACTTGTTTTCTCACTGACCAAACCATTATCTGGTCATTTTCATTCTAAAAACTTTTCTCAGGCTGTTTGCTCCAGATATTTTGATGTCCACACATGAGGACCCGGCAGGCTTAATGGGGTGATTTTGTCCCCAGAGAGCTTGGCTGAGCAAGATAGCTCTGCATTTGCATGGCCAGGCCCAGCCTTCTTGGGTGCCAGGTGACACGTTTACTCTTTTATACCCAGGAGGCCATTCAGCAGCTGGACAGTGAGCTGAGAAACACCAAATGGGAAATGGCGGCCCAGCTCCGGGAGTACCAGGACCTGCTCAATGTCAAGATGGCCCTGGATATTGAGATTGCTGCTTATAGGTGAGCAGGGCCTAAAGCCTTTAGGTGGTGGAGAGCTCTGATAGATGCTAAGTCTTGCCTTTCAAACCCTGTTTAGGCAGCTTACCTGTTTTAGAGAAAAGTCTTTTTTATTTTATTTACTGATTTATTTATTGAGACAGGGTCTCGCTCTGTAGCCCTGGCTGGTCCTGAAGTCACTATATAGCTCAGGCTGGCCTTAGGCTCACCGCAATCCTCCTGTCTCAGCCTCCGAGGTGCTGGGATTACAGGCATGTGCCACCATGCCCAGCTTTATGTGGTGCTGGGCAATTGAAACAAGGCCTTGTGCTTGCTAGGCAAGCACTTTAACTGCTGTGCCATTCCTCCAGCCCCAGAGACAAATCTTTTTTTTTTTTGGTGGCAAAATAGGTAACATAAAATTTGCTACTTAACCATTTGAAATACACAGTTCAGTGGTATCTGCATTATTACCCAACCCTTATCACCACCTGTTTCCTGAACTATTTGCATTATCCAAACTCAAACTGCATACCCTATAAGTAGTAACTCCACATTCTTCCCTTCTCTTGGCCTCTGGTAACCACCACTTACTTTCTGAGGAGCAGAAATTTTGGGAATGACTTACTCATTTTGACAGTGAGAGTTTTAACCCTGGTTCCTGTGATCACCTAGCCGAAGCCTGCTATAGAATGCAAGATGTACTTAAGTTACCAAGGGCTTTTACAACTCTGTCCTTGAGGGTTTCTTAGCTCCCTAAGCATTTATTTTTTGGGGGAAATAAGATGGAAATGGTAGCAACAGTATTCTCGTATTGGGTCGCTGGGAGCAGATGGGCAGAGAGCTAACCCTCTTCATGAGCCAGTCCAGTAACAGAGGTACCACTGGGCCATCACAGAGCACCCAATCAATGGTCACCACTTGTCCCTAGAATTAAGCCTCCCATCTTAGCAGGAATAAGGAGTCCAGCAGTTGGTGACTGGTGATCTGTGGCTTTCTATTTCTTGGCTTTGATCTGTAATCTTGCTACTTAAAGTGTGGCTCATAAACCAGCAGAATCAATGTTGCTCAAGACTCAGAAAGACTCAGGCTCCTTTCCAGGCTGCTTGAGGCGAATCTGCACTTAAGATCCTAGATGATTTCTATTCTGATACAATTTTGCCAGCACTGGTTTGTAGGGGTCACTCTTCCACTTACTCTAAGGCAGGCACTTTATCAAGTCCTTTTTTCTCTATTATCTCACTAAAATGCCTCTCTTAATTCAGTTTGGGGCTCTCCCAACCCTCCCTCCCCAGTACTGGGGATTAAGCCTTCACACTGGACTACATCCTCCGTCCATATTTTGTGTTTGATTTCAAGATAGGGTGCCCTGAGTTACTAAGTTGCCCAGCTGAGCTCCAACCAGGGACCCTCCTGCCTCAGCCTCCCAGAGTGCTAGGGATCACGGGCCTGTGCTGACAGGCTCAGCTGAGTTCAAAACCTTATGGCCCCTTTTTACCAATGAGGAAATTGAGGCTTTATGAGTTTGAGTGGCTTAGGCAAGGCCATGAGCTACTGAGTAACAAGGCCAAGAGGAGAAATAGCCATACCACCTTATTTTTAAATCTGAAAGGATGACAATAAAAAGTCATAGGAGTATTTCAAATAGCAATATTCTAAGACCTCTCAAACTAAACTTATAAATAAATATGGAATTGTTTGTTCCCTTTCCCCCTTCCTCCTTTTTTGGTGATGCTAAAAAGGGATGATGTGGGATGAAACGCAGGGCCTTCTACATGCAAGGCAAGCACTCTATCACTGAGCCATACGCCCAGCCTCCCAGATTTCTCTTGAGTAATATTTTCATTGTTAAGGAACAATAAATATAACTTTATTATTGTAGGAGCTATGTTTTTAGGACCTTTCTTCAGAAGAAAATAGTTGTTTCATTTCATAAGCTGCAGAATTAGCTACATTAAACAAAAGCAACCCCTCTATGATATGGTTTCTGGGTAGTTACTGGAATGATCTGGAGTGACTTTCACGATTCCCCAAGTGCCCATCACTGAGGGGTAGAGATTAGTAGTAGAATGTGTATTTAGCATGTGCAAAGCCATAGGTTCAATCCCTAGCACCTAAATAAATAAATCCAAAGTGACTGCCAATAATCAATAGGCATTATATAGTTTTATTTATTTTTTCCCTGTCATTCATTCACGTTTCACCTTCACCAAAGTCCATTTCATTGGATACAACAGAGCTTCAGGATAATCTAGGAAAACCCCAAGTCATCAAACCTGCTTTGAGTTCATAGTAATGTTCCATTATCCGTTCTGCAGAAAATTACTGGAAGGTGAAGAATGTCGGATTGGCTTTGGTCCAAGTCCTTTCCCTCTTCCAGAGGCACCACCCAAAATTCCCTCTATATCCACTCACATAAAAGTCAAAAGTGAAGAGAAGATCAAGGTGGTAGAAAAATCAGAAAAGGAAACTGTGATTGTGGAGGAACAGACAGAAGAGATCCAGGTGACTGAAGAAGTCACTGAGGAGGAGGAAAAAGAAGCCAAAGAGGAGGAAGGGGGAGAAGAGGAGGAAACAGAAGAGGGAGAAGAAGCAGCAAAGTCTCTCTCAGCAGAAGAGGCTGCATCTCCAGAAAAGGAAGCCAAGTCCCCAGTGAAGGAAGAGGCCAAGTCCCCAGCTGAGGTCAAGTCTCCAGAGAAAGAAGAGGCCAAATCACCCACTGAGGTCAAGTCTCCAGAGAAAGAAGAGGCCAAATCACCCACTGAGGTCAAGTCTCCAGAGAAAGAAGAGGCCAAATCACCCACTGAGGTCAAGTCTCCAGAAAAGAGCAAGTCCCCGGTGAAGGAAGAGGCCAAGTCACCACCCGAAGCCAAGTCCCCAGGGAAGGACGAGGCCAAGTCTCCAGCTGAGGTCAAGTCTCCAGAGAAAGCCAAGTCTCCTGTGAAAGCTGAAGCAAAATCACCCACTGAGGTCAAGTCTCCCAAGGCCAAGTCCCCTGTGAAGGAGGAAGCAAAGTCACCAGCTGAGGCCAAATCTCCAGCAAAAGAAGAAGCAAAATCACCAGCTGAAGTCAAGTCCCCTGAAAAAGCCAAGTCCCCAGTGAAGGAAGAGACAAAATCGCCAGCTGAGGTCAAGTCTCCTGAGAAGGCCAAGTCCCCAGTCAAGGAAGAAGCCAAATCCCCAGAGAAGGCCAAATCACCAGTAAAGGAAGAGGCCAAGTCTCCAGCTGAGGCAAAATCCCCTGAGAAGGCCAAGAGCCCGGTGAAGGAGGAAGCCAAGTCCCCAGCGAAGGAGGAAGCCAAGTCCCCTGAGAAGGGTAAGACTCTTGATGTGAAGTCTCCAGAGGCCAAGAGCCCGGTGAAGGAGGAAGCAAAGTCCCCTGCAGATGCCAAGTCCCCTGACAAAGCCAAAAGTCCTGCCAAAGAGGAGGTGAAGTCTCCTGCCAAGGAGAGTGCCAAGGCTCCTGAGAAGGAGGCCCCAAAGAAGGATGAGGTGAAATCCCCTGTGAAGGAGGAGAAGCCTCAGGAAGCAAAAGCCAAAGAGCCTGCAAAGAAAGTAGAGGAAGAGAAGGCTACACCCACGCCAAAAACCGAGGAGAAGAAGGACGCTAAGAAGGAAGAGATGCCCAAGAAGGAGGCTCCAAAGCCTGAGGTCGAGCAGAAAAAAGAAGCTGCTGCAGAAAAGCCCAAAGAACCCAAAGCTGAAGCCAAGAAGGAAGAACCTGAGGATAAAACCAAAGCAGCAACCCCAGAGAAGGAAGCGCCTGCCAAGGCAGAGGTGAAGGAAGAAGCAAAACCCAAAGAAAAGACGGAAGTGGCCAAGAAGGAACCAGGTGACACCAAGACCAAAGAACCCAGCAGGCCAGCAGAGAAGGAACAAGAAAAGCCAAAGAAGGAAGAGACACCAGAAAAGAAAGACACCAAAGAGGAGAAGACTCCTGAGGCCAAGAAGCCCGAGGAGAAACCCAAGACGGAACCCAAGGCCAAGGACGATGACAAGGGCCTCTCGAAAGAGCCTAGCAAGCCCAAGACGGAAAAGGCTGAAAAGTCCTCCAGCACAGACCAGAAAGACAGCAGGCCTCCCGAGAAGACTGCTGAGGATAAAGCCACCAAGGGGGAGAAGTAAGACAGGAACATCCAGAGGAGAAAGGAACATCCAGAGTAGCCAAAGAAACTCAGGAGGGTCCCAGAGCTCAAGGGTCAGTGGAAAGAATTTTTATTTTTCCTCTTTTCTTTCTATCAGAAACAAATAAACTGCTTTGATGTTGGGCCCTCTTTCACCAAACAGGAATTTCTGTTAGCAACATGTTACCAAGAGAGCATTCCCAGCTCCTTGCCCTAAAATCCTCCCCAGGCGATGGACTATTATGTTATGATAGCTTCTGTAGACGAATGTGATACATGCCGAATGCCACACGTAAACACTTGACTACGAAACTGCCCCCCTCCTTTCCAGATAAGTGCATTTATTTCCTGTATGTCCAACTGACAGACGGCCGCAATAATGAATGAGCAGTTAGAAATACATTATGCTTGAGATGTCTTAACCTATTCCCGAATGCCTTCTGTTTTCCAAAGGAGTGGTCAAGCCCTTGCCTGGCGCGCTCTGTGCTGGAGGAGCTGGAGCAGGTGGGGCCGAGCACTGGCCACGGAAGCACGCCAGGGCGCACTTTCCACTGGAGTCCACTTTGATTGCTTCTGTGCAATAAAACCAAGTGCTTCTAAATAAAAATGTGGCACTGTAATTTATTCTCTTCTCCTGGGAAGGCTGGGAGCAGTGATGGGGGAGATCTAAATGTCATACTTAAGACCAGATGGGACTTAGAGTTCTCTTGTGAGTCGGGCCACTTGTGTGGTCTGGTACTCTTTCCTGGGGACAGACCATGTGCCAGCAATGTGCTCAGTGCTTTATTTTTGTGATATGTAGACTGGCAGCCTGGAATGCAGTTTTTCAGTGTGGTCCCTCATCGGGGTCACCTGGGTGCCTTAGAAACATGCAGCCTCTTGACCCCACCTTAGGCAGTTTCATCAGGACCTGAGGGGAGGCGTGGGAAGGTGCATGCTTTGCCATCTTGAAGTTGATTCTAGTAAATTCTGAAGTTTGGGGAGAGGTGAGGTCCAAGAGAGCTTTGAACAGTATTTTTAGGGCTTTGCATGACAGTGGAAGAAGCATTATACATATGGAATGACATGTAGTTCATTGACCTATAATAAAGTACAGTGACCACTTTATTGAGAAAAATGTATCAGTAGTCACCTAATGGACCAGCCATGTGCTGCTGTGGACATGACTTTGAGCGCCGTGGTCCTCCCACAGATTTACCTGGGATCTCTGAGATCCTTGTGCAGTTTCTGACTTTAAGAATATCATGACACTTTATTCTGTTTGCTGAATAGCTCTCCTGGTGTCCTGAATTACTTTTTTGTTGCTAGGACAGAATACCTGACATCTATAACTTTAGGAAGTAAAGATGTATTTTAGCTCACAGTTTCAGAAGGCAGGTGGGAAGCTGGAAATGGTGGAACCACATGGTGAGTCAGAGCTGGAGAAAGAACTCAGCATGGCAGAACAGAGCCAAGTTGGAGGAAGGGGGGAACCAGGTCAAGCCCCAAGCATCTAACCCCCTGCATTTAGGCCCTACCTCCAAACAGTACACAGTATCCATAGGTATATGAGGCTTTTGGGGGACACTCAAGATCTAAACCACAACACCTGGGAATTCCTTATTCCTCTGCCCCACCCAGACAGTTCTTAGGGAGCCACCTTTTTTTTTTTTTTTTTTTTTTTTTTTTTTTTTTTTGATGCAGGGTCTTACTCTGTAGTCCATGCTTGTCCTGAGCACATTATGTTAGCCCAGGCTAGCCTAAAACGCAGCAGTCCTCCTACTTCAGTACTCCCAAGTGGGAGGATTACAGGTATGCGCCACTATGTACGGCTTATATGGTACTGGGGAATTGAACTCAGGGCCTTGCACTTGCTTTGCAAGCACTCTAACCACTGTGCTATTTCCTCAGCCCCCACCCTATTTTCTAATTTCCTTATATGACTGGTCCAGACAACAGCCAGAAAAGCCAACGAAAGCTCCTTCCTGGGATTTTTCCACTTGAGGCCAGAGGAGCTAGAAGCAGCTCTGACTATGAAAGGCTGAAGGGCTGCATGTGGTGGTAGTACATGCCTACAATCCCAGGTCTCAGGAAGCTGAGGCTAGAGGTTCATGAGTTTGAGGCCACTCTGGACTATATAGCAAATTACAGGCCGGCTTGGAACATAATGAGACCATGTCTTGAAAAAAGAAAGAGAAAAGATAGGATGATGTTAGAAATAGGAGCTATGGGAAGCCATGTTTCTAGTCTGAAAAGACAGTCAGAAAAAGTTAGCTACTTGGACAGAAATAAGGTACCTAGAGAGCCTGGTAGATTTCAGGTCTCTTGCATAAGTTTTTTGGCCATTATTTGTGCCAATAAATCCCCCTCTTTGCCAAAATTCATTTGGTTGTGGTTTTGTCATGTGTAACCAGAATTCTGAATGATATAGTGACCAAAGTGTGTGGTTGCTACGCTATAAACCAAGTGGTGACCTTTCAGGAAATGAGCAAGTTCCTCCCCAAGGTTCTAGCCGTGGTCAGCTTCTCAGGCCAGAGCCCATATTTCAACTTTGACACACATTTTGCATCTGTCAGAAGGTCCCAGGCTGGTCCTGAACCTACCACATAACCCAGGCTGGTTTTGGCATCACAGCAAATCCTCCTTCCTCAGCCTCCTAAATGCTGGGATTACAGTCGTGCCCCACCATGCCCAATTTATGTGGTGATGGAATTGAATTCAGCGCATTGTGCTTGCTAGGCAAGCGTCCTAATCCCTGTGCTATTCCTCCAAACCTTATAAAAAATGCGTTTTAGGGCCTAGTGGAATGGCATAGAGCTTAAAGTACATGCCTAGCAAGCTCAAGGCCCTGTGTTCAATTCCCCAGCACCACATAAACTGGACATGGTGGTGCACACTTGTAATCCCAGCACTCAGGAGGCTGAGGCAGGAAGATTGCCATGAGTCCAAGGCTAGCCTGAGCTTCATAATGAATTCAGGACCAGCCTGGGCTACAAAGCCGAGACCCTGTCTCAAAAAAATAAAATAAGGTGTCCTAACACCATTTTAGAACTCATTATATTAGCTCTTCAGCCAAGTTAATCAAACATGCCCAGGATCTCTGAAAACCTAAGCATTAATTTTCTGTGCAGTTGTCCTAGTGAAATCAGATAGGCCCTCCCTAGGCCCTGGCACATAGCTTCAGCATCTGAAAATTCAAACTGGGATCTGGGGACCAAGAAATAAATCCCCATCTGACTTATGTGCAAAAAATTGCAGTCATCTGAGTACCCCAGTTGCTTCTAATGATGACAAGTGCCATTTCTGAGATAACAGCATTTTCACATTAATTCCCTCCAATCCACATGGGCATTTTTCAAGGTGATGCCTACATGTCATTTTTGATGCCTATTTTAAGGGTGAGAAAAAGGCGAGATGGTTTTCCAGGGATCCTTAGTTAGGAAGTGGTAAATTTTGGATTTAAACCTAGGAGTTAAATGTAGAATCCTTATGTGTTCTGAAATACTGTCTCAAAATCCTGAGTGAGTTGCTGCAGAATCTCATTGGTTTAATTTTGGTCACCAAATGACTGCTATGTGAGGCGATAACTGTCTCCATTTGCCTGGGATAGATGAGTCTTCGAGGACACAGAATTTTCAGTAATAAACCCAGGAAAATCCTCAGTGAATGGAGACCAACTGCCATCTTAGTTACCGTGTCACTGCTGGGACAGAACACCCATGGCTCAAAGGAGGAAAGATTTATCTTAGCTCAGTTTCAGACGGTCTCTGTCCATTCATGGACAGCGGCAATGAAACAGCTGCTCACAGCATCATAAGAGAAGAATCAAAAGACTCTATTTCAATTTTTATTTTTTTGAGACACAGTCTTGCTCTGTAGTCTAGGCTGATCCTGAACTCACTATGTAGAACAGGCTGGCCTCAAGCTCCTGATGATCCTACAGCCTCAGCCTCCCAAAAGCTGGGATTACTGGTATGTGTAACTATGACTGGCTTATGTGGTGCTGGGGAACTGAACCCGGGCCTTGTGCTTGCTAGGCAGATGCTCTAAGCACTGAGCTGTGCCCCAGCCCCTCAATGGCCTTTAGGAGAAGCTAGAGGAAGAGTTTGTGTCCTTCCAGAGCACATGCTGTCATCTTCCACACTCCTGTAACCCATCCCCCGACCTGGCCCCAACTCCTAACAGCCCATTTGGTCCCTAACACCCAAATACACAGGGCTTAACAACTTAACAAACCTTAACAACTGTGCTCTCCCCCATGTAGGGCAGCCACTGCCCACACAACTCAGAATCCTGCAGGTGGCGAGGCCTATTAGATTCAAGGGCTACAGTGAAATCAGTGGGACACCCTCACATCTTGGCTCTCAGCTCCTCTCAAACTGGTATCCGTTCTGCCACGCTGCTGCATTACCTGTAGCTCTGGCTGTAGCTGAGGCCCTACCATGTGATTTCACCATTTTCCAGCCACCCACTGAACTGGACTGACTTTCTGAAACTAAGCTAAAATGAGTCTTTCTCCCTAAAGTTGTCAAGTATTGAATCACAGTGAAGAAAAAGTAACTAAAACACCAGGCCTGGTGGTTCATCTTAGCACTATGAAAGGTGGAGACAGAAAGAGGGCAAATCTGAGCCAGCCTAGGTAACCTGAGATCTTGTCTCAAAATCAGAACTGAAAAGTGGGCTGGGACTGTAGCTCAGTGTGAAGCCCTGAGGTGGATCTCTAATACACAAAAATGCACGAATTAATTAATTCAGGCCTGTATGATCAGAGACCAGGCTCTTCTTTATGGTGTCCTCTTGCATCAGTCCTCTCTATTATGAAACATATTCCACGGCCATTGCCAAGCCAGATGCTGAAGGTATTTAGAATGCAGGAAGATCCCAACCCCACCCCCACCCCAGCTCAGCCCAGTCCCCAGCACAGTGACACTTCCATGGTGGGACTCAGGTGGGTAGGAGGATCTAACTAGCTGCCTCTCCCTTTCTGCCCTAAATGGACATGCTCCCAATCCACTGGTACGATTAGGCAGCCTGTGCCAGGTCTGACTTTAACCATCTAACAAAACTGTCTTTCCTTTGGAAAGAGAACAAACCTCAGGAAAAAAACCAATCAAGTCAATTTGCTGGAATTGCTTGTCAGAAGCCAGAATCCTGTGGGACAGAGACGTGCAAACGAGCTATATTAGGAGTGTGCCCTTCCTGCTAGCTAGCTAGCTATTGGCTCAGCAGACACAGCTGGACTGATGAAAAACATCCATCTTTTTTTTTTTCTCCAGGGAAATTGTTTCAGAAAGGGTAGGTTAGAGCTGGGCATAGCAGTGCAAGCTTATACTTAGGAGACAGCAGCTGGAAGATGGTAAGCTAGACGCTAGCCTGGGCAACTTAGTGAGACTCTATCTCAAAAGAAAGTAATAAAAACCCAGGGATGCAGCTTGGTGGTACAGTGTCCCTAGGTTCAGTCTCCAGTACCCGCTCTAAAAAATGTGGGCAATAATAACTAAATTTCAACAGCCTAACTAACACAAAGAAAACTCTCTCTGTTCCTGTGGTCACTCAAGGTCCAAGCCAGCGTGGGATCCATCCAGACCCACATTTCTAAATTCTCCCTTGCAGGGTCCCACTAACTGACAATTCGCAGGTCACACCTCTGTCAGAAGAGATACTATCAGAGGAGAGGGCAGAGAAGTCTTTCTCCTCCAAGTTCCCGGTGAGGGGAACTGCAAAGTATCTTGAGTCTGGGTGACATCCAGAAATGTTCCAGATAATTCTGACCTAATGCTTCCTGACAGAGTGCTTTGGAAATTTCAATATTCATAAACATTATTTCTGATGATGATGATAAATATGTTAGCTTGCATTACCAAGGAGAGCAAGAAGGCTGAATTGCTTCACTTACGGCTGGGTCCTGGGAAACTCTCACATTATACTTCCAGAATGGCAGAGTTTATTACTCCATTTCTCACATCCTTTTTCTTTTTGAGACAGGGTCTCACTCTGCATTCCAGGCTGGTTCTGAGCTCACTATTGAGCCCAGGCTGGCCTTGAACTCACAGCAACCCTCTTGCCTCAGCCTCCCGAATGCTGAGATTACAGGCTTGCGCCACCATGCCTGGTTTATGTATTACTGGGGAATCAAGCTTAGCGATTGCCTAAACACTTGCTGGGCAAGTGCTCTAACCACTGAGTCATTCCTCCAGCCCCCTCCCCCTCCTTTTTTTTTGAGACAATGTCTCATTCTGTAGTCCAGGCTGGTCTTGAACTCACTATGTAGCCCAGGTTGGCCTCCAACTCACAGCAATCCTCCTGCCTCAGCTTCCCGAGTACTGGGATTATAGATAAGCACCACTATACCTGGTTTATGTGGTGCTAGAGAGTCGAACTCAGGGCCTTGCCCTAGATAGGCAAGCGCTCGAACTACTGTGCTATTCCTTTAGCCCTCCTTTCTTTTGTACAGGCAACACACTTGGACAAGACATCGCCATGTTAGGGTTACATCTCACTAGTTTAACAAATGTAAGGGGACGTAGGGGAAAGTCTGATTTAGTATTCCAGGAAGAAGGTGGACCTGGTATTACAGGCCCTTAATCTTAGAACTCAGACCCAGGAAGCCAGAGCTTCTGAGCCAGTAGGATCATAAATTTGAGCCCAGCCTGAGCAAATCAATAACTTCTTGAGACCTTGTCTCAAAATCAAAAGTTAAAAAATGGGCTGGGGTTGTAGTTCAGGGTGAAGTTCCTGTACAAACAAACAAAATTGGGAGGCTGTAATGTAATCCCAATACTCAGGAGGCAGGAGGACTGATGTGACTCCAAGGCCAGCATGGGCTGCATAGTGAGTTTAGGACCAGCCTGGACCACAGAGCAAGAGCCTGTCTCAGGGTCTGGAGGAATAGCACAGTGGTTACGGAGCTTGCCTAGCAAGCACAAGGCCCTGAGTTTGATTCCCCAGCAACAACAAATAAACTGGGTGTGGTGGTACAAACCTGTAATCCCAGCACTCAGGAGGCTGAGGCAGGACAATTGCTGTGAGTCTGCTACACAGTGAGTTCAGAACCTTGTCCATAAAAGAAAATAAGAGTACAGTAAAACTAGAGGTTAAGAACAGACATTTGAGAAAATTGCAAATACATAGAAATTATAAAATATGGTCCTAAATACAGTGATTTGGGGAAAGAATCATAGGGGGAATTAGAAAATACTTTGAGACGATTGAAAACAAAAGCATAACATAGGGAAACTCGTGAGTGCAGCTCGGAAGAAGCTTAGTGGGAAGTCTCCCTATAGAGTCGAAGCTGGTCTAGAACTACGTAGTGGTCCTAGTTGCCTTTTCATTGCTGTGATTAAATACCCAACATGCACAAATCAGGCGAGGAAAAGTTTACTTCAGCTCACAGTTTCAGAAGGTCACAGTCTATTCACCGGCAGCCGGCAACAGAGGGAGGGCTTGGCAGGGGCAGAGGTGGAGGCAGCTCCTCAGGATACTGTAAACAGGAAGCAAAGCCAAGTCAAGTCCCAGAAAGAAGGCAGGAAGCAGTATATATCCTTCCAGGTCCTGTCCCAGTGATCTGCCCCTCTGGATCCAGCCTCAGTGTTCCACCCCTTCTAGGTGTAAGCACCCACTACACACCTGTAATCCAATCTACACACCTAAAATCCAGTCGATACACTTGTGGTCTGTAATTCACAATACACTCATAATCCACTCCTCCAGAACAGGCCCCAATCTCCCAACAGCATGTGGTTCCACAGACAATCCATAACATCCAAATACATGAGGTTTTGTGGGGACATCCCAGATCCAAACCACACAGTAGCCGCAGCTGGACTCGAACTCACAGCAACGTTCCTGTCTCGACGCTCCTGTTGGGATTACAGGCATGTGTCACCATGTCCAGCTACTATGTGGCACTGGAAGATTGCACCCAGAGCCTCGCTCCTAGCAAGTGCTCCAACCACTGTGCTATTCCTTTAGCCCTAAATGCCTTTATTGATTGATAGATTGAGACAAGGTCTCACTCCGTACCCCACGCTGGTCCTGAACTCATCATGTAGCCCAGGCTAGCCTTGGACTCATGGCAATCCTCCTGCCTCCACCTACTAAATTCTGGGATTACAGGCATGCACCATCATACCCGGCTTATGTAGTGCTGGGGAATCAAACTCAGGGCCTTCCCCTTGCTAGGCAAACACATTAGCTGCTATACCATTCCTCCAGTCCCAATACCTACATTTAAAACCTAACTTTTCACCTGGAAGAACAAGCTAAACCCAAAACAGTATTAGCATGGAAAGTCATGAAATGACAAATGAAAAATGATTTAAAAAATCAATGGAACTTAAAGTTGATTCTACTTTTTTTTGCA
Organism: Ctenodactylus gundi; assembly: GCA_004027205.1. Lineage (NCBI taxonomy): Eukaryota > Metazoa > Chordata > Mammalia > Rodentia > Ctenodactylidae > Ctenodactylus > Ctenodactylus gundi. The sequence continues at coordinate 45,564 of PVKB01000594.1, read as the reverse complement.
TAGGTTACCAGGCTTTGCAGGTCTAAATGCCTCCGTATGCTTAGGGTGCACAAGGAAGCCCCTGCTACACTTCTTCATGTCCCCCTCACTCCCTCCACCCAGCAGAGCTGCGCCCAGGCCAGCACCAGCAGCTTCGGATCTGCTGTGGTGCTGGTAGGCAGGTGTGAGGGCCTGGCAGGCAGGCCACCCCTGCGGCTAGCAAGCAGTGGGCACTACAATCAAGCATGTGCTGAGTCACGCTGCCCCTGGGAGGCTGCCGGGAGGAAACACTGCAGCACTCAAGGCCTGACATCACCTTGGAAACCCAGCTCTTACAGAACCAGTTTGGCTCCTGCTTCTACAAACAGTTTTTGGAGTGTGCCCCGAACCAGGATGACATGAGGCGCTGAGGGTTTCAATGAAGTATGGTAACAAGGCAGAGCTGCAAATGGATTGTCTGATCTGAAGGGATGCAAAGTTAGCTCTTACACCAATTTACCTTAGTATGAAATGTAATTGACAACAGAAGGCCAAATATTAAAACTATCAGTTAAACCTCTCCTTGGGTTATTTCAGTTGTGGTGCTGGGGATCAAACTCAGGGCCTGCACCTGTCAGGCAAGTGCTCTACCACGGGGCTCCACCTCCAGTGGTCCCTGGTTACTAACAGCACAGCAATGGGAGAGGCACCTCTCATATATGGAAGCTTCACTAGGATAATACAGAACTTGAGTCTTGGTAAATATCTGTGTGGTCTCTTTAAACCAGTTGTTGTGATGATACTGCTTGTGAGTGAATTGGAAAAAAGTGGTGTTCTTTAAAAAAATAGAAGCTGATTTCTTGAAACATAAACAAATGTGATAATCCTTTAGCTAGGCTAAGAAAAACAGACAGGAGATTCAGATCAGAGTCCTAAAATTACAAATAAAAGAGAATATACTAAAACCATCTTTATAGGGCTGGAGGCATGGCACAGCAGTTAAAGCACTTGTTTAGCAGGCACAAGGCCCTGAGTTTGATTCCCCAGCACCACATAAAGCTGAACGTGGTGGTGCATACCTATAATCCCAGCACTCAGAAAGCTGACGCAGGAGGATTGCTGTGAGTCCAAGATTAGCCTGGGCTACACAGTGAGTTCAGGACCAGCCTGGGTGACAGAGTAAGACCTTATCTCAATAAATAAATAACCAACATTACAGAGCTGTGGGCATTGCTCAGTGGTTAAAGCACTTGCCTAGCAAACATAAGCCCTGTGTTCAGTCACCTAGCACCACATCATCCAGGTATGGTGGTTCATGCCTGTATTCCCAGCATGCAGGAGGCTGAGGCAGGAGGATAGCCATGAGTTGGAGGATAGCCTGGGCTAAATAGTGAGTTCAGAACCAACCTGGAATACATAATGAGACCATGTCTCAAAATAAATAAATAAATAAACTTGGAAAAAATTTTTCAGAAGAGGGGAGGGCTACAGAAATACCACAGTGGTTACAGCACTTGTCTAGCAAACCCAAGGTCCTGGTTTGATTCTCCAGCACCACACAGGATAGGCCTGGTGGCTCATACTTGTAATCCCAGCACTCAGGAAGCTAAATCAGGAGGATCACAGTGAGTCTGAGGCTAGCTTTGGCTATATAGTGAGTTCAGTCTGGACTACAGAATAAGAACTTGTCTCAAAAAAAAAAAAAGCAAAACCAAAAAATCCAACCTTATAAAGAAGAATATATGAAAACACTGTGACCATTTAAGTAATTTACATTAAGTGGACAATTTATTTTATTTTTATTTATTTATTGTACTGAGTATGAAGCCCAGGGTTTTTCCATTGAAATGCACCTTCAGGGACTGGAGGAATGGCTCAGCAGATAAAGCACTTGCCTAGCAAACAGTAAATCAAGTGCTAAGTACCTGAGTTTGTTTCCCCAGTACCACACAAACCAGGCCTGGTGGTACACGCCTATAATCCCCAGCACTCGGAGGCTGAGGCAGGAGGATTGCCATGAGCTGAAGGCCAGCCTGGGCTACAGAACAAGACCCTGTCTCAAAAAAAAAGAACGAAAGGAAAGAAAAGAAAAGAAGAAAGAAAGAAAGAAATGCATCTCTAGTCCATTTTTTAAATTTTAATTTTGAGACAGGATCTTGCTAGGTCTCTAAATTTAAAGAAAGTCTTTTTGGATTGATACAGAATACAGAAGAGGGCAAGCTAGGAAGAAAGCAAGGGAGACAGATTTGGTGGCACATGCCTGTAAGTCCTGCAAGGTAGGCTGCTGAGGCAGAAGGATCCTAAGTTTAAGGTTGACCTGTGGATGCCCAGGGGGAGCTCTCGGTGGGCTGTGTTTGCAGACACACTGGAATGACGCTGAGTGGGGGCTGGCCAGGCAGCCCAGGAGGAACTCTCTAGGCTGCGCTGGTTAGTTCTCTGGCTGGGCCAGGCATGAAAGGATCATGAGGTGTCCCTATGTAAGAGATTATGGCATCTGAAACCTACAACATTAAAAATGGAACCTTGCTGGAGGAATAGCACAGGAATCACAACACTTACCTAGCAAGCTCGAGGACTTAAGTTCAATTCCCCAGCACCACAGAAGGCTGGGCATGGTCGTGCACACCTGTAATTCTAGCACTTGGGAGGCTGAGGCAGGTGAATTGTCCTGAGTCCAAGGCCAGCCTGGGCTGTATCAGTGAATTCAGGACCAGCCTGGGCTACAACGCGAGACCCTGCCTTGAAAAAAGAAAAAAAAATATGGAACTTCTATCATAATATTGAGGATAATTCAATGGATCTTCTTAGAAAAAAAGTCTCTTAACTTCACTAACACAAAAGAAGAAATCCTTTGAACAGTTGGCGGCTTACGTAAATAGAATCACTGGACAAGCCGTGAAAAGCCCAGATACGCTACCTAAAGTGATCTATGTGACAGATAGAAAGTTCATCATCCTTTCCAAGGCTTTGTTACAGAAAAAAAATAGTTCCTTATTAGTGTCATGGCTGTGATGTGACAAAGTGAACTGGCTTGTGCAGGCCACTTGCCTGAAAAGTTATGCCAGGATGGTCAAACATACCTGGTTAACTTGTGATTCTGGTCCTTCAAAGATAGAAAGACCAGCATCAAAATATAGTGGAGGGCTAGAGGAATAGCACAGCAGTTAAAGTGCTTGCTAGCATGCGCAAGGCCCTGAGTTTGATTCCCCAGTACCACATAAACCCGGGATGGTGGTGCTCGCCTATAATCCCAGCACCTGGGAGAATGAGGCAGGAGGATTGCTGTGAGTTCAAGGTTAGCCTGGACTACAGAGTGAGCTCAGAACCAGCCTGGACTACCAAGTAGGGCTGTCTCAAAAAAAAAAAAAAAAAAAAAAAAAACCAACATTTTTTTTCTTTAAAAAAAAAATAAAGCACAAAATAAAACCATTAATGAAACTAACAATGTACCTCACAATGAAGTGGAAAAATCACCAAAGGAAGAGCTTCAGGTTCAAGGACATGAAGTGAAGGTAGGAAAACTGCTTGCTTGTGCTCTATTTGGGGATTTATATGAAAATTTGGTAACACTGTTAAAAACTGGGGGGCAAAGGCATAAGAATATAATTTATACTATGTGAAAAAATAAGACTTCTTAATTACTAGGAACCATGGAGAGCAATCATCAATTTTTTTGTTTTATAAAGAAAACCACTTAAATATGTGCAACTATTTTCTTGTCTTTTCTTGATTTTGTGTGTCTACGTGCCTGTGTGTCTGTGTGTGAGGACTGAACCCAGGAACTTGCCACTGAGGTACATCCCTATCCCTTTTTGTGTTTTCTTTTTGTTTTAGACAGGGTCCCAGGTCCTGAACTCATTAGATGACCTTTTTTTGGTGAGGCACAGCTCACTCTGTAGCCCAGATCTATGCAACGGAAAGATGACAGAAAGAAAGTTCATCATCAAACTTATGATCCTCCTGGTCCTGAACTCACTATGTAGCCCAGGCTGTGGTGGGACTCACAGCAATCCTCCCGCCTCAGCTCCTGAGTGCTGGGACTGCAGGTGTGCGCCACCATGCCTGGCTTATGTGCTACTGATATATCGAACTCAGGGCCTTGTGCTTGCTAGGCAAAGCACTTTAACTGCTGTGCTATTCCTCCAGCCCAGCTATTTTCTTTGTTGCAAAGACTTTGAGGGGCTGGAGAAACAGCACAGCAGTTAGAGTGCCTGCCTAGTGACTTATTTTTTTCTGTCGATGTTACTCTATACCTGACATGCACACATCTGGGGAAGAAAGGTTTATTTTAGTTCACAGATTCAGAAAATCAAAAGTACATTCATGGGTGAGTGGCTGGAAAATAGAGGAAGCCATGGCAGAGGTGGAGGCAGCTCCTCACAACATTGCAAACAGGAAGCTAAGTCCCACCAAGTCAAGTCATGTCCCTGAAGGAAGGCAAGAAGCAGCATAATATCCTTCCAGATCCCACTGTGGTGATCTGCCCCTTCTGGGTCCAGCCTCAGTGTTCTGCCCCTTCCAAGTTTAAGCCCTCCTTCCCCATGTATGTAATCTGTACACCTGTAATCCAATACTCACGCCTGCAATCCACCCCTCCAGACCAGGTCCCAATCTCCCAACAGCACATGGTTCCACAGACAATCTATAACATCCAAATACGTGAGGCTCTGGGAGGACATTCTAGATCCAAACCACAATATCTAGCAATTGCAAGGCCTGGAGTCTGATTTCCCAGCAACACATAAGCCAGGCATGATGGCACATACCTGTAATTGTAATTCCAGCACCTGGGAAGCCGATGCAGGAAAACTGCTGTGTGTCCAAGGCCAATCTGGGCTACATAGAGAGCTCAGAACCAGCTTGGGCTATAGAGTGAGACCCTGTCTCAAAACAAAACAAAACATTGAAAGCATAAAACATAACATTAAAAAATAAGCATTAAATTTTTATACACACTGAAGTACTGTGTAAAAAATATTTCTAAAAAAAAAACCCCTGAGAAACTTAGCAAGACTTCATTTCAAAATAAAAAGGGGCTGGAGGAATGGCACAGCGGTTAAAGCACTTGCAAGGCAAACCTTGCAAGCACAAGGCCCTGAGTTCAATTCCCCATCACCACATAAAGCTGGGTGTGGTGCTGCATGTCTGTAAACCCAGCACTTGGGAGGCTGTCCTGAGTCCAAGGCCAGTTTGGGTTACACAGTGAGTTCAGAACCACCCTGGGCTATAGAGCAAGACCTTGGTTCAAAAATAAAATAAGATAAAATAAAATGGACTGGGGATGTAGCTCCGTGGTAGAGCACTTGTTTAGCACAAACAATAGTACTCAATTACTAGTACTATTTTAAAAAATCAAGAAATCAAGAAAAAGGTAAGAATGAGCCAGGAGTAGTGGTGCAGGCCTATAATCACAGCGCTTTGGGAGGCTGAGCCAGGGAGAATGCTGAATTCAAGTACAGCCTAAACAACTCAGACACTTAGCAAGGCCCTGCCACAAAAATAATAAATATTAATTTTCTTTTTTTGAGAGAGGGTCTTGCTCCATAGTCCAGACTGGTTCTGAACTATGTAGCCCAGGCTGACCTCAAACTTATGGCAATCCTGCTGCCTCAGCCTCCTGAGGGCTGGCATTTTAGGTGTGTGCCACAAAAACTTGGCTAATGTGGTACTGGGGAACTGAACTCACACTCTTGTGCTTGCTAGGCAAGTAGTGTAACTGTTGTGCTATTCCTGTAGCCTGGTATAATTTTTTTTTTTTTGAGACAGGCCCTCACTTTGTAGTCCAAGCTGGTCTTGAACCACTATGTAGCCCAGGCTGGCCTTACACTCAAGGTAATCCTCCTGCCTTGGCCTCCCAAGTGCTAGGATTACAGGCCTGCACCACCACATCCACCCAATATATATATATATTTTAATGTGGTGCTGGGAAATCAAACGCAGGATTCTGTGTGTGCTAGACAAGTGCTCTAGCTGCTGTGCTATTCCTCTAGCCCTTATTAATTTTTTATAAAGGCTGAAGATGTAGCTCACTGCAAAGGCCCTGGATTGGATCCCCAGTACCAGTAACAAAACAAAATAAAAATAAAGAAACAAAGAGGTATATATGAGCCAGAGAGTAGTCTCTTGCTTGCCTAGCATGAGTAAGGCCCTAGGCTCAGTCTCTAGTACCATCAAAGATGAATAAACAAAAATTAAAAGGTTGCCAAGTATAGGGGTACAGGTGTGTAACCTCAGCTGCTCGCTGCTCAGGAGGTAGAGGAGGAGGATCTAAAGTACAAGGCCTGTCTGGGTTTTGTCTCAAAAAAATACATATATATGTATATATTCATATTCCCTGGGTTCGACTCCCAGTACTAGAAAATAAAAAAGGAACATGGGTTAACTTCTAGGCATAGTGGGTGGTGTGTGGGGGGCAGTCTGGGGTGTGGCACAGCACGGAAACCACAGGAAAACCACGGATAATTTCAGCTGAGAAGGAAGCACTTAGGTCCTTCTACTAAATCAGGCTTCTTCCCCCCATCTGCCCACTGTGGGAATAAACTGTTTACGTTGGCTCAAAGAGGTTGGATTGTCCCGGGATTCTCCCCTGTTTCTTCTTGCAGGTGTGGTGATGCACCTGTAATCCCAGCACTCTCCAAGGCTGAGGCAAGAGAATCACAGGTTTGATTACAGCCTGGGTAATGTCTCAAAATATATGAAAAGGGCTAGGGATGTAGGCCACTGAGAAGGCCCTGGGTTCAAGCTCAGGTACAGAAAAACAAACAAATCCTTTTCCTTAAAGTTCAGAGATTTTCTTTGCTCAGCCTGCTTTTTGAAAAGAGAATCTCTTCCGGAGGGGAAACAGGCTGCGCCATTTCCTGCCTAAGCAGCAGAGCCCCTTCTGGCCCTTTGTGTCCCTGCTCCCTCCTGGAGATGAGTTTTTGTGCTGAGTCAGTTTGGCCACATTCCAGGCCTGAACAGAAGCAGAGCCTGCAATGCAGGGGGCCATTTAAACAATTATTTTTAGGTCCTATTTTAATCCTATTCGGCACAGGCAGTGAGATACAAGGCCTGAAGGTGGCCAAACGAAGGGGAGGCCAGCAGGGACAAAGTTCCAGGCAAGTAGGTCAGGAAAAAGACAAGATCTTGCTATGCGGACAACGCAGAGGCTTGGGTGGCAGAGGACGGTAGGAGGGGCTGGGATGGGAAGAGAGCCTTTCAGACAGACTAAACTATGCCTGGGGAGCCCACTGAAGATACACTTCCTTGGCTCATCTCAGGACAAGTGAGTCACAACACTTGGAGTGGGACTTGGGAATGTCTTTCTGATCAGCTTCCAGGATGGGTGACTCACACATGCAGCTTAAGGACCTCTGGGCTGGACAGCACCTATCTCTGGTACATTCAAAGGAATGACGCCCCATGAAGAGGCTGGGGGTCCTTCAACAGCTATGGAAACTGCCATTCTCCTCTCTGGGCTCTGGTTTCTAATTCTAAAACAAAGAGCCCTGGCAGGGCTGAGTCTCCTAGTGCTCCTTCATGCAATCCTCATCCCTGCGATCCTCAGTGATCAGCTGAGAGGGCGGGACAAAACGACTTTCTTGGCAATGAATGAGCGACAGTCCAGAGTGGAAACCAAACTCCATGCTGTAGAGATGTTTGCAACTGTCTCGAGAGGCAAACGTTCACTGTTTTGGAGTTAGCAAGCTAGATTACACTTGCTGCTGTGTTATAATTCCTAAATATTTTTGCATTTTGTTTTTGTAGTACTGGGGTCAAATCCAGTGCCTCATAAGTATACACACCACCTCTGAGGAACATGCCAGCCCTGTATTTTCTTTCTTTTGCGACAAAGTCTCACTTTGCAATTCAGGCTGGTCCTGAACTCCCTACGTAGCCCAGGCTGGCCTCAAATTTATAGCAATCTCTCTCACCTCAATCTCCCAAGTGCTGAGATTATAGGCCCGTCCCACCACAGTTGTGGTGCTGGGGAAACAAACTCAGAGCCTTGTGATTACTAGGCAAGAGCTCTAACTGCTCTGCTATTCCTCCAGCCCACCTGTATCTTATTTCTTGCAATGAAAAGGAAAATAATGACACTTGCTTTTAATCCCAGCTATTTGGGAAGCCGAGGCAGGAGGATCTCAAGTTCAAGGACAGCCTGAGCAATCTAGTGAGACTTCGGTGCAAAATAAAGAACTAAGAATGAAAAGGGCTGTGGATACAGCTCAGTGGCATAGTGCCCCTGAAATTTAATCCCCAGTACTGGGGGAAAAATGAATTGAGTATTGATTTTTTGGCAGAGTGGCAGTTGGGTATAATTTCTCTGACAAAATTATCTAAGAGTACTCTATTTCACAAAGTATTTCACTTTGGCTTTCGCAGGATTACAAAGGTCATTTTGCAAACATTTTCACAGTACTCTTAATTTTTTAAGTCAAACTGTTTTTATTTTTCTTTCTTGAGCCAGTCCTGCTTTGTAGTATGGGCTGGTCCTGAACTCACTATGTAGTCTAGGTTTGCCTTGAACTCATCACAATCCTCCTGCCTCAGCTTCCTGAGTGCTGGGATTACAGGTGTGTGCCACCACGCCCACCTTATGTGATGCTGGAGTTTTGGACCTAGGCGCCACTGAGCTATGCCTCCTGCCCACAAATGATTTTTTTTAAAGCATTGATATCATTACCATGAGGATTCTCTTTAAATGCCACCTGGTGTCACTCCTAGGCTGTGGTATGGGTATCATTCAGGTGCCTGCAGCCCTGCATGTAATTCTCCAGCACCACTGTCACTGACTTGATCTACAAGATTTAAAATTACTCTATGGGATGTATTAGTCTGTTAAGCTTACACTGTAGTGCCAGACATTCACAATATCCACGTGGCCATTAGGGACAATTACAGGACTAGGGCAAAGAGCAGAGAAGGACGAAGAAGAGTTTTTGGCTCTGCTGACTCTGGCTCCCCCTGCAACTTAATAGCAGAGACCTAGGACCATAAATACCAAGATAATGAGGATTGTCCCCCTTCCCAAACACAGACAAGTAAGGTGCTTATGGACCAGAGGAGGGCATCTCTGTGCAGAACCATATTCCTTTTGCCCCCTACTTTTCTGGGCTACTTTTACAAAACCTATCCAGAAATGTTCTTTCACACTGGGAGGTAGCTTCCACCACCTCCCCGGGCAGCCCCAGACAAAGACCATTTGGTCAGATGACATTTTTATTGGCTATGTCTCTGGAGAGTATCAAGAGCCCCATGTGGCCACAGCAGAAAGCAGAAGTCCAGTGCTCAGGTCAGGACCTCTGGGCGACGGGCAGACTGAGGGGAAGGAGATCAGCGGTGGCTGAAGAACCCCTGAGGGTGGTTATATTTAAATGGTTTCATCCTGCTTGGACCCCTAGAGAAAAAGAAGGGAGAGCAGTTAATGCAACACGTCCAAACTGACACCAGAAACTACAGTCTGTTCACACGAAGGAATGCCATGTAACTGATAAGGGAAAACAGGCAGATTTAGACCACACAGGACGCTGTGAGCAAAGCAGACTGCAGGAGAGTGAGGTGTGACACTATTTTTGTAAAAATGTTGCTATGTACTTGCAAATGTGGGAACACAACACAGAAGGGCCTGACATGAGGATTTCACAGGCAGGGCGGAGCACCATCAATTCTCACATTTTTTAAAAAATTTTTTTCTGCCGAGGATTGCACCCAGGGCCTTGCGTATGCCAGGCAAACGCTACCACTAAGCCATACTCTCAGCTCCTAGATCATTGTTGTTTACATGTTTAACAACTAACACACGTTATTTTTGTAATTCAAAAATAAGAAAGAAAATTTAAAATCCTTTTTATAGAGAGTCTCATGCAGGTAGGAGTTTGGGGATAAAAATAATCTGCCAAGAGACGTGGGTTTATACTTCCCACCTCTCAGGTGCCATGTCTACCATTTTATAGATTTTACAGATGAAGACAGAGGCTTAGGGAGGTGAGAAGTCTGCCTAATGTCGTATGGATACCAAAGCCAAAGACTGTCACGGGACGGCTGAGCATCATGGACAGAAAGGGCAGGACCTGTATCCAAAGCTTTGACCCATGTGATTAGGTGCTATGATTGTGATTCTGGGTCCCTAAGCAACTTAACAGAGGGGCCTCTTCTACCAACTTCATAAGAAAAGAAGGTCAGCCATGGGCTCTTTCTCTATTTTTGTCTGTCTAAAATTAACATTCAACAGTCGTCAAAAGATGATACTTTGACTCTTGGACTTAAGAGAATGTGTGTATGTGTATACCTATGCATATGTGTAAGAGTGTGTATGCTTACGCGTGGGTGTGCCTATACATGTTAGTGTGTGCTTATGTGTGCACCTGTGCATGTGAGTGTGCTTATATGTGTACTTGTTCATATGTGTGTGTGTGTGTGTGTGTGTGTGTGTGTGTGTGTGTGTGTGTGCACACCTGTGAAGGTATACAGTAGTGTCTGTGTGTATGTAAGAATATGTGGCAGGAATTATAAAGAGAGGATGCTTTTTTTCGAGACAGGGTCCCACTTTGTAGCTCAGGCTGGTCCTGAACTCACCATGGAGCCCAGGCTGGCCTTGGACTTACCACAATCCTCCTGTATCAGCCTCCCAAGTGCTAGGTTTGAAGGTGTATGCCACCACACCCAGCTTATGTGGTACTGGGGAATCGAACTCAGGTACTTAGCACTTGATTTAGCACTTGCTAGGAACTAGCAAGTGCTTTAACATCTGAGCTATTCCTCCAGCCTGTTTTTGTTTTCTGAGACAAACTCTTGGCTCACTATCCAGGGTGCTCCTAAATTCACTATGTAGCTAAGGCTGGTCTTGAACTCACAGTAAACCCTCCTGCCTCAGCCTCCCAAGTGCTGGGATTATAGGCATGAGCCACCACACCACGCTTATGTGGTACTGGAGAATCAAACTCAGGGCCTTGAACTTGCCAGGCAAGCGCTTTAACCAGTGAGCTATTCCTCCAGCCTAAGAAGAGGTTTCCACTCCACACCGGTAGCCATGTGCTTGCTCAGCCTGCACTGTGCTGGGCACTTTCACATGCACCAGCTCACTCAGCGTCATCCAGTAAGGTGAGGTTGGTGGTTTTATAGATGAGAAGACTGAAATTCAGAGGGGCCAAGCATGCACTCTTATCTCACCAGCAGGAGCTGAAACTAGAGCCTCTTGGGGCCTTTTTCTGGTCCCAGAGCCCTGGCTCATATCCATATCATAGGCCATTCAACGTCTGAAGGGCACAGTCACCCAGGCAATGTCTGGGCACAGTATCGAACACAGTCTCCAGCCAGAGGGAGAGTTGCTCCGCACCCCAGCCCCTTGGCCTGATCCCAACCCCAGAAGTCAGCTGGGCTCCATGCCAAGAGTTTCACATCTCCTGTGCAGCAGTCACCCAAGGAGCACCTTCCCGGAGTGCTAACAGAGGAGCTTAGTACTTCAGGAAAGAGGTCCTTCAGGAAGCACTGGAGAGGAGGAAATATAAATAAGCACAATCCAGAGGAGCTCCCACCCTGGAAATGTGCTACCTCAGGCTGGGATGAGGCGAAGTCTCAGACCCACTAGGGAACGCAAGCCCTCAAAAGCACCAGCATCCAGCCGCCAGCTCTGCCTCCCTGCAGGCTTGAGAGCTGGAGCTGTTTATTATAAGACAATACGATGAACCAGGCCAGTGGAGGTGGCAGACTGGGAGGGAGGATGCTGGGACAGGCTGGCTGAGAGCAAGGAGAGAAGGTAAAGCACCATTCAGACTGCCAGGGACAAGGGGAATGTCCCAACTAACCAGACTAACCCAACAAGGCTCCTGACTCTGGGGTTCTGAAAGAACATGAGTTAGGGATAAAAGGAAAAGAAAGGACTCAATCCCAAAAGAAAGGTAAAATAGCCAGAAGTGCCATGAACTCAGAAACTAGAAATACCAAGTCCTCAGGACATGCTGGCATCCTGTGGGTCCCTGACTTGTGCGCCATCATCTGGAAACTTTACATCACCATCTCTGATGCACCAGGAGCTAGAGGGTATCACTCCCACCACTACTACACTTAGGAAACAGCTCAGTGCTCACAGAAGTGACTCTTCTGCCGTCCCTGCACTTGCTCTGCCTTCTTGAGGAGGTGGTGGGTCCTGTGACGCATAACTGCCCACAACTGTTTCACTGACTAGGACGACTACAGTGCCAATCTGGAAAATGTGGGGAGGCACTAATTTAAAATGCTCATTTGTTAGACAAAAACAAGTAAACTCTATTGCTTTGCACAGGAAGGACCAAGAGCTCAGCCAGATCTCGCCAGATCCTCTTGGTTCGCAGCCTGGCAGTGTTTACTTGGTTGGGCAGGCTCCTCCAGGGAGTGTCTGGGCAGAACAGCTCAACCAGGCTGCAAGTGAAGTTTCAGGAAGGAGGGAACAAGTAGGAAATACAGCAGTAGGATTTTAGTTTCTGCTGTGAGTGAAGACAAGCGTACCTGCGAAGGCACATGACCTCTATGCCACGCCCCACACACTAACACGTAACATCCTGTAGGGCTCTGACCTGTCTCAGGTCCCCTTGAGAAGTCACCAGAGCCCGAGCCTTCCCCTCACCTGAAAAGCCGCAGGCACATCTTCTCCTGGGGGAATTCCTTGGGCCCCTCCACACTGTCGTCATGGCTCTCCGTTTCCAGGTAGACATCCAGCAGCACGCACAGCCGCTGCAGCTGGTTGGTCAAGAGCTGGTGGCTTGGCCGGGGGCCACAGAGCTCCTTGTAGCACACATTGACCTCACTCTCCATGGCCTGCACAGGTGGGAAGGCCAGCACCTCAGCTCTAGATTCCTGCCCGTGGCTGACCATACCGGCCAGGTTTCTGTCCCTACCTGGTTTTAGGATAGCACAAGAACTGTACCTATAGCTGCTCCAGCTATAGGAGCTGGGCCTGGGATGGACCTGGACTCCCCTGTCTTGAGAACCCCTTTCCTCAGGTCAATGTGGTTTCATGACTGACCCATAACTTTCCCAGCTTCAAGTGCCCACAGCCAGGAAGACATGTGTGCAGAGAGAGAATCTCCAGACAAGGCCCAGGTCAGAAGGTGCTAGGGTTAAGCATATACTCTGTGGTCAGAAGGTCACTAGGAACCGCATCACCAGGTGTGACCATTAAGTCACAGCTGCAGCATTGTCATCATGTATTCCAGTGCCTCTAGAATGCTTTTGACTGTCACAGAAGCCTAAGAGGACAAGCTTTCCAGGCAACTCCTATTTGATCAGTGGGGAAAATGGTGGGCAAGGTAGGGAAGCAGATGAATTGGGCCGAGGCCCCTCCCTCTGCTCCACCACACAGGCCACCCTGTATGCTGCAAGTCCTGGCCAGCCCCTCCGTCCTGGGAATGGAGGCAGTGCCCACACCAACACTGGGGCAGCTTATGCCACTGCCACCTCTCCAGGAGCATCTCTCTGATCTTCCTGCCAACGCCCTACAGACTTTACCCGAATGTTGTCATCATTGCTGTTGGTTTTCTCTCCTTTCCAGTTGAGACAGAGCTGGAAGATAGGTGGGATGGAGGAGTAGCCAGGGCTCAGCACCACAGCAGCCTGCAGTTTGGCTGGGAGGACAGAGGAGCAAGCAACAGTCTGTTACTCAGCTTGCCAGCAAGGCAGCCTCCCCCACGGACCCAGAGCCAGCTCAGATAGATGTCTCTTCGTCCAGCACTGCAAAGTGGGGCTAAGGGTTCCAGAGTCTCCTAAGAGGAACTACCAGGTTGCAGAATGTGAAGTCTGGTAACTCTGGTCTCTGCGGGCACTTTCCACTAGCTGTGTATGAAGGCGCAGGCTCCCAGGCATCCAGTCTACCTCAGGTTTGTCTGTAAGTTTGATTGGCTGCTTTGAGAGAAGTTTGTCATTTCCTAATTAGCCAAGAGGCTAAGGATTTTTCCTTATGAGAGCCCACTTTCTTTCTTTTAAAAATACTCTGCTGCAGATGCTGTATTAGCAGTTACATGAAGTATATTATCTCTATTCTCTTCATTTTTATGTGCTTTGTTAAATGAAATTCTCACTGCATGTTATGTGTGGTTCTGAGGTTTAAATTCAGAGGTGCTTTTCTGTTGAGCTACATTCCAGCCTTTTTTATTTTGAGACAGTCTTGCCAAGCTGCCCAGGCTGGCCTTGAACTTGCAATCCTCCTGCTTCAGCCTCTCGAGTAGCTAGCATTACAGGTACCCACCACACGCTCAGCTTAAATTTTTTTGTTTATTTGGTACCGGAGGCTAAACCCAGGGTCCTCACTTTGAACTACCCTTCTAGTCCCTTTTTATTGTTTATTTGAGACAGGGTCTTACTAAGTTGCTAGATTGCCTAGACTAGGCTCAAACTTGAAACCCTCCTGCCTCAGTCTCCCAGAGTGCTGGGACTATAGGCCTGTGCCACTGGGTCTGGGCTGGCTTGAAATTCTTAAAAATAGCCAATATTCACTGGATCCTTACTGTACTCCAAACACTGTGCTTAAAAATTTTTAAGCCCATTGTTTCCTCCCAATGATGATTCTATAAAGTAATTCTCATAACCCACTTTATGTATGAGAAAAGTAACGCTGAAGGAACTTCTCCATCATTACATAGCTTCAAAGCAGTAACACTGGGCTTAAGAAGAGGCACTCTGTGCCAGAGCTGCATTCATAATCATTAAAGGAAATATTTGTATTTTTTTACCCTATTCATTTTCCTGTGGTTATTAACCTGTCTTTTTCCGTAAGATGACACAGATGCCCTCCAGCAATGGACACAATCTCAGAACCTGCTATGGTTTGCCTACAGTGTGTTCCCCAACGGTCTACATGCTAGCCTCTCAGGAAGCAGGCCTAGCAGGAAGCTATTAGGTCTTGGGAAGAGAGAGACCTCTGAAAGGTTATAGTGATTCTCATGGGACTCTTGATTACTTTCTCAGACACAAAACTGTTATAATATCATCAAGCCCACCGCCATGTATGGTGGTGCACACCTGTAATCCCAGCACTGTGGGCAGCTAAGGCACAAAGGTTCCAAGTTCAAGCCCACTTTGGGCAACTTAATGAGATCTTGTCTCAAAAGATAATTTAAAATAGGACTGGAAATGTAGCTCTGTGAGAAGGCCCTGAGTTTAAACCCCAGTACTGCCAACCCTCCCCCCAAAAAATATCCCAGCAGCCTGGCTCTTGAGTTTCTCAGGCTTTCTGTCTCACCAGATGATCTCTTCTATTCATCTCCGACCACTGTGATACCACCCATCATGAGGCCTTCACCAGTCACTGAACAGATGATTTTTGGCTTTCAGCCTCCAAAAAAGTGAGCTAGGTAGACTCTTTTCTTTATAAAGTACCTAGCCTCAAGAACGCTGTTATAACACCAGAAAATGAACTAACACAGGAACGCAGATAACGTCCTTCACTCTGTAGCCACAGCAGTGAGCCTGGGGGGGTGGGGGTGGTGACGATATCCTGTGGGAAGTGCCAGGTTTGGCGAGGTTGGGCTGAGACTGGGCTCCAGCAGGAAGCCCCTGGAAGAGTCAGACCTTACAGAAGAGGTGTAAGGAATCCCAGCTTTTAGCGCCTCTAAAGGGACTGCTGAGTATGTAGGAGGGAGAAGGTCTAGCAGCTCTAACCTTTACATCATGAGAGCGACATCTCTGCTCTCGTGCACTGGAGGCAGAAAGGGAGGTCTGATGCTAAGGAAAGGTAAAGCAAAGGGTGGAGAAATCTCACTCGGAGGTCAGCCTGGGCTTGTAACCTCAACTATAAAATGGGAAGGATACTAACATCCCAGAGACTGTTAGGAGGATTAAATAAACTACGTATGAGACTATATTACAGAACTAAGTCTCCCGTGGCTCTCACTATCACTATTCTTTGCTAATTCCCCACAGCAGGACTCTGAAGATCTTCGGCTTCCTTCAGGCAACCTTCAGGCAGGTCTGACTCTTGGCAGCTCCCTTGACTAGAACCACTGTCACAGCAGAGAACGACCGACCTGTGCCCCTTTCGATGAGCGCCATGTAGTAGAGGTTGGTGTCACCAGCCAGTCCTGCCTCCACAATGTCCTTAGTAAAATGCAGTTCCTAAAATGGGCACCACGGACACAGGAAGTTAAGCTGCTGGCTTCTTATTCAAATTCCCTCCCCTTCTGATGGGGGTGTAGGAGCTGAAGGTGATAAGGGCATGCATCTCATGGGACAGCAAGGGTGACCCGTCAGCCCGTCCTGCCTACCATATAATCCTCATGGGCAATTGTCACCCACTTCACCAGGCGAGAGACAACCTTGGCAGGAAAGAGGCACTGACAATCGCTGGTAACTGGCACAATGCCGTGCTCTAAAAGAAAGCAAGACAGGTGGTGTCACAGGTAAAAATCACGTGCGCAGCTGTTAACCAGCGTCTGCATGGGGCTCTCAGGAGGGCTAAAGTGGCCCTGCCGCCTACCCAGGTACCCCCGGCATTAGAGAGGTACAGAGGTCAACACATGCCACACCGACCTGACCTTCACCCCAAGCAGTATGCCTGTGCCCAGCCTCAACCCTAGCATTCACAGCATTTCATCCTTAATGTAAATGAAGGTTAACAGGACAAAAATCCCTGCAGCCAGAACTGGCGAGGGGATTTCTGCAGCAGTGACTGGTAACTGGATCAAATAGTGGAGAGGGCTATGTTTTCATAGCTGACCTTGATGCTGGAAATGACTGAAGTGTACTGTGTCATTTCCTCAGAGGGAGAAAGCTGCAGAACAGCTCCAGGGTAAATTCCTGCTGGCGTTTCAATAGACAAATATGCCAACACAGTAAATGCTGTCCCGGGTGACAATCATCCCACCTTGGAAGGACACAACTCAGCAATGCTGATGGAAAGCAAGGAGCGAAGGACAGGCAGTGCTGCCCTGGGGAGACTGGTGTCCATATGGGACCTGAAAATCTACTTGGGGATTAGGGGTGGGGTGGTCTCCAGATGGCTCCTCGAAGCTATTGCCTTTCCTGGCAGCCACTCTTCTAGATCAGAAAAATCTATCCCCCTCCCAGACCGCCAGCACCACCTCTACTCAGCAAGTGGTCCAGCCCCAACATAAGCTTACCTAGAGATGCAAACTGCTTGTGGAGGGCCAGGCGGGACTGTACCCGCGTTTTCAGCAATTTCATGGTGGTCTCCATGTGGCTGGAGCTCAGGGAGTGGTCAGCGACCACTGTGTGCTGTGAATGACAGTAAGAAGCACACCTCTCAGAGTTTCTCCTTTCTCCAGGCACTGCCTCTCACCCGGACCACCTATACCTCAAGGTGGGTGCCATCAGGAATGGCAGGATTAGATATCTTGACAGACCAGACATTAGTCCTGGCAAGAAAACACCAGCTCCTGGGTTCTCAAGAGTATGTGGTTAGCTCTGGAGACAGGCAGGATTCTGCCAAGGTGCATGGGCCCCTAGGATTCTGGTTTATGTCTCATGTTTGGCATGTTTGCACATATCAAGAACAGTAGAATCTGCAGTTGTGCTAAGCCAAAAGCAAGGTTCCAAATTACTCAGTCTAGAATGGGTGAGGAAGCTTTTCTCTGCCAAGGAACATCTGGATATTTATGACATTGTTCATGGGTCATTTAAAATTTATCAACTTAAAAATCAGCATGCTATGATACCATGAAAACAACTCCTGGGTATGTTAAACTTCAGGATCTACCTGCAGTTGCCCTGAATGGCTGGACCAACTGATTTCGTGGACGATATACTGACGGCAATTCAGTTCCCCATCCCTCATCTAGTTTGTTATTAGGCTCAGAGAGAAGGCAAAAGGTGTTCTGTATGTGTAGCTGACATTTTAGTGTCATGAACAACTCCAAAGTAAAGATCCCACTAAATCAAAGCCCCAAGGCCACCACAGGTCTTTCTGGAATCTAAACAGGAGAGGAGGTAGAGCCCTTCAGCAAAGGCGACAGTCGATGTACATACCTGGGGCTGATCTTTGGGGAAGTGAAGGCCACCTAGCTTCTGTACCCACAAATAGGGGTGACCTAGGTCAACTACATAGTCTCTCAAAGTCAGGATACTCAGAAAAGAAGACAGAAGAGAATAATTTTAAAAGTCATTTCTGCTGTGGTTCCCACACAGCCCTCCTACCATGGCAGGCTCTCAGATCAGCCATGCCCAGGCTGCCTACAGGAGCCCCTTAACTTCATCAACACCCTAGAGGGAATATCATCTCCCATATCTACCCTCTTCCTTTTTCTCTTTGCAGACTTTAACTCATAGAACAAATTTCAAATAAAAAGGAAGTACTAATCTGCTCATTGGTCAACCAATTTATACAATATTAAAATTCTTTGAATCCTCAGAATCAAAATATCATTCATTTTTACTATTTTACTTCTTTTCACTCCTCATCCCACCCCACCCCAGTGCTAGGGAAACTCAAGAACTCATACACACTAGGCAAGTGCTCCCTGAGCTATATCCTCAGCTTTTATCACGTGTACTCATGTTACCCAAGTTTTAATCCTTCCAGCCTTTTCCATTTTCCTATGGCATCCACGTAAGCAGGCAAGGGCAAATGTTCCTCCAGCCCTGTGGTGTTCCCCATTAGAGAATGGTCTCTAACTGGTCTCCAGCTTGGGCTTCAGCTGCCAGGAACACCCAGAAGCAGAGAGGCTAGAAGAGGAGGAAACAATGCTGACTCACCCAACTTTATCAAACTGATACTGATTGGCTGGATTTGGAGTTTTCTTTCCATGATCCCCAGGATATAAACAGCTCAACACTGAGTCAGGAGACAGCAAGTCCCTGCAAAAGAGCAAAGAGCCTGCAGTGAGAACGCACTGCATCTTGCCGGGGTGCCTGGGGGTGGAGACCGCCACCACTCACTGATGACGGAAGCCATCCTTTGACTGCTTCCTGTGGGCTGCACCTTTGATGTACCTGAGGTCACTGGACTCTCACAACCCTACAAAGGGTAGGGAGAATTATCATTCTCATTTTCTGGGGAGAAACTCAAGACTTTAAGAGATGTGGCTTGTCCAACCTCATGCTGATAGTAAGTACTGCAGCCAGAGTTTGCACTGACTATTTAAAAGAGAGTAGTATTTTTAATCAACAACTTAAAAAAAAAATCTGGCCTTTCAAGAGTTATATAGTGGCCAGAGGCTTATGTTAGAGGAATAAAGCTGCAGAACAGTAACAACAAATCTTCTCAGAATTATAGCAATAGTAATTTCTCTCTCTTTTTTAACAAGTACAATTAGGTTTTTCATCTTTCCCCTCATACAGAGCTGGGAAGTGAACCTCAGGCCTTCCATTTGCTAGGCAAGCGCATACACACACATTACTATACATATTTATGTGGTAGTGTACCAATGTGTAATGATCAATTCAGGGTATACAACATTTTCTCCTTAACGTTCAACATTTTTGGAGGGAATATGTGAATTGTCTGTTCTAATTTGCCCAGTACTGAAGGGTAAACCTTCACATACAGCTAGATCTCCATCCCTTTCTTATTTTACAAAGACAGGATCTTACTGAGTCACTAACTTGCCACATTAGGCTCAAACTCATAACCCTCTTGGCCCAGCCCCCAAAGTCCTAGGACTGTAAGCACCACCACCATACCCAGCTTCCAGTTCTTCATAAAATACGCTCTCATCCTGCTATGCTATGGAACGTTAGAACTTACTCCTATGTATTTTGGTTCCTGTTATCCAACTACCTATCCTCCCTCCCCTCCTAATAATTCATAGTAAAATATGATTCCTATTATAATTATAGAATTATGATTTTCATAGAAGTGGAACAAACACCTTCATTCTCACCCCAGAGAGAAAAAGTGCACAGCTTTGGTGCTCTCTGTGACCAAATCTCATGATAATCACTGAAAAAAGCCTCTTTTATCTTCCCAGAAAGAGATGCTATCATATGCTCTGGAGACAAGGTGACCCAGTGCTGTAAGGACAGACAGCGCTGTCATGCCACACACCTGGGATGATGGGGCATGGTCTGTAATTAAATGTGAAAAGCAGAGAAGAGTTGGTGCGGAGGATAATGTAATTTTACCACAAAGGATGACATGGCCATTTTCCTGAACCAACAGGGATCCCCCTTCATCTCTGTAAGAACAGCATCAGAAACAACTCAGGTGAGATGCGCTGGCCCTGACGCTGTGTCACACTGGGGCACTTTGGCCCCAGAATGCCATTAAGAACTTTAATACCAGGACAGTGACAATTTCTGGCTCCTTCCTGTTTTCTGTCAGTCTCCCTGCCCTTCTACCCCACTGGGCTACAGTCTTCTTTGCTATTTCACACACAGAATGACTACAAAATAAAGCTGTTCAGATTTCTTGCCAGTATTTAGTAACAATTACTAATAGATTGAATCAACCAAAATAAAACAAAATAGCTAAAATTGCACATGACAAAGGCTTTTAATTGATAAAACTTGATGGAAGGGCTGGATCATGTCACATGCCCATAATCCTAGCACTTGGTACGCCGAGGCAGGAGGATTGCCATGAGTTCAAGGCCAGCCTGGGCTACCTAGTGAGTTTAGGACCAGCCTAGACTACAGAGAAAGACCTTGTTAAAAAAAAAAAAAACCTTGATGAACGACTCATATCTTATTAAAAATTTAAATCTAACCAAGCCCATTAGCATAGGTCTGTAATCCTAGCTGAGGCAGAATGATCACAAGTTCAAGCCCACCTAAGTACTTTAGTAAGATCTTGTCTCAAAATAAAAAATAGTCCTGGGGGTGTAACTCAGTGGTTAGGATGAGTGCAATGCTCTGGGTTCCATCACTAGTATCCAAAACAAAACAAAACAAAACAAAAGCTTACACCTGGGCCTAGAGCATGGCTCAGTGGCAAGCAAAGCCCTACATTCTATCCTAGCATGATGGAGGCCCTGGGTTTCATCCCTAGCTCCAGTGCTTGAAACAGAGACAAAGAACAGAGCATCTATATTAATAAAATATTTAACACCAAAACAAAAAGCAGTTCAGGTAATTAAACCTTTGCAAGAAAATTCTGATGATTTCCCGAGCACCACATCAGCTGGGCGTGGTGGCGCCTGTAATCCCAGCACTCGGGAGGCTGAGACAGGAGGATTGCCATGAGTCCAAGGCCAGCCTGGGCTCTGAAGTGAATTCAGGACCAGCCTGGACCACAGAGCAAGACCCTGTCTCAAAAAAAAAAAAAAGAAAGAAAGAAAGAAAAGAAAAGAAAAAAGAAAAGGAAAGATAATTCTGATGGCAAGGACTAAAATTTGGGAAAAAAACTTAGAAAAGTAAAACAAAAAACGACTAAAAACATTTTAATGGAGTTGGGAGTATTGCTAAGTGGTGAAACACATGCTTAGCATGCATGAGACTCCGGGGCTCAATCTCAGCACAAAAAAAAAAAAAGAAAAAGAAAAAGAATGATAATAAACTAGCTGCCTTGAACCCAGGACATTCACAGTGACCTATATCCCATCCCATTTTTTATTTTTATTGAGGCAGAGTCTCATTAAATCACTAAATTGCCCAGATTGGGCCAGAACTTCTGATCTTCCTGCCTCAGCCTCTTAATTTGTATTAAGTACCAGAGAGCTCAAGAATGGATCTTCCAGCCCTTAGAGGGAATCAGCTGAAATCTTATATCAGTCTTCTAAAATAATGCATGTACCCAAATACTAACATTATTTAGAGAGCAATAATACCTATCCCATTGATTTGTAATGGTACCCAAAAAATAGTAAGTTTTTAACAACTGATAGATGTTTTTACGATGTAATTCTACTAAAATTAATGTACCAGTTTGATAAACTTTCAGTAAGAATCTAGTAAGAGGAATGGAAACTAGATTTCACGAGGTAATTCTCAATGTCATTTGAATATAGAATAAGCTTGAAATTTTGAGAAACAGCAATGTGTGCATATATGTATATAAATATATAAGCTTCTGTTTGTGGTTGTCATGAACATCATTTAAATGCAAATACCTAACTCAGAAAACATTTTTAATTCACCTTAAAAAGTTATCAAAAATCAGTATGTATAATAACTACGTAAAACATGTCAAGCGCACCAATAGAAAAGCAGATCAAAACAGTCAATGAGTCACACGCATTTCTACACTATATGATTCAGCCATCCTGATCATCTAAGAAATGGTAATGAAAATGAAACATTTTCCCTGTGAAACAGAAAAAGAAGCATAACTTAGGATGCTCTCAACAGTGTTTGGAAATGGACCATCTCATGCCTTTGTTGGAGAAATGAAAACAGTACAATTATTTCGAAGAGGAAATTCAACAGTATCAAAACTATAAAATGTTTATATGTGTTCATTTAACTTCACCACTAGTAGGACTTTCGGCAAGAGTAAAAAAGGATTTGTACACAAAACCTCTCCTGAAGTATTATTTGTAATGACTCATTTGGAACAACCTGGATTAATGGAAACAAAAGATGATTCAGTGAATAATGAATTTACCAATAAGAATGCCATGCAGCACATAATATTTTAAGCCAAAAACAAAACTGGCTGTCATTTACCAAACCTCTTCTAGGCTAAGCACAGGATCTGCCTCTTCACAAGGCTCTTGGGAAGGCCAACCACAAAGTGAGAACACAGAGGTGAGGCTAGGCATATGTAGCTTAGGGAGGAGCTAGAGTTAGGTGTATTGTAAAGCCATTCTGCAGTCTATTAGTAGCATTCTTGGCATCTCAGACGTGAGCAAGCAGAATACTCCTGGTCTAGGAGGCCCTACATCTGCTCAGTGAACAGAGGACCTTAGCTGGGCAGGCTACGTGGTGCTCAGGAAGAGCAAAGCTCCCTCTGCTGGCAACAGGATCAATTTCATCCAGAACGCTCCTTGGAAGCCCAACAACTTTCATGCACAAGTTCCTGAGACGCGAAGGCAAGTGGACTCCAAGTACAGGGCTTAAAACTGAGGAGACATCACTGATGGGAAGCGGGGAACAGCCCTGTTCACCAGGCACCAGACCTGAGCCCACCAGTCTTTCTCTAGCTGACAGGGAGACCAGGTCAGGGTAAGGCCAAGAGCGCTAGACCTGCGAGGTGACCTTGAACGTGAAGTTTAGTACATGCAGAGACCCTGTCCGTCTTCCCATCTCCATGCTCCTGGCTGTGGTCAGGGCTTCCTGGGACACTGAGGCTGCCATCACTGTGCTTCCGCTCACACTTCTCAAAACCTCCTCCACAGGGACACCCCACTCTTCCCCCCACAACTCAAGTAAGGATAAATGTGCAGACTGAACTGAGCTGGGGAGAAGACACCAAAGCATGTTGAAATAGGAATAGAAAAGGAAAAGAAAAGCCTAAATTTGGCAACCTAGCTGTGTCTGCCAAATCTCACTTTTACACTCATTCTCTCTATTGGTTGCAAAAAGCTAGTGGTTCTACCCTCCCACTTGATTTGCACATACACCAACACCACTGTATCACGGGCAGTGAAGTGGGAAGACTTTACAATTAACTCAAAGAGGACTTCCTAAATCCCAGCAATGTGCCGGAACTCCTGGGCCATGGGGACACAACAGAAGTTAATGTGGCAGTGGATTCGAGTATCTGCTCAAGCCGTCACATGCTCCTCCCACATCCAATCCCACACGTGGTGGCCCGTACCCGGCACTGATGGGGGTGATCAGCTCTGTGGAAGTTGTCACTTTGGCTTTCACTGTCATGATGTTGAGGTTCAGGAGGTAGTAGAAAGTCAGGTGAAGCATGCTGTCATCTGGAGGGGGAGGAAGACAAGGAGGGGTCACTTAGTCATACATTGAGAGCTGAGTTAGCAGCACTGTAGGAATTAAAACAGATTTTTATAATATTTTACTGCAGAAACAAAAATATAAGAGCAATATCATGTTGAATAAAAAAAAAGCAGTCTACAAATTTTTTACTTGTCTTCCCTCCAAGAGGTGAAGCTTTATTTCTCTGCCCTGGTATGGGCTGGAGGCAGTGATTCTGCTTCTAACAGATACAGCAAGAAGAGGGAATCCATGACCAAGGTTCACATCACCAATAGCAAGACACAGAGACACCATGTGCCTGATATAATGACCACATCTCAGCTACTCCTCCTCAAAACCCTCAATCTTTGCTAACTGAGAACAAAAATGAAAAGGAAGACTGAGGAACTATCATTGCCTGGATGAAGACACAGAACATCAAGGCAATGTGTGATCCTGCTTTGCTGCTTCCAAGAGTAAAAAGCCGTCAGTAGAAAAACAGGAAATTAAATAATCCTGCAGATTCATTAACAGTATCAGACCAATGAAATCAACACTGGTTTCGATCACCATGGCTAAGAGGCTAACACCAGCAGGAGCTATGTGAAGAGTACACAGAAAGGGCCTGGGTGTAGCTCAGTGGTAGAGCACCTGCCTAGCTCCTGAAAGGCCCTGGGTGCCACACACACAAAAGGAAGACAGGACCCGTGTGTAGAGTTTCCATTTATGCTTTTTTTCAATTCTTTTTTCCCTCCACGTTTTATTGATATGTATACATGCAAAATTCAAGGTTTACAAATGAGGTTGAGCATTCTGTGCAAATATGTATCTTGTCAACAAAGGGAAGGTAGAGGAGGGAAGGAGAAACATGTAAGAAATTTAGAATAATGGATGTCCTTGGGAGGTAAGATCAGGGCTGGCACTTGAGAGAAGGTATGAGAAGAAAACTTCAATTTCACTGTTGGGGCTGGCGGTGTAGCTCAGGAGTTAAAGTGCTTGCCTAGCAAGAGCAAGGCCCTGGGTTCCCCTGTCCTGCATAATAGCTGGGCATTGTGGTGCACACCTGTAACCACAGCACTGGGAGGCTGCGCACGAGAATTGTGTTGAATTCAAGGCCAGCTACATAGTAAGTTCAGGACCTAGCTGGACTACAGAGCAAGATCCTGTCTCAAAAAGAAAAAAAATAATAATAATTAACTGTTAACTCTTAATAATGCCAGATACCTTAACATATGCCATGTTTTCCACACACAACCAATTTCAAAACATATTCTCCGCAGAACACAAAACTCTAAGTGCTACTGGGAGTAAGAATACTAGAGACTGAGTCCAGGGCCTTCACACTGAGCTTGAAAGAGGAAAAAGACATTAGTAGAAAAACAGGAATTCAAATAATCCTGTAGATTAATTATCAGACCAATGAAATTAACACTGGTTTCAATCAATGCACCATCCCTTTTTATTTTTTGAGATATGTTCTCACTAAATTACTATTACCCAGACTTATAGTCCTTCCCAAACTTACAGAGTGCTGGGATTACAAGTGTGTGCCACCACACTCAGCTAGTTCTAAAAGTACATTCACTTTTTCCCAAAATTATTCTTTTTATTAGTATATATTTGCAATATACAACAATTACTTGCCTTATAATTACTAAGTATATAGCTTAGTATATAGTATATAGCTAAGTATTAAATATATAGCTTACTATATAGTATATAGCTTTGAGTATAGTATATTACTCAAAATTTGCATAGTCATACAATTTGTCCTGTGTGTGTGATGTGTCAAATTCAGAAAGAAGTACAGTTTTATCAAGCTTCCTTGATATGTCTGGAGCTTTGTTGCTAAGTCGCTAATGTTACAGCTTTTAAAAAATTCAAATTCTTATGCAAGACAAAGAAAAAAAACAGAGAAATAGGAGACAAAAATAATTTTAGGGGCAAAGAGGCCTCTGACTTGCAGACACCCTCGGCACTCAAAGCTGGCCAAACTCTCAGATGCTGTGAGACGCCCCAGAGGAAATGAGTGTAGCCACAGACCTTTGCACCTCAGGTAGATCATGACAGACAGGGGGTGCCTCTTCAACATCTCCTTGCGTTTGTCATCCAGCTGAACTCCCAGCGTGGGTCGACGCCGTTTCTGGACAAAGGAAAGGAAAAGCTGATAGGCACTGGTTAGGAGTCTCCCCCTTCCCGCTCCCTCAAGGTCTGGGATGCAGCATGGGGGGCCCTGGACTGCTGCTTGACCTATTCAAGCTGCTAGTCTCCCCTCCCAGCAACCCATCTTCAACCTCTTCCTTCTGTTTCTAGCCGGATGGCTCCTATAAATGAGCAGACTGGGGTGAAGCTGCATGGCGCGCCCCGGGGGAGTGACACTCACTGTGGTCTGCTCCTCCTCAGCATCTGAGTCGCTCTCATCATCTGCAGCCAGAGAAGACAACAACAGGTGAGCAGGATCCCTCCAGATGCCTCCTGAAGCACCTCACCCACAACACCCAGGGGCCCAGACCTGACTGTGTCTTTTATCTGAGTTTCTTTAGAATAAATAAGTTAATCTGCACCCTAAATTTAAAACAAGGTGATTAGAAAAGAACTATAAACCTATCATTTCTGTTTTCTAAAGTTTTTAAGCGTCATCTCTACAGAGCACAACCCCCCAGTTGGTAGTGGGGCATTAATCACAAGTCTATATGAGGTATTATTACTACCTAATTTAATGCTAAAGACCTTCCTCAGGGTCAGTTAGCTAATGAATGGCAGGGCTAAAATCAAAAAGCAGCACTGTGTGATTTTAAGAACTAGCTCTCCCCTGTTGACCCCTAACACTGACAGTGGGGTTAAGCTTCCTGCTACACAGAACCAGTCTAGCTAACTCTCAAACGATGACTGCCCATTGAGTGGTGGTGACTCAGTGGCCCTTGGGGAGGAATCCCAACCACTTTGTTACCTTGGGAATCCTCAGGAGGCTTGAACAGAGCCTTGGCTTCGTCCACACTACCTTCAATGGCCACAGACAAGGTCTTATCTGGGGGCAAGGAAAAAAAAAAACTCCATGGGAAAGCTGTTGGGGAGGGTGCTATGTGATGCAGGCAAGCCAGCTCAGTGGCTGTGTTTCTTCCACTTCCACCCCAGTTCCTTAATGATGGGGGTGGGAGGGCAAAAGCTCAAACTTAAAATCTTTTTACATCATTTATTGAGTACAAAGAGCCCAAAGTACAGATTTCAGACAAGCATTCAGAGACACTTGTGAACACCTCTCTTTTTTGGCATATACCAAGGCACAGAAAGTAAAACCCAGTGGCTACAGCCACACAGAACTCTTCTGCCAACTATCCTAAAAGTTTGCACCAAAAAGCCAATACTTGTCCACATCCCAGAAACAACAGCTCTCACCTAAAGGTTTCTTCTCTATTCTGCATGACACTAAGCACCTGGCTGGCACTGTCTCTTTTAGTTGAGAGGTAAAAGACTGAGTAGAAATTTGTGATCCAGTTCCAGACCCAAGTCCTGACCACCACTTCCAGAACACATAACCTGGAGAGTTAAGGCACTGCTCCAAGCCTCAGTTTCCACATCTATGAATGGGGCCTTGAAAAACAGTAGCTACCTTATTAGTGTGGTGAGTTAGGAATGATATGTATCATTTTAATTAATTAAAACATTATTCTTAAAAATTAGGTTTTGGACTACAGGTATAGCTCGGTGGTAGAGCACTTGCCTAGCATTCATGAGGCCCTGGCTTTGATCCCCAACACTAAAGATAGTTTTTAAGCTTCACAAAAATGATATAGGAATATACAAGATACTATTATTATAATCATTTAGAGATGAGAAAAAGAAGCTACAAACCAGAGCCAGAGAACAGATATACTAGGGGTTCAAGGTCAGGTTTATCTCACTTGATCTTGGTCTCTCAAGCACTGAGTTAATGGTCTGTCCAATCACCCAAGTTTAGGTCTCACTGAGGAACTCCCTGGGCCTTCCTCTGCAGAACGCTGGGTGCCTAGTGCTGTAAGTTCAGGGCCTCTTCTCTCTTTATATTTGGTGGTCCTGGGGACAGGAACTAAGGCTTGAGCTACACATCTAGTCCCTACTCCTCCATTTTGAAGGTACAGAGTCACAGAAGCCTGAAACAGCTTTCCCGGTATACTGAACTGAGAAGGCATGGCAAACATCTCCTGAGTAGCCAAGCGCTGCCTTACCTCAGGCAGCTACACTCAAACCATCACACCCCACCCAACTCATATCACTACTCCTCATCAGGCACAGGCAGATGCCAGACTACTCTTTTTATTGTTGTGATGTCAGAGTCTGACGCCAGGGCCTCCCGCACACAAGACAGGGCTCTACTACTGGACCACATCTCCAGGTCCAGACCATTTTTTAGGTTGTTTCATCCTGAATTCTGTAAGAACATGGAAATAGATACCACATAAATTTTAAACACAAAAGAAAATTACTCACCCTGTCTAGGGGGCTGGGAGGAGGATTTCATATGAGCTGATGATGAACACAGGAGGGAGAAGACAGGAGGGAAAAGACGAGAAGGACCAGGGAGACACAAGAAGAGAGACAGTGATGTGCTGATGCCCATGGCTGGGAGGGGAGGCATGCACTGGGGCAATATATGTCTATCTGATGCAATGGGGTGAGATGGCAGTGGGAAGAAAAGTCTAGGTGCTGACTGAAAGCTGCATTAGGGCAAAAGCAAAGATTGTAGCTGCCCTTAAGCATACTGAGGACAAACCTCACCTGCTAATTTATTTATCGACATGCAGCCTGTCTTGGGTGCAGAGAAAGCCTGGGAGAGCTAGCTGGGACTTGTATTCACCAAGCGCCCTCCACCCCGACCCAAAGCAGAACAGAGGTCTCATAAACTTGCCAAGCGTGCCTTGATGGCTTGAGCACGTGGAAGCTCAGGTGGCTGCCTGGGCACTGTGCCCAATGGTTATCCAGCCAGACTCATCAGAGTCAAAGCCATCAAATGCCAATCAGTTAGACCACCCTCAGACCAGCTGGTCAAAGCAGCCATGCTAGGCAGAGCAGAAGGGAGGCAGCGTCTGTCACCTGAGGGCTTCTGAGCAGACCTGGGGAGCTCTGCTGGGCAGGAAGAGCTTCCATCGACAGGAGGCCGCAGCCGCTGCTCCCAAGCCCTCCTCCTCCGGCACCCATACTCACCACAGGCCTGCCCGTAGGCTGTGGCCTGGACAAAGAGCACGTAGAGGGGAGGTGGCAGGTGTCTGGCTGTCTCATACTGCTTGTGAGCCTGGTCAAACGGCATGAAGAGGTACTCCTGCACTGGGAGCGAAGCCTGCATGCAACACAAGAGGCACATGCGCGCTGGAGGAATGGCACAGTGGCTGAAGTACCTCATCCATTTAATAAACCAGGAGCCTAGCAACCTAAAGACCTAGGCTGCAATCAGGCTATGATGGTTTTATAGAATTGTTGCAGGAAATTAAGACTGGCAGCTGGCACCCTCTGGCTCACTGTGCTGCTGAGCAGCACAGCCTCAACTCCTCAGAGAGACTGAAGGCTGGGAAGTATAATGGAGGTAACTCTTGCCAGATGGGAGCTCTCTGGTGAGCCTTTGGGGAAAAGTTTTTTGGCTCCCTATTCAGGGATGGTTGGAAGGACCATCACGCTGTCTTGTCCACTGGGGTGGCCACCCTTCTCTCTGTTGCTAGCTGGAGAAAGATGACCACCCTGAGAATCTCATTGAAGTTCCTGCCAGTGGTAGCTCGTCAGAGGGTGGGTAGCTTCAGCTCCTTGTCAGGATCAAAAACAAATTCCACACGGGCTATCACAGGCACGCCCTCTTCGCCCTTCTCTGCTGGGTCCTGCATTTCCAAAAGGATGGCAAAGTCCTGATTCTTATCATCCGTGATGGGAAAGGGTCATTTTTCTGTGGGCTCATCACTATTGTAAGCACTGATATCCTTACTCCAGGCATGATGGTCCTCAACACTGTTCACTGAAAGGGCATTTAACTTAACATTCTGCTTGGCGAATTCTGATGTCAGCTTTGCAGCTCTACCAAGCTCTGTGGTGCACACCACAGTCCCGTGGGTTGGAGAAGAGAATGCCCCATGAGTCCAGAAAGTTGTGGAAACAGATGTGGCTGACGGTGGTATTGGCCTCAAAATTGGGAGCCTTGTCCTGAGAAGGGGGCCATCCGGGCATGTGGGCAGCATCGACGCAAGGGAACCAAAAGGCAGAGCCCCAGCAACTAAGACGGTAGGCTGGGGCAGAGAGCTAGTTTTTGATTTTGAGACAGGGTCTCACTACATCACAAAGTTGCCTAGGCTGGGCTTGAATTTACAATCTTAACTGCCCTAGCTTCTCAGACTACAGAGTGAGACTTTGTCTCAAAAAAAAAAATTAATATTTTGTTTTGAGACAGAGCCTCACTCTGTAGACGAAGCTGGTTCTGAACTCACTATATAGTCAGGCTGGCCTCAAACGTAGAGAGGCTGCCTTAGCCTCCCTACAGGCATGCGCCATCCCACCCAGCTTGTATGTGCTGAGAAATAGAACGCTGAGCCTTGAGCTTGCAAGGCAAGCTTTTTTTTTTTTTTTTGAGACAGGGTCTCACTCCGTAGCCCAGGCTGTTCCTGAACTCACTATGGAGCCTAGGATGGCCTTGGACTCACAGCAATCCTCCTACCTCAGCCTCCCTAGTACTGGGATTATAGGCGTGCACCACCACGACTTATGTGGTACTGGGGAATGAACTCGGGTACTCAGTGTTTGACGTAGTGCTTGCAAGCTGAGCCGTTCCGCCATTCCTCTAGCCGCTAGACAAGTGTTACTTCTATATACAGAATACACTCATTTGATAAGTCTACTTATGCAGGGAAACACTGTACAAAAACATCTTCTGATAAAGTAATAAAAATTAATTTCATTTAAAAATAAAAGTTAAAAAAATAAAAACTTTGCTAACGACTCTCATTTTATGCTTAAAGGTGCAGCCCTTGCCAAGTCCTAGAAAAGTAAATTTATAATTTCTCTAGAGTCCTTTTAAAAAGTTCCTCCATATTAGTCATTTATCCTGCTTCATAAAACTTTAAGATTTGGCTTCACAAACCAAACAAAAATCAGGTCACCTATATAGAAAGACATTTTATTAACTGGGAATTTTCCCTCCTAAGGTACTTAATGGCTTTCAAATATGGGTCAAGCTCTTTTCAAGGGGAGAAGATCTGCTGAGCAGCCTGGTCCTGTGCCTTCAGTGGGACCTCATGTACATCCAGATGCCTAGAGACTCAGGCTGGCTATAGTCAGTGGTAAAGCTCTGGCCTAGAATGCATGAGACCCAGGGTGGCTGGACCCCTAACACTGGAAAAAGAAAAACAAAAGTACTTCTTCAAGTAGGGACTTTAGGGACGATGCAGACGGTAAACTGAGGATGCATATGTTCTCAAGCCCACCTGGTCAACATTTGTTTACTGCAGGAAACAAGCTGTATTATCAGGGCTACAGACAAACTATCCTTGCCATACATGCTGATTAGGATAAAAGATCTTGCAAAACGCACAAGATGATGTGACTTCTAGCTGCACTGTCAGTGGTGAAGGCAAAGTAGAAAGCTGGCAAGTCTCACCTGCATGATGCTGTTGAGCCGAGGCTGCAGGCTGCTCAGGTATTCCTTTTTTACCTCAATCTCCTTGAGGATCTTCTCCTTGTTGGACAGGCATTCTCGGTACTTTTCTGCTAGCCTGCAGAGGAAGCAGAGCACTGTCACAGGATGCCTTGCACAGATACCTCCAAATGCCTGTTCACTATCAGTCTCCACAAATAATAGCACGTATAATTAAATATTCATTTTTTTTTCTTTCGAGATAGGATTTTGCTCTGTATCCCGGCTGGCCTTGAACTCAAGGCAATCCTCCTGCCTTAGCCTCCTCAGTGCTGGAACTCCACATGTGTACCACCACGCCCAGCTTATATTTATATGGTGCTGGGGAATCGAAGCCAGGGCCTGTCATGCGAGGAAAGCACTCCAACCACTAAGCTCAACCCTCAGCCTTAAACATTAGTGTTTACTTACTATGTGTGATACCCTTTGGTGAGAGTACAGACATTATTGCATTTAATTCTCATAAAAACCTTGGAAGGGGCTCATAGTGCCGATTATCAGTTAGAGTGCTTGCCTAGCAAGTGCAAGGCCTTGAGTTCAATTCCATCACATACACTGGGCATGGTGGTGCACGCCTGTAATTCTAGCACTTCAGAGGCTGAAGCAGGAGAACTACCTTAAGTTTGAGGTTAGCCTGGGCTACATAGTGAGTTCAGGACCAGACTGGGCTACAGAGTGAGATCCTGTCTCAAAAAAAAAATAAAGCAAAACAAAACAAACAGGGCTGGAGGAATAGTACAGCTGTTAGAGCACTTGTCTAGCAAGCACAAGGCCCTGAGTTCAATTCCCTAGCACCATGTAAGCTGGATGTGGTTTACATGCCCGTAATCCCAGCATTTTTCAAGGGTAAGGCAAGAGGATCACAGATTTCAGTCCAGCCTTGGCAACTTAGTGAGACTTGGTCTCAAAATTAAATATAAAAAATGGACTGGGGATATAGCTCAGAGTAGAGGCCTGTGCTTGATTTCACTATACTACCACAGTTTTAAACAAAACAACAACAACAAAACAAAATTTGGAAAATATTATCATCAAGGGAAAAAATTAAGGATCAAGAAGGCATGTTAACTTGCCCAAGGACATCTAGCTAAGAGAGCACACAGGAATCCTTGTCCGTTGGTCTCCAGAGGCACCCCTACAACTACCAGGGATGCCTCTGCTTCATCATCTGCTCTATTTCTTGCCTCAGATGCTAAACTCTAAAATTCCACAAACATGAAGGACAATCAGCTACATAAACCAAAAGACACCCGTGGGCTGGCCTGAGTCCGGCAGAGCAACAGTCAACTCCAAGTAAGTGCTGCAGGAACACAGACTGAGCCTCAGCCCAGTTCAGATCTAATGGCTGCCTGGGCAGGGGAGTGAGGGGCCCACCCCATCTGCTAAAGCCCAAACGAACTTCCTAAGGTCTAGACTCAGTGCTTATCAAACTCTAACATGAGCCAAAACCATACAGTATCAACTAACCATACAGTATAATAAAGTTGAGTTTACGGTGAGAAACCAGAGTAGCCGTGCCAAGTAAAAGTCCTCAAAATTTTTGTACAAATGCGAAAGGGAGAAGAGTCACTTCGAATAAGAATATAACCATAATAAGTCCAGTACGAAGCTGGGTGTGGTGGGACACAACTCTAATCCTAGTATTCCGGGAGGTTGAGACAGGAGGATAGCAGGTTTGATCCTAGCCAGGGCAACTTAATGACTTAGTGAGATCCTGTCTCAAAATAAAAACAAAGGCTGGGGCAGAGTTCTGCTGTGAGAGTGCCTGCCTACCATGTGCAAGGCCCTGGGTTCAATTCTCAAGAACCACATATAAATTAGCTGGGTGCTAGGTGGTGCACAACTGTAATCCCAGCACTTGGGAGGCTGAAGCTGGAGTGATCGAACTTGCTCAGTCAACGAGAACTCAAGAGGGGGAGTGTGGATTGAAGAATCTCTTGCAAGGGCAAAAGACACTGCAAAAGACGCTTTATTATCTACAGCCTTCCTTTTTATACCCTCTTTGCCTTTCCGCTTGTTAACTGGGCAGTCCCGTGTTTCAACACCTGACCCAAGTTTCAAACAGCAAACAAGCAAAACAACACCTGACTTCAATTTCGAACAATAAACACTTCTTCGTGGAAAGGAACTCAGCTAATGCTGAGGCTCTCGGGCCCTGAGGGACCAACACTGGAGGACAACCTGGAGTTCAAAACCAGCTTGGACTTACAGAGCAAGATCCTCTCTTAAAAATATATATAAAAATAAAACCTAAAACCAAAAAAGGGGATGAGGATGTAGTTCAGTGTGAAGGCCCTGGGATCTACCCCTGGTTAAAAAAAAAAAAAAAATTCCAGTATAAAAAAATTCTTGGGTGCCCAGCCCTCTCCTGCTTACAGGGAGTTCCTACTTTTCTACCTCACTTTCTCCCTTATTCCAATAAAGTTACTTTCTACTCCCCCCCAAAAAAAAAATCCTCAAAAAGATCTAAACGTATACACCTAGATTAACAGTACAAGTAGAGGGACAAAGTAAAAGTCAACAGTAAGATTTATAGTACCAAAGATGAATTCAAGTCTCAGGTGTTCATTTTCCTTCTTTCCTTCCCTCCTTTCTAGTGTTAGAGATTGAACCCAGAGCTTCTCACACACTAAGCAATGTATTAAACTTTTAAAGGAGACACAGGTACTCCAGTGTTTTTAATAGCCTTAAGCAATTAGGACTCTATCCAGATGAAACCAGCCAAGTTCAACCTATCCAGTGTGAATTTTTTTCTTTTTTTTCTGAGACAGGGGTCTCATTCTGTAGCCTAGGCTGTCCTTGAACACAGGCAATCTTCCTGGATCAGCCTCCAAATGATAGGATTACAGACGTGTCTTACCACACCCAGCTTTATGTGGTGCTGGGGAATCAAACTCACGGCCTTTTAACCACTGTGCCATTCCTCTAGCCTGCCAGTGTGAATTAATCAGAAAGGAGATTTGGTCTTTGGAAACTGTTCTGTTAGATCGACGGAGATTCAGAGGTCCCCTGTCTAATGCAGGCTCCTCACAAAGCCGCTCTGCTCTGTGATTAACAAGTCCGGGAAGGAGGATGCACTACCTTTTTCGCTGCTCCAGTTCCCAGTCTAGACGGGCCAGGGTCTGCTGATGCGGGTCTCCCATGGTGACTTCAGCCTTGCTGATGTCTGGTGGAGCCTCTTTGTAAAATTCTTCTAAACTGACTAGATCAATTTCTTCATGCTTTGACCTACAGGCAAAAATTAGATGTCAAGATACCATTTGTACAACTGGCTTAAGCAGGAACAAAGTTTCCCCAACTATGCCCCCAACTTGATCCTGGTCTGCAACTACTGAAGTCTTCGAATCCAATGTCAGCAAATGTGTATTAGCAGATGTCCAGTGCTAATAAGAGGTCACTGGTGACATGCCAAAGGATCTTCTCTCCATGCTGTTAAATGCTTTTATTCATGAGTTAGCTAAAGAACTGGAAACAATACTTATCAAATTTACAAAAGTCCTGCAGCTGAGCTGAGGAGCTAATAGCTAAAAGATTCAAAACCATAATGACGTAGGCCTAGATTGTCTGGCTGAAATTAAAACATCATTTAACAATAAACATAAGGGTCTGTGCCTAAATTCAAAACACTAACTATATAAGTACAAGAGGGGGGAGAGATCTAGCCTGGTAGAACCAGATATGAAAAAAATCTGGAGACTTTGCATATACAATGATATACATATAAAAAAATCCAATACTTATTGTTTTGCTAACATAGTTGAGTGCTCATGGTCACAGTCAATAGCTACTGGGTATTAATAGTCATCTCCTATATAGTGTTCTTACCTCATTTCTTTTATTTTCTTTCTTCTTTCTCCCTCTCTCTCTCTTTTCTCTCTTTCTTCCTTTGAGACAGGGTATCACTCTATAATGTAGGCTGGTCTGGAACTTACTATTGTAGCCCTAACTGGCCTCAAACTCAAGGCACTCCTCCTGCCTCAGCCTCCTGGGTGACAGCATTACAGGCATGTTCCACCACACCTGGCTTTCATTTAATTCTTACAGTAACTCTAGGAAGTAGAATTTTTATTTCCATTTTTCAAATGAAATGGAAGTTTTAATTGACAAACTGCCTACTCAAGGTCACAAAGCTAGTGAGTGTGGCAGAGCTAGGTTGTGAACCCAGACTGTGACACTGGTGCCCACACTGGGTTAGAGAACAAGATCCTTTAAAAAAAAAAAAAAAAAGTACTAACTACAATTTGTTCACCTGAGGGCAGCTAAGGGGCAGAAAGTTCCAGTTCCAAAGAATAATGTCCATTTGCAAAAATGAACTACAGGGATTTTACAGAGGAAAACCGAACCAAAGCTTGAAAGGATATGACTTCAAGTGAGGGGCTGCCATATAAAGTGCCCAGGAATCAAAATGGTAATGTAGAGGCCCTGCTGGGGAGACAGAACTGCTTTTTATGAAATGTAAAGCTCAAAATTTAAAAAGGTCAGGGAGGCACCGTGGTTTTTTGTGCAGCCTGAAACTACTGCTTGCGATTCTCTCATTCAAAGTGATCTAACCACCTCTCCCGGATCCTACCGTCCTCCAGACTCACTGGATTCCTTTCTGAAATGACTGGCTCACGCTGAGATATGTAGGAAAAAGCAATTATCACGGAGCAGCTGTGCCAAAACCCTGTCCTCCCAACTCACTTAAACTCCAGACATTTGGTGATCTCCTTCTGCAGGTGCATCACTTCATACAGCAGATTCTGTAGCTGCAGGTGATAGGCATCTACCTTCTGCTTAGCCTGAAAGGAAGACAAGGTCAGAGGAAGCAGGCCTAGTCAAAGTGGAACAAAGCACAGCGGCATCAGTGACGGGGCAAAGGGTTGAAGAAGGGGAAAGGGAAGAAAGGAGGGTTCATTAAATCTCTCAACCTGTACCTCATGGGTCTGATCTCTTCCTTTCTTCAACCTGATGTGCGCCAAGCGGTTAAGTTTCTTTAGAGTCATGAAATGCACACAGCTCTGGATCCTCCGCTCTTCAATTTCAATTGCCTGAAGGCAACGGAAATGGTAAAAACAACTGACAACAGGTACTGGCTCAGCCTCCTTCAGGCCCTGACTGCTGACCCATCCTTAACCAGGCCAAAAGCAGCACCAAAGGGAGCTCACAGCCCCACGAAAAGTCATGAGCGAAGCAGAAGGATGGATACACACAGGAAATGCTTCCCAGGCCAAAACAACAACAACAACAACAAAAACATACAGAAAATGTTCCCAGGTCAAAATAATTTTTCTTGGAGTACCAGGAACTGAAGACAGAACAAATACAGCCACTGCACAATTAATATCTGTCCCAACAGATCCTACATAGAGATCTCACAATAGCAACATCATGCCATAAAATGTGGTCTCTATGAATAGCGTTACAAGATAATAATTTAAAGATAATATAAAGTTTGGTTAAAATAAAACAAATACAGTATAATAACCTTAGCATCAGTCAACACAAGCACAAATAAGGTAACTGGGAAAAAAACAATCTTTAGCTCACCCATCCAGATTTTTAAGACATTGTTTAGTTTTTCTTTCCCTAAATTCTGGTGCATTCATTTAACATGATAATGCATTTTTAGTCTTCATGATTCCATGTACCCACACTTCTAACATTGACTGAATTTACATGTAGTGTCATTTATCAACACCTAATGAAATGTCTGGTAGTTAATAAAACTCAAAGAATGATCAAATTACAGCTACAGAAAAAGTCATTCTGTACTTCAATTATTATAATGAATGAGCAGGTGGTGATGACAAGTTCCAATCAATTAATAGGCAGGGCTCTGGAGCCTTTAGGCTCTGACCCCTGATCTTGGCTAGGACAGACACCAAGATCAGGAAGGCAAGTGGCAGCGCCAAGGTGTCCCACATGTGCAGACCCGCTAGGTTCGTGCTGCCGGCTTCGGTGCTCACCACATCCTTTCCACTCCTGCTCTTCAGGTCCTGGATCTCGGCCATCAGCCTCTGGAGCTCCTGGCACGTGTACTTGTACAGCTCATAGTCCCTGCCAGGGTCCCGCAGGTCCACCTCCGCCTCCTCACTGTAGTATTTACCTTCCTGCGGAGGCAACAACAGGCCTCGGGTTAGCAGCAAAATCTCCCTGTTGGGGCTGAGGACACTTGGCTGAGATGTTTCATTATATATGAAGGCCCAAATCAGACTGTAAAGGAACTGGCCCTCAAATCAAGGGTTTTTCTTATTTTCAAAACACAGCCCTTTTTTTCTCTTTCCCTATATTTTTCAGTGCAACTTTTAAAACAAACAAACAAAAAAAAACTCCATCAAAATGGCTATATAATAGTTCACTGTAGACATAAACCAGAATTCATTTAAGGTAAACTCTCTCTCTCTCTCTCTCTCTCTCTCTCTCTCTCTTTCTCTCTCTCTCTCTCTTTTTTGAAGATAGGGTCTCACTATGTAGTCCAGGTTGGTCCTAGACTCAATATATAGCCCAGGCTGACCTCCAACTGATGTCAATCCTCCTGTCTCAGCCTTCTGAGTATACTGGGATTACATGTATATGCCACCACACCTAGTTTTCCTGGTGCTGCGGAATCAAACTCAGGGCCTTGTGCTTGCTAGGCAAACACTTTAACTTCTGTGATATTCCTCTAGTCTCTTAACTAAATTCTTACTTATTGGTGTTTAGATGATCAAATCAAGCTCTAGCCAAGACTAAAATATCTTAATTGGTCTCCCAGCCGCTGAAGCAAACAGAACACAAAAAATTTAAGTCACAATCAATGTTCAAAAAGGATACAGCTCCACATTAATTTCGATTTCTCAAATAAATGAAAAGCTTTATTTCCTTTCCCTTCTCCTTTTCTATCCTTTTCATAATATTCCTTCTTACATGTATCAGACTCATACTGAGTTCTGGGCTGCAATTAGTTCTGTGCTGCAAAAGAGGATTAATACGTTGCATTTGTTCATAAACTCCTTGTCCACAAGTCAAATAAGAACACACACAAGTGCTAACAGAGCTATTTTTGGTTTCCTTTCTTTTCTTTTGTTGGTGGGGGTGGAACCAAGGACAAGCTAAGCCTGCAATCTATCCCTGAGCTAAGTTTCTAACTTGTGATGTTTTTTAAGTTAAACTTAAGCTGGTGTGTGTCCTATTTTACTTCTGAGAAACCAAACAACCTGTACATGATGACAGGAAGCTGAAGCAGGTTTACAAGTTGAAGCTCAACCTGGGCGACTCAGTGCGACCCTGTTTCAAAATAAAAAATAAGGAGGTGGAGATGTGCTTCACCAGTAGACTGCTTGCCTGGCATGCACAGTGACCCAGATTAAGTACTTAGTACTGCAAAATAATAAATAAATAGGAATGGGGATGCAGCTAAGTGGTAGCACTACTCTGGACTCAACCTCCAACACCAGAAAACGGAAACAAAATCCCAAAAAGAATAACAACAAAATCCAATTAACTCACCAAGTAATCAAACTAACTAAATCAGGAATTAACTTGACAAAAGTAGACAAAAGGAAGAACATGCTGCCCATGAGAGTTCTTGGGCCACACAAGAGGTTACGTGGGTCCCTGGTTCTGGAACCCTCTCAGGAGAGACCCAAGGATGCAACACGTCCTCAGCTCCAGGACTGCACTGCAGGCACACTGCCTTTTCCTGACCTCAGGTAAACAAGAGACATGAAGCACAATGGGACACATTCTCTGTGCAGGTCCTAATCATGTGCAATGCAGGCTTGTTGGTTCTTGGAATGCCGCAGTTAAACATGATGTAGCCACCTAGGTTTTAAAGGAATTCTAGTTACCTGGTTAAATGGAGGTCACCAGGAGACTGTCTCTATTAGATGCGACTCGGAGCTGCTTCCAATGCAAACTCAAACCCACAGGCAGGTTTTTGGCCATGAGTTACAATTTCTCGGCAGCACTGCAACCCTGAGAGATCTCACCTGCTCAATGTCAGATCGATTCCGCTTTCCTTCAGCTGGAGTGCCATCACTTCGGATCACTTTGGGCTTCCGTTTTTTGCTTGATTCTGATGACATGGTTGTTCTCTGAGATCAGGAAGAAACAACAGAAAGCTGTTAAGGGAAGAAAGCTTGTGAGATCTTCTAGGATCAGAACTGGCTATTTTTTGGAGTCACAACACTAAGGGTAATTTGAAGGTCTGGTTTCTTATGGACTTAGTGTATCAGTCAGGGTTCTACAAGAGGCAGAACTGACAGAAATTGTAAGTAAAAAGGCTTATAGTTCCAAGGAGGGAGATGGTACAAAACAGTGGCACATGCAAGAGCTGGAGGGTCCAATGGCAGCTTGGCAGCAAGGTGGAACAGCAAATCTGTACTGAAAACCTGCAGAATGTAGCAAGTTGATGTACAGCAAGTGAGGGCAGAGCTTTCCCAGGGGGGGAAAAAAAAAGCTGTAACAACCAGTTCAAGCTCCCAACTGGGCCTCCCACATTCAGGGTGGGTGCACTTCCCTCATTTGCTGGCCCATAAATGACTCACACAAACCTGTAAACTATAAACTCTATGCTGGATGTGGTTCCTAATCCCATCAAGTTGATATAATCCCTTTAACAGTCAACTGGTAACTCAAGAATATCCCCATAAAGCCAAAGTGCAAGCCTTGGTACAACCAGAAACCATCCTTCACCCTGTCTGAAATGAACCTGCCTGCCTTTTCTCCCTGCTACAGAATGAACTAAGGGCCCTGCAAATACTAGGCAACTGCTCTACTACTGAGCTACATCTATAATTTACTTTTTTAAAAAACAGGTTTCACCAAGTACTGACCTTAGAATCATCTTCAACCTTTCCCCTCAGTAGCCCTATTCACAGCAGGCTCACACTTCACAGAAACGTTCTGCATTGTGGTATACAACTGCAGCACAGATGCCATGCTCTCCCAACTCAATCCCCTAGGCTAGGCCTCTCCAACTTTCCTCTCTAGAAGTGTAAATGGTCCTGAATAGTATTATCATCTAAATCCTTAAAAAAAAAAAAAAGAACCCAATTAATGCCTTTCCTCCTTCAAAATCATTCACAATGCACTGAAGAATCCACCTTCTCTGGTCACCTCCTTTGTCACCTGGTATGGTCATCACAACAGACTACCTAATCAGTCTGTCAACAGCACTAATGAGAGAGCCAACACTGGGTCTTAGAGGAGTCAGAGAACCCCTAGCTGGAATTTCCACTCTGTTCTATGGCTCAGTCCCAGGACAAGTCATTTCACTTGTCTGGGTATGTTTGTTCAAAAATCAGCTGAGTTCCTACTTCAGGGATTGTCTGAGGCATAATCACAAGAACACCTCATTGGGAAAGGTAACAAATACGATCTGGGATGGGATTTTAGATGGTTCATGGGTAGTGTTACATAATGCTGAGACCTAAGGAGAAAGTCAATCCTGTCTCAATTATTTTTTGAAACTTCTAACTACTTCAAGAACATTTCATTTCCCTAGTTTGCCTTTAACATCTATGAACCGCATGATTCCTTCGTAACAAAAGCACTATCTCAGAACTGTAGACAACGACACCAAGCTGATTTTAACAATTATCTGTTTTCACTAAATATAATAATTTTTATCACTATGTTCTGTACAACTGAAAGTAGTTCTCCATTTTTTGGGAGACTTGAAAGGTTTTTTTTTTCAAAATAAATTTAAGTCTAAATAAAGTGATTGGGCTGGAAGTGTCGCTCAGTGGTAAAGCAAGAAACTGGGTCCCAACCCCAGCATCCTCCACCAAAAAAAAAAAGTGACCGGATTAATAACATTTAATAATAGTTGTATGTCAGCTGTAAATTGATTCGGCAAAATCCACACAGGTGGGATCCGAAAGGCTTAAGCATGGGAAACCCCAAGTTTGGCAAAACAGTAGTGTGCCTGGCAAACAAAAATGCACAATAAACGCGAGCCGTGCGTGGTAGAGCACGCCAAAAATCTCTGTTAGTAGAAAGGCTGAGTTGGGAGGGTTCCAAGTTCCAAGCCAGGCTGGCAATTCAATGAGACGGTCTCAAAATAAAAATCTGAGAGGTTAGAGACGTATCTCGGTGGCAGCGCTCCTGGGTTCGATTCCCAGTACCAACACCACCCACACCCACACCCACAAAGAGCTGTCACTATCATCACTATCAGGACGCCACAAACAAGGGCCACAGAATTCAGCATCGAGTATTTCCCAGATGAGAAAACAGCGCTGAGCTCCCGAAAGGGGTACCCGAAGGACTGAGAACGGGACAGTGACGGGCTCCAGATCAGAGGCATCCTGCGGGCAGTCCGCACCTCGTTCCAAGAGTGCCAAGCCCCGTCACACCGCACCTCCCACAACTGGCACTACGCTGCCCGGCTCACCTCGCAGCTCCGCCAAGCAGCTCAGCTCGCACAGTTAATTCCTGCAGCCGAGCAACCGCGGTACCTGCACCATAGTGAAGCGGAAAGCAGGAGAGAGCCGGAAGTGAGACCCGAAGGCCGGAAGTGCTGCAGTGCGCGCGAGCCGCAGGGCAACTTGGGAAGCAAGGAAGTGGCGGGTAGTAACGGCGCGCTATTTTCACGCTGCCTTAAAAACCGGGAAACGGGCTTTGAGGTTAAGGTTGAGGGGAAATCGCCTTTCCTAGCGTCTAAAGCAGTACCCAGCAACTGGCAACTAAGGAGGCAGCTTGCCAATTTATTCAGTGATCAGATGCGCCTATGCGGCAGTCTCGGTAATTTAGCAGGACCCCGTGTCAAAAAATAAATAAGGCCAGGGATGTAGTTTAGTAGTAGAGCGCTTGGCTAGTGTGTACAAGACCTTGGGTCCAGAACAAAAAGAAGAAAAA
Source organism: Ctenodactylus gundi (assembly GCA_004027205.1). Classification (NCBI taxonomy): domain Eukaryota; kingdom Metazoa; phylum Chordata; class Mammalia; order Rodentia; family Ctenodactylidae; genus Ctenodactylus; species Ctenodactylus gundi. Next base: position 3,431 of record PVKB01000594.1, on the reverse strand, counting down.
CGTACGGATTTGCCTTCAAGACCCATCTTCTTAACCACTATTCAGTACAGTGCACCACAGCAAGTCAGAAAGCAATGACTCCAGTTTATACTTTTCACAAGTTAGGGCACAGATGTGTTCAGGATAGTCACAATTCTAATGCAGTTTTGTGTCTCGGTTTCTTTGCGGTACTGAGAGTTAAATCCAGAGCTTTCACATTGAGTTACATGCCCAGCCATTTCTAAGCCCAAAGCTGCCCAGGCTAGTCTAGAACTGGCGATCCTCGTGCCTCAGCTTCCCAAAGCCTTAGGATTACAGGTCTGTGCCACCGGCTAATGCAATATTTTAAGGCTTCAAATATTCTCTTCCTAGCATGAATTACAGACAAGATCAAGGATTTTGTGTGTAAAACAGTTTATATGGACTAGAAACACTCATACCCAGAATGCCTACTTTTGCAGACAATTCCTTCTCTTAACTTCCCTCACTGAGAGGAGCTCTGGAACACAACATCTTCCATTGAGACATACCAGGTAGGTGAAAATATGAAGCCGGTCAGTCTGATCTGCCCTGCCTTGGTACCTACTGCTTACTGAAGGTTTTTTTGTTTTGTTTTGTTTTTTGTTTGTTTGTTTGTTTTTTTTGAGACAGGATCTCACTCTGTAGCCCGACTGGTCCTAACTCACTGGTGTTGCCCAGGCTGGCCTTGGACTCAAGATAATTTGCCTGCCTCCGCCTTCCAAGTGCTGGGATTACAGGCATGAGCTACCATCCATGCCCAGCTTTATGTGGTGATGGGAACTTAACTCAAGGCCTTGTGCTTGGCTTTTACCGCTTAAGTTCTCTACAGATGACGAAATGACGCTGCAACTTGTAGTAAATATTTAATTGGTTCCGTCAGCATCTGCAGCACATTTTTCTGGTAGAAAGGCGAACTCAAGCTGCTCGGGTTCATGAGGAATTGGGCATTACTGAGGAAGCTCCCAGAATTACTGACCCCACTTCACAGACTTGGTGGCCCTGGAAAATGAAGGTTGGGCTAACAGAACGTGGAGAACAAGGAAGACAAAGTGATGGAAATACGGGCCCTGGCCTATAGTTTTGTCTGCAGGAAGAATGTAGAGCAGGGGAGCTGGAACTACATATTCAAGTTTCAACTTCACTGTGTGCGAGGGGAAATGGGAAAGCCCCTCTATTAGGGATCTTTCCAAGGGGTCTTCTGTTACCTGTGTTATATCTCCTCAGTACTGTATTCTAAATTCTGCGGTTCAAACCAACTTCTGAATTCTAAGAGCCAGTTTCTGAGTACCTATTCTATGTCTATCTCCTGCCTCTAAAACCTCCCTGCTCTAATACCTTTTCCTAGCCTCTCTGGGTAGAATTCTGGATCGCCTCCTGACCTTGCTGATTTTAGAGTTTATGGTCATTCCAGGCTTTTCCAAGGGAGGAAGGACTTGGCTCAGCCTCACTTGTCCAACAACTGGATGACCCAGTGGAGACCAGGAAATTCTTGAGGGCCAGGCCTGGACTAAATTCTTCCTTCCCCACTCTACCTGTATTATTGATCATGCTGTCTTTTCATGCAGCTACGCTAAACCAAGGATTTCCATAGTGATGCCTGGGGACTTCTGGCCTTGAGTTTCCTTCTTCCTAAGAGCTTCCTCTTAGGGAGGAAATGTGAGAAGACCCAAAAGGTTGTTATTCTTCATTCAGGGGAAATTAGAAACTACTTCCAATGGGGAGAAGGAGGTAGGTGAGGAAGGCAGGAAGAATCTAGGCAGAATTGTAAGTCCTTAGAACCTTGTCACCTTTGTCTGGGCTGAGCACTACCCTTCAGAATCTTCCCAGAGCCAAGAGGAAACCAGGACTGGGAGCTCTTCTGTCCTGGGCTGCCCTAAGGGAAAGGGGAAGGAGGTGGAGGTGTCAGGAACATCACTGGAGAGGTGAAATCTTCAAGGGAATCATGATCCGAGACTCCATGTGTCGCACCAAAGGGACTGTAGAGAAAGAGGCAGAGGTCAGAGAGGGGACTAAGGTAAGCCAACCCTTCCTGCACCTCATATACACACTCATACCTTGGAAGGGAGAAGAGGGGCCAGAGAGTGAGACATAAAAGCCCCTTGCCCTTCAAAAAGGACCCATAGTGTGGTGGCACATGCCTATAATCCCAGCACTCAGGAGGCTGAGGCAGGAGGATTACCAAGTCCAAGGCTAGCCTGGGCTTCATAATGAGTTCAGGACCAGCCTGGGCCGCAGAGCAAGACCCTGTCTCAAAAAAAGAGGGGGTGACCCATGGAGAGCAACAGGTCTCCCACTGACACTGAAAGGAGGTGCTACCTGTATAGTAGACATTTTCATCCCAGCCCCTCTTCCTCCAGGCAGCATTTCGAGTCTCCTCCCGCAACTGCAGGTCTTTGTAGGCTGTGGGAAAGGGAGAAGCTCATTCCTTAGTCACAGAGAATCTGATCCCCTCTCCAGTACAGGGCCCCCTTCCCACTACCCCAAACTCTGCCTGTCTCTGTCTCCCTTGGAATATCAGGAAATGCTACTTTGCAATGTCATCTAACCAGCTGTACGAACATTGATTTCAGATGATTACAAATAATATTTGTAGAAAATAAGCAGGGGTATATGATAGAGAAAAACACAGGTGACAAAGAAAACAGAGGCTGAGGGGGTAAAATATAAGCTCAGGCGTAAAGGATGAGAAGGAGCCAGCTATGAACTGCTGGGGAAGGCACTCTGCATAGTGGGAACAGCATATACCAAGGCACAGTGGTTGGAAAAGGCCTTTAGAGTTTTGAGGAGTACACAGATGTTGACAACTCCTACATTTTTATTTTCAGCCTCAAGCTCTCCTATAGACTCTGGACTGTATGTGCAGTGCCTATGTGACACAGCTCTCCTATGTCAGCATCTTAAATGTAGTATTTCAGAAAGAAAAAATAAATTCCTGACCCCTCCATCCTGCTCCTCCCATAGTGCTCCCAGTCTTGGTAAAGGATATTTAACTGCTCAGGGGGGATCTTAAGAGCTGTTCTGAAATCCTCTCTCCTCCAAAAAGACAATTCAGCCTCAATAGCTCTACACTAATGAATCTGAATGTGTCAGCATCCCACTGGCATTACCTCAGACCAGGCCTCATCTTTACCTGCCTGATGCTCAGTTTCCTCTCTTGTTCCCCTACCAAGAATGGTCAATAAGGCACAGTAAATATAGCCAGAAGAGTCATATAAAGATGTTGTGGGGTCAAAGGGCATAGCTAGCAGTTAGACTGCTTGCCTAACAAGTACAAAGCCCTGTGTTCAATTCCCTAGCACCACACAGCTGGGTGTCATGGTTGGTGCAAGCCTGTAATCTCAGCACTCAGGAGGCTGGGGCAAGAGGACTGCCATATGTATAAGGCCAGCCTGGGTTCTGTAGTGAGTTCAGGATCAGCTTGGACTACAGTG